>JAGKPY010000040.1:0-201601 GCA_022609225.1 Boeremia lycopersici
ACTAAGCTTAATATAAGCTGCGTAAGCTCTATATAAGGCCTACTTTAGCTTAACTACTAAGAGGTAAGCTTGTTATATAACTTATAATAAAACTGCGCTATATAGGATAGCCTATATAATATTATGCTAAGCGTGTTAGCATTCGCTAGGTGTTAGCATCTAGTTGGTTATAAAAGGGCAATTGTAACAATAATACTCTAGAAGCTTTATAAATATAATTATACTATATAAAGTATATAATTAGAATTCTAGGCACTTATATAGTCTTAATAAGATAGTATAAGTATAGTATTAATAGAGATAAGAGGAGTATAAGGGTAAGGCACTGCTTATACTAGTATAAGCCTAATAAGAGGTCTTAAGCAGCTTAGTTTAGCTATAGAAGCTATATAGCTTATAGGTATATAAATAGGAAATAGGTATAGGTTTTAATACTATTAAACTATATTACTATTTAAATAGATACTTAAGAAAGTAGGTTAACTATAACTCTATATACTTAACTTAATAAGCTCTATATATATTATTAGTAGGTGTTTACCTCTTAGTAGATACCTAAGAGGTATATTATAGTAGAGTAGTATAGGTATATAGTTAGGAGTGTTATAAGATCTCTTATAATGCTCTACTAAGCAGCTTAGCCCTCTATAGGATTACATAACCTATAGCTAAGCTGCTCCTAAGAGCTAGAGGATATATGTTCTAATAGCTCTGTATATAGGTTTGTCCTATCTAATCTTAGCAGAGGTTAGTGGTCCAAATATATTAATCACCTGAACATACTCTCGGCTCCTTGTTTCCTCCACACTGTGGCAATAAACAAGAATGGTAGCCGATGCCAGAGTCGTTCAAACGATGAGGCGACGGTTATTTAGTGCTGCCGCAACAGTTCCGTTCATGTGGTCGCAACGTGCAAGAGGGTCGTTGCCGATACCTTTGGGCCATCTTATGTTTCATCCGAGCAATTATGAACGAAGTCACAGCCTTCTGGTCCCTCATGACCTGAGTCAAAGAACGTCGAGGTCGAAAGTGCATCTTCGCACGATCAGGTGTAACCAGTAGTCTTATACGCCCTCCGTAGTTCAAAGCGACAGACTGCAAAGAACCATCCAAAGTAGAGTATATTCACATGTGCTGACTCGAGTTCATACCTCTACGCCATGCTATGCATTTATTGAGCGTTATTCCCCACTTGCGATCGCTTCGCGGACTCACTGCCATCAAGATCCATCTTCTTCTTCAGGAAACTACTGAACTTCCCACCGCGACTGCCGCCCTCAACCTGGGAACCAGATACCGGCGGCCCTCCATATGCCGTCTTGATCGGAGGAACAGGCGGCGCATCAGCTGCTGGGGGCTTAGGGTGGTCGCGTGGTACAAAGTGTTGCGACTGGATTTCTTGACGACCGGCGTTTATAGTAGCTTGGTTCTTTGTGTGTACGGCGTTGTCAGGTGCGTGGTAGCGGCGGTCGATCGAGTCGTTGAATGTGCCTCGGAGGGCTTCTGATGCACCCTGTAATTGTCAGCACCCAAGACTGAAGATGCGATCGTAGATACTTACATGAATACCGGCCGCCGCGGCTCGGAGATTTGCCATGGTGGATTGCTTCTGCGCGACATGGTCTGCGGGTTGTTGTGTTGGTGCGTGACCCGCTCGATACGGTATTGGCCGATTGGGATCTTCCTGAGATTGTTGCGCATACTCGTCATGTTGCCCTGCCGGTACCTGACGTGGGACACCTGGTGGGGGTGCTCGCGAGGGGTAAGAGAAATTTGCGCGCCCTGGGCTCGCAGGAGTGATAGGACTCACTGGGTCGATTGTGGATTGTCCGTTCATGGGGTTCTGATGCTCAATTGCAGGAGAGACAGAAGATAGCTCGACTCTGTGTCGGATATTGCTCTTATTAGGGATTGGTGGTGAGGGATTCATAGGAGCATGGACTGACGGTTGAGTTGCGAGTGGCTCAATGTCTTGATGTTGAGGCACTGCTACGTCGGCCACTGGCGACACAGGGGCTGGAGGAGGCGGACTGGGTCCGGACATGCTCGTGATACTGGGCGCAATATCACTGCCTGTAGGCTGCTGTGTTGTGGTAGAGCCGCCCGGTCCAGTGATTGTAGTAGTAGTGGTGGTGGTGGTTGTCGTCGTCGTGACGATATTCCCAGTTCTGTTGTCCGTGTGAGTCTCCTTAGAGACATTTTCAGTGTTCCTAACTTGGCTCTGAGGTTGTTGGGGTGGTAGAAAGCCACTCTGTTGAGCATGCGCAGGAGATCGTGTAGGAGATCGTGCAGGAGATCGCGGAGGTGGAGGGTAGTTTTCGTATGCCGTCTGCGTGGGTGGAACTCGACTTGGGTCAGCGGGTGGTGTCGGTGGCGTCACTTCAGTTGTTGGCCCTTGGTGATAAGATTGTCCCTGCTGTTGTAGACGCCCCTGCTGTTGGAGATGTCCCTGCTGTTGTAAATGCCCCTGCTGCTGTAAGTTCCCCTGGGAAGGCCCTGGAGGGGGGCCTGTAGGGTGCATATACTGTTCTCCAGAGATTGGTCTTCCGATGAAGCTAGGGTGCCCGCTACTGCTGGGCTCACTGCTCGCATATGCCGAGTCAAATGTGTTGGAGGATGATTCTTTACGGATTGTGTCCTTCTCTTTAGGATCGTCCTTATCCTTGTTCTTCGAATGGAAGCCCGACAGCCTCCATCGTGACTTCTTCTCCTTCTCTGCGCCAGACATGGTGTCTAGGGGTGTCTGGGGCTGTGTTGAGACTGCAGTATGGTTGCCCAAGCCTCCTGACATCTGTGTACGCTCAAGCTCCGCCTTCTCCAACTCTTGTCGTTCTCTACTTTTACGTTTCTGTAATTTCGCAGGTGGTCGCGATTCCTGCATGGCAGTCTGCCGGATAGTGACAGTCGAGTGGGGCCCTGTCGTCGGGTATGGGCTGACTCCTGGAACAAACTTCGAATTGTGAGTTTTGTGAATAAAAAACTCAAATCAGACTTTGATTGAGAGGAGGTTTGCAAGCGCGTAAGGGCTGAGAACGAGTAGGAGTAGGGCCCCCGCTGTCAATGACCCATGATATCATACTGGAGTGTGTGGCGCATGCTAAGTGTGGCATCCAATGACAGGTGGTTTCAGTGACGATCACAAACCAGTGGGGTCTAAGCAAGGCGGGAAGACCAGGATCATTTGATGCTCGATGGCGTCGGCGGCAGGAAAGCTTGGAGGAGGCAGGTTTCTACAGTGCGCTTGACCAGTTTCGATTTTCGACGGCTGTACACACCGGCGAACCGCGCTTCTGGTCGCGCGACTTAACTTTTTGCCGGCATTTCAACCATGTTGCGCACGACATGAGCACGCGCACCGAGCTCGATAGACTTCGCGTGACCAGAGGTAGCTTCACTTTGCTGGTCATGAATACGTCTACTGTCTGATCCTGACGTTGCTTGCTCATCCCTGGGTCAGGCGTTCAGGGCTGAGCAGCTTGTTGATTGCAGTCAAGTTTCCAAGTGATCACCCACCTATGACTTGCAGTACTGTATATACAATTGCCGACCAGATTCTTCGCAGTTCGCGAATAGATGTCGCATGCCGGAATATAGTAAAAGCAAGCTTGGAATGAAGAATGTTGTTTAGATGGTCGGGGTACGTCTTTGACAGAGATTGCCGCATTCGAAAAGACGAGCCTTTGTGTCTCATCTTTCTGAGTACATTGCCTAACACTCTTGCGGCACAGGCAGATTTCATGGACGTCGCTAGTGCTGTGCGTGCGACTTTGCTAGAGGAGAGTCGATGTGGCGGAGATTCAGAAAACGATAGCAATGGTGGCGAGGTTGTGTTCGTGAAGTAAGAAGGAAATCCCACCGACCCTCTCGTGCTGGTGGAGAGTGCGCAACCCAGAGTGATATGGAAGTTGACAAAGTTTCTATAGACTCATTGCAATGTTTGAAAATCCTGAACACTGATGAATAGATACTTTCAGCTACGAAGAACAAATGCAAAGAAAGTACCAGTACGGCATTCTTCCGATATCGCACGTATAAATTGTCCCGCAACCAGACACTCCCGCTGTCAACGGAACAATCGCACACATCCCACGAGCAAGCCTCCGTTCCCCACAGATCAGATAAACACCACTCCTCGGCCGAGATCGCCCGATCATCTCTCCGAAGAATCTCCTGAGCCCAAATCCCGATAACACCCGGCCCAGCCAACGCGTCTCGCCGTGCTCCTGCGCGCATCCGAGTTTCTGTTACTCGATGACAACCACGCGAGTCTAGCGCGTTGCGCGCCGGGTGGGCGATTACTCGATTACTATACGTTTCTGTGGCTGCTGTGCCGTAGCTCGCTTGCGGCCTAGAAAGGCCCGCGATGTGTCACCGCGCGGGGATCTGTGGAATGGACGAGGAGCTGGAAGCGGAAGTGATACCGCATGCGTGGTGTTGCTTTTCGAGATTTGGTAAAGGGTGTTTACATGCGATGCGCTTGACGACGCTTGCTTTTGTCGCCCTTTGGCGATGTAGATTGCTTTTGACACGGTATGTATTGGAATCGCAGGGCATGAGCTATCGATGTGGTGTAACGTAGTGGGGTAGGTTTGTGGTGGGGTAATTTCTCAAGGCAGGCAATCTTGTTCAACTCAAACTGGATCAGAAGATTTTGTGGTGTGGTATCAATCTATTCATCAAAGGTATCTGGTATCTATGTGATACGTCCCATATGCCAAACGCCATGCCCAAAGTTAGAAATCGTAGGTATCATGTACAAGAACTGCGCTTCAACAGCGAACTGTTCACCACCAGTCACCCTGGTCGTGCATGGCAGCTGCGACCTTGCGGAAGCCAGCAACGTTAGCACCACCGACGAGGGATGGGAACTCGCCCTCAGCTGGGGTGATGTACTCCTTGGCGGTCTCGAGGCAGTTCTCGAAGCAGTCCTTCATGATCTTCTTGAGCTTGTTGTCAACCTCCTCAGAAGTCCAGGTCAGACGCTGAGAGTTCTGGGCCATCTCAAGTCCAGAAACGGCGACACCACCAGCGTTGGCGGCCTTGCCAGGAGCATACCAGATGGCATCGCCCTTCTTTCCCTTGCGGTGGGCCTCGAAGACATCGATGGCCTCCTGGGTGCAACCCATGTTGGAGCCCTCGGCGATGAACTTGCAGCCAGCGTCGACAAGAGCTTGAGCCTCATCCTCGGAGACCTCGTTCTGGGTCGCTGAAGGAAGAGCAATGTCGACCTTGCCAACCTCCTTCCAGGGGCGGGCACCCTCGACGTACTTGAAGCTGTGGTTCTCGAGAGCAGAAAGAGCCTTGCGCTGGAGCTTGAGGGTGGCAATGTTCTCAATGTCGTCGGGGGAGAAGCCCTTGTCGCCTTCGGCGATGAGAGCACCCTTGGAGTCGGACAGGGAGATGACGGTGCCGCCAAGCTCGATGATCTTGAGAGCAGCGTACTGAGCAACGTTGCCGGATCCGGAAAGAGCAACGCGCTTGCCCGAGAACGATTCCTTGCCACCGCTGGCGTATGTAATCATGTGCTCGACGTAGTAGACGAGACCGTAGCCAGTGGCCTCGGGACGGATCAGGGATCCTCCCCACGAGCCACCCTTGCCAGTGAGAACACCCTCCCAGCGGTTGCGCTCAGCCCTGTATGTGCCGAAGAGGTATCCAATCTCGCGTCCGCCGACGCCGATATCGCCCGCAGGAACATCTGTGTCGGCACCTGTAATTTACGTAAGTCAGCGTTTACTGGAAACCGCAGCGCGGATGGACATCTCGGCAGAAACTCCCAACGACCTGGATAAAGATTAGGCTAGCCAGCCTACTCCTTATGCAGGACCGTTGAGTGGAGGCTATCAAGCTCCACAAGGAGCGTGACGTGTCCAATAGGTGTAACACTTACCAATGTGCTTGTTGAGCTCCCTCATGAAGGAAACGCAGAACTTGCGGATCTCGTTGTCAGACTTGCCCTTAGGGTCGAAGTCGGCACCGCCCTTGCCACCACCCATGTTGAGGCCAGTAAGAGCATTCTTGAAGATCTGCTCGAAACCAAGGAACTTGAGGATGGAGAGGTTGACAGTTGGGTGAAAGCGGAGACCACCCTTGTAAGGGCCGAGAGCAGAGTTGAATTGCACGCGGTAACCCTTGTTGACCTGGCACTCGCCCTTGTCATTCTCCCAGACAACGCGGAACTGGATGATGCGCTCAGGAACGGAGGCAACTTCGAGCGCCTTCTTGTACTCGGGGTTCTTCTGGAAGAGAGAAGAGGACTCAAGGGTGGAGACGAGCTCTAAATGTCAAAGTCAGTCTTGTTGTAGGCAATTGAGAGCTCATTATTGAGACACTCTCGCCCAATGGCAGGTGTTGATGGTACATACCCTTGCGGGCCTGCTCAAACTCGGGCTCAGACATTGTGAATTGGGGTGTTATAGTTTGGCTTAAGAAGAAGTTGAGCTCGTGAAGACAGTCAGAGCAAGTGGGTTGTCAAGGAGATGAGAGTCAAGGTGAGAGCAGATAGCTGTATATATACGCTTTGTATTGGCTCTGCGCGGAGCTGTTGGAATCGGCGGGGTGAGCTTGCCCCGACCCAAAAAAACAAAGACTCGATTCAAAAACGTCAGTGGCCGGCATATCGCACGCGGAGCAGCATTCCCAGTGGTGAATCGCTGTTCGCGCCGCCATGTGCTATGCTGCTACTCGTTTCCATGGTGTACTCTGCCAGAGATAAGGAAGTTGCAGCCAATCAGGAGCATCGCGGGGGCGGTCGCGTCGAGATACCGCTAGGGCTCCGGCGAATGTACATTGGCAGCGCGATGTAATTCTTGGTCGTCATCCATGGGTAAAGCGCACAGAGCGTCTGGCCGGTTTCGGGCGCATACGGCGCGGTGTCGGGCGTCTTACGTGTGGTTCGTGGGGCTGGATAAATCAGGGTCCTGGTGGGGCATTCACGTGTGATCTCGGACCGCGGAAAAACGCGTTGAGTGGCTCGGTGCACGCGACAGTAATATCTTATGCGCCGGCATCACCGCAGACACTGCACAGCCATGCTGTGTGCATCTGCAGCATATTCTCTGCTGATGCTGCCGTGACATGTTACCCTACAGCCTGCCCAGAAGACATTGCAGCCTTGCGACAACCCCCACGCCCGAAATTCTCCGCCCTCCACTTTACGGACAGTCTGTGGGGTCCCAATCTAAAAGCGCGAACCATTGTTAGCTTAAGTAAAGAGCGTTGGGAAGATGGTGTCGCCGAACTCGCACGCTTGCCCATGGGATGTGTAGCTCTGACAGCTGTCAAAAGGGACTTACCGGTCACCAGGTACTCATCCAGACCATCCAGCGTCCTCATGTCACCCTCCTCGATCTCGAATCCTCCGATCTCCGAATTCTCGACGATGCGCTCCTTCTTCACACTCTTGGGCAACGGCACGTAGCCATGCTGCAGACTCCAGCGGACTAGCAGTTGACCCTGGACGTGGAAACATTAGCATGTGCAAGCAAAACAACAATGAGGGCTTCAACCAGAACAAATACGTAGTGTCGCAGAGGGCAAAGCGCTTACTATTGTCGTGTCAGCAGGGACGATACCATATCGGATAGGCTTGCATACCAGGAGTGCACGAGTACTTCTTTGAAAGGGTCACCACCTTAGGGTGCTTCATCTTCAAGGCACGTACAAGGGGTGCATAAGCCTCGACGACGATGTTGTTCTGCTGGCAGAAGGATGTGATGTCCGTCCGTGTATTGAATGGATGCACTTCGATCTGATTGACCGCTGGTGCAATTCTGGGGTTCGAATCGAGAAGCTCTTGCAGCTGCAGCGTCGTTAGTTCGACATGTCGATATAATGACCTCGAGCCAATGAGTGCTTGCTCCGAGCGCCTGCGAGATATCCCACAAGACCACTGAAAACTGATAGCATGGGCGTGGAATAGATGTGTGGTCACACAACAACCCCGGGATTTCTGCTCTCCGGCGCAAGGTCTTGGCGCTGCCATTATCGGATGGGGGGAATGGAAAAATGCTTACATGCTTCACTCCATAATTAGACACGCCCCCAATCTTCACCTCGCCGTCGTCAATAGCGTCCTCCACAGCTCTCCAGCTCTCAAGCCGTGCTTTCTTGCCACCATAAGGTGAGTGCAAGAGGAACAAATCGATATAGCCAAGCCCGCATTCCTTGACCGACTTCTTGATAGCCTTGCGAGCTGTGTCATATGATGAGTTGGACGCCAGCTTGGAAGTGAAGTGGATCTCTTCTCGCTTGAGGGAGTCGATGTTATCCTCACTGGACAGGAAGTCTAGAACGGCCTTGCCGCTCTCTTTCTCATTGTGATACATTTGCGCGCTGTCCACACTGTTGCAAAGGCGTCAATGGCTATACAGGTGCAGGGGTAATACGATGACTTACCCCCGATATCCAGACTGTCGGTATCAGCGTTGTTAGCACGCGGTACTCAAGCCAGTAACAGAAAGAAGTATACCTCTAGTGCCCATCGAACCGCTTGGTAGGTTTCCCTACCCGAAGTAAGATACACGCCAAGATGGATTGTAGGCATTGAGAGCCCATTGGCGAGCTGTACATAGTCAGTGACTGCGGGTAGCGGTTCGCACCCCTGTTACCTTTGTGCGCGAAGCCAATGAAAACGTGGTTTGTGCCATGCTGGAGGAAATTTAGTATTCTGTCGTGCAGTGCAGATGACGATGTGCGATGCAGCGAAGGAACAGCCACGATGTTGACAAGTGACGTGCTGCATGGACATGCTCGGCGCCAACGTCGGCGATTTCCATCGTTACATCATCTCGCTCGCTCGCTTGCTTGTACCTGGCGCTTCTCTTGTGTGGAGGGGCGCCCACTCCGATGCATGCACACGGCTTTACACATGCACGTCTTATGACAGTGTTACTCAGAGAAAGCGACGTAGCTTGCCCAGCTGGACAGAACGACGACGCATTCACGCATAAAAGCAACAAATGACAGGAGGCTGGGCGAGCTATAGCGTCCGGTGACTAGTGGCGGGAGGTATCTAGCACTGAGCACTGTGCACTGGACGAGGCATTGCTTCTTCTGGCAGCAATGGCGCCGATTCGCTGGAGAGGTTGTTTGCGCTGGTGCGAGCATTGTCGAGATCGAACGACTGAGTCGTGTGCAACATGTGCAGCCTCGTGGTTCTGTTTGATCGCCGAGCACACAATGTGCATTGAGTTGTACGAGATACGGTAACCTGGAAGAGACGGCTGTGCAGCACTGGCATCCTGCTTCGTACCTGGATCCTCTACATTGGGACCACAGTCGCTGCCGCAACCGCTGCAATGGGTTCGTGCTACCGCGGAACCCGATTTGATTTACACTTGTAGGCGTCGAGGCGTTTGAGGCGCCTGTCACTTCTGGCTCCAAAGTGGGTGCAGACTGGTGTTCGTGGGACTGGCCTCGACGCCGTGCATCTGGACCTGAATACGCCTGGCTCGGCGCCTCCGGCCTGTCTGGGACAACGTGGCTGCAAACGCTCAGCATCACAGATACAAGACGCGGCAAAGCAGAAGGGAGGGCAGCAAGCAGCTGAGATGCACCCCGATCTGCACCACGGGTAGTGCAGCGTGGTATGGAATACGACGGTCGAGTTGCATCGGCCGAGGGTACAGTGGTTTGGCGCCCCGGCGCTAGAGCAGTTCTGCGGTGCGAGTCGCGTACGAACGCATCTGCAAAGCCACACCTCGAGCGCTGCGCGGTATCTCCGTCCGCCGAGGACCGCGACGACCTATTGGCTCGGCCTGGCCAAGTAAGCGCAATCGAGCCGAATGGTGGCTCGACTGGATCTCCTCCAGGATGATTCCAAAATGCATCAACTGGAGGCTTCAGTAGGATCTACGGGAGGCTTGAAGGCGGCGGCCACCGAGTCCCTCCCTGCATGTCCATTAGCCTCACCATTGCATCCTCAGGACAAGCACGGAGCTATAAATCCCCTATAGCGCTCACGAGCTGCCCTCATCTCCCCAGCGCCGAATAGCATCCCCGCGCCCAACCGCCAAACTACGTCGCTGTCGTCATTGATTGCTCGTCTTCTATTGCATGTGGACCCTGAGACCCTGTGCGCCAACTGCTGCCCGATTACCAGCAAACCACCTTGACGATCTATTCTCGGTTTTTGCGACTGTTGCAGTAAGCCTGGTACGTCGCGGGCACCGTTCACATAAATCTGGTGTTCCTGCCCCACCCACCAACCAGGCTTTGCTAACAACGTTCGTTCCTGCAGTAGTCACATTGCTGCGTTCACTATGGCAAACCTCCCTGGATTCACCACCAATTTCCCTGCTGGCTACCCAACCATCTCCCGCGCCTCAAATTTCACCGGCGGCACCAGCAACACATCTTCAACAGGCTCACCCTCGGGCCAGAATCCGACTGCCGCGCCACAGTTCGACATTTTCGACTGGCATCCCGCATACCAAAGCTGCCAGCGGTACTTTCTAGACCATGCCCAGCACGACAACACAGTGCAGGTCGTGGCCGCTCTCATCAACATATGCCTCCCATTCCAATGGACACCGTATCCCATCATGAGCTCATCAGGCCCGCTACCACATTCATCTGGTCCTGCAGCATACACACAGCAATGGCCTCGTCAAGGTCCAGTCCTCAATTCAAAAGGCCAGCCCACGCCAGCATGGGTGTCGCTGATCCCCTTCATTAGGCGCCTAGTCGTTACAGGGATGGATCAGGCGGCCGTCATGCATGGCTTTTTCGGCGATGACTGGAAGAAAGGAGTGGGCCCAGTTCACGAGTGTGAGAGGCGGAACTACTTATTTGCAGCCAAGAGTGTAGGGTGGGCGAAAGTCAAATGCCAGTATGACATGTCTCCACATGAATCGGTTCCATTCATGAAGCCTCTCCAGGATGTCCAGCTGGCGGAGATCGAGGGCGCCGAGAAGACCTGGAGTCAGTGGCTGGCGATGGAAGATTGGATGGTGGGGCCGCGGGCACCAGATGCGGACGATCGATTTCCAGATGCTCGGCGCCGTGAATCTTGAGAGAGTCATGTATAGTGGTCCGCGTTGCATGGTGTATGGGAACTGTCAGGGTTGATGGGGAGGAAAGAGGCGCGTGCCACTGGCGCAAGGAAATGCAAGGGGCCGGGGTTTAGTGGCACACACTGCTTGATTCAGTTACATAGCGACATGCTGTATGTTGCTGTCTTCGTGGTGTTCCTCTCGGATGTTTCGTGTAATGATGTGGCTAGGTAACGACGATACACACGTCGCCATGCCTTGGGCGGAAAGCCTGCGCAAGTTTAAATAAGCAATATATTCACGTACCTCACAATGCCTCGTCCATGCTGTACCACCGACCCTGCATATATTCAACCAGACCCTCATCCAGTACTGAAATTTCACGCGTTTGTTCCAGTACCTCTCTGCGTTGATTGGAAATGCGAAAGGAAGCAGCCCCACTATGGTACACGGATTCTCGGCTAAACTTGAGAGCTTTGGGGTTCTCGGTTTCATCGTTCATTGCAGCACCCATCACCAAACAAACCCGGGCAGCGATCCTTCGCAACCACCTAAACCTCTCTATTATTGGCAGAACATATTTAGCTAATACTAGTTGCTTGTCCCGTGGGCCGTGCGGCATCTAGTGGATGGATCATGGACCCCATGGTCAAAGAATGGACGGTGTTCCTTGATCGATGCTTGAATCAGCGCGTGCAGGCCGACATATTCGACGCTGCGACTGCACAACTGCACAGAAGATCGCCATTACCCGGTCGCAAGCTTGCTGCTCTCCTGCTCAAACCACGATCGTCTGGCGCAAGTACTGTTGACCCACGCGTGATCATCTATCTTGAGCGCCTGCTAGCGCTCAAGAAGGTTGACGCGTCAGATGTCCTTTCTGCTACCTTCTACTATTCCAAGGACCGACAACCAAAGACCAACGGAGATGGGTCGGACAGAGAACCGAGATGGAGCAACCCGCCCGAATTGGAAGAAGTCGTGTGCCATCGACTTCACAAAACTTTCGCTGCCGAGGAGCGTCCTTTCAACAACAAAGAAGGGTTACAAACACTGATTGTTATTACAAGATGGATGCAAGCTGTAGTCACCTCACACACGAGTGACACCATGATGCAGGCCATGGCCGGTATTGCACAGCAACCACAACAACAGTCTATCAACGTTCGCGAAGCTTTGGGCGTTCTTGTCGTCGGCCTTATCGAAAATTCGAAGATCCTCCTGATACTCAATCATCCCACAGCCAAAGGTCAGTATCACTATGTTGCATGTGAAATGCCATAGCTCCCTCATCGTACATGCGTTATGCTGAACACTGCTCACGTAAACCAGATCTACGCAAACGGTTGGCTCACTCGCTGGCGTCTTTTATTCCATTCTTATCCCACAATTCTCTGGGTTCGCAATCGTCATTGGAGATCGCCAATAGGTTAGAGATGTCCCAGAAACAACACGAGCTTTACGAAAAGACCACGACAATTGGAGGCGTACCGAACGAAAATGCAAATTTGGAGGTTGCTGCCTTGCAGCTTGAAGCAGTCATGGATCTTCCAACAGTATCTACAAGAGCGGGACTATTCGTAACCCTTAATTCACTTGCAAGTCTCATCAAGCCGATGATTACTCTTGACTAATAACCTCACAGCTCGTTGCTCGACCACTTACCGATGACTTCACAATCATCAACTACTTACATTCGAGATACAAGGTAGTTTGGATCCTCGAGCATCTGATCCTGACACTGACTCCAGGCAGATCGACCCCCAAAACATGGCCACAGATCTGATCACCGCTTCTTTCGATGTTCTTGCCAACGCAATGTACCGTAGCGAACCCGTGTCGACTATGTTCAGCCTCAAGTCGTTCTTGATCAACAAAGTTCCAATATTACTGTTGCAACTTTCGGGTTCGATCTTCCCCATGACCCCTGAGATCTCGATAACCCAAGCACTCAGTCACGTCGACCCCAATGCCTTCCCTGCATTTTCGCAGGGCTTTGACGACATTATGGGTGGTAACAACTCACTTTCCGATGTGAGACAGAATTTCTTGAACGCATGTGCACTCCATGGTCATATAACTACGAGCGCCGTCGAACGACTCCTCGGCGAGACCCCCTTGCAAGGACCGCCTGCAACGAGATATGAGAAGAAAGCGCTGCTGGACCAGTGCAAGAACAACTTTGACAAAGTCAACGCGTACATCGATGAGATGGAGAATCTCGATGGTAACGCCGGTGCCATCGTTAGCGCTGTCACCGAGGTGAGTCACGATCCCCTCAACCACCAAGCGATCAGACTGACCTGCGCTATAGTTCATTGCACATCTCTGTGAGACACAGGTCACGATGTACCTGAAGCAGATCTGCAATCTATTATCGAAGAAGCCACAGTGTCTAGATGTCATTTTGCAATTCACATCCCCTGTCAGCATCTTGCAACCACTTTGCAAATTTCTAGATGATTGGCACTACGATAGTGACCAAGGTCAGTGACATGACCTTGTATGATTGTTTATCTATTGACGTCAGCAGGTGAATATCAGCCTGTATACGACGAGTTTGGAGCGATACTTGTGTTGGTCATGGCATTTGTGTATCGCTACGATCTCTCACGCACAGACATTGGCATCGGGCAGGAGTCTTTCATCGCCCGACTAATTGAGTCTGCTAACCACAGTATCGCACCAGACGACTTGACAGAAAACCAAGGCAAACATCTCGGTAGTTGGTTGAAAGGCCTGTACGATTCGGGAAATGAAGGCCTCAGTAATGATGTGTTTGCCTCATGTCGCCCCCAGGACTTTTATCTGATCGTACCAACCTTCTTCAGCCAAACGATCATGGCATGCTCGGCAGGTGTGTTGTCGAATGAGACTGTTAGAAGTGGTTTAGAGTGTGAGTATCATATTTGTCTTTGAATATACGGACTACAAGCTAAGAAGGGGTTTAGATCTCGGGGAGACGTTTCTGTTGCCGTCGCTGATTGGAGGCCTGAGTTGGATGGCAAGTCATGCTCTCAAGCAAACACACAGCGATCTCGATGCCATGTTGAGAATCTTCCACGATGCCATCCTCACAGTACCTTCTTCTGGAGACGCGCAAGCAATGCATTCCACAATCATTGCGCTGGTCTCTAGTCGCTTGGAGAAGTGCCTCCGCACGTTGCAGCGGCGCGATCCAGGGCGAACTAACATCGAGCCCTTACTGCAAGGTATCAAAAACAACGCACATTACGACCGCTCAATCTACGCATCGACCCGAGAGCTAGAGCAATGGACGAATGCACCGAACAGCACACTGAATACGGCCCTGCGACATACCATAGAGCAGCTGGCGCAATGGGCGTCTACCGCTGCAATCAACCCGAACCCTCCCAGCTACACGCACCGCCAAGTCTACGCCACATTCAGTACGTTGGGAACGTACCAGACCGTGCGGACAATCGTAGACGAAATCAAAGCACAGACGGAAGCCGGCAATGGTGCGGCTGCATTGGATATTGGTGTGTCGATCATCTGCGCGCCGACCGTTGAAGACAGCCCCATACCGATAGAGTGGATAGGGAGCTCAATCCCTACACCGGCGCCACCGCGGACAAGGATGAACCTGCGAGAGATGCTCAAGCACATGTTTGACAACGCCGCCCCTTTGGTCACGACAGATCCTTCGAGTGCAGAAGCAGTCGTGCGTTTACACAGACGTGTGGAGGCACAACTGTCCTCGATCGGCCAAGTGGGACTTCAGGCACCAGTCATAAGCCTTCCGAGTGTCAGTATCAACGACATGCAAGCGCAGTCGATCAGTGACGACATCAACAAAGCCATGGAGGATGCAGCAAATGCCAGCCTTGCAAACGACCTCGAGATACCGAGCATGGACAAGAAGGCGTTGGAGCGCAGCATGGAAGAGCTCACTGGCTCAGCAGGGTTGGACCTGTCGAACATGGGCATGGACGCTGGCGACAATATGACCGGTGACATGACAGCCAACCTGGGTAGTCTCCCGGAGCTTGATCTGGGTGACATGAACAACATGGGTATGGAGATGGACATGGACATGGACATGGAAATGGACATGAACATGGGAGGCGGCGGCGACGACGACTGGGGGTTGGACTTTGATAACATGTAGGACATGGTCTGGGTCTTTATGGAGTAGACATGGTCTGGGTCTGGGGTAGAGGTAGCTCACCCATTTGCAGCAGAGTGAGCTAGGTTCGAGAGGTATTTTTATGCAGAGGCTAGAACTTCAACAAGGCAGCCCCAAAAGCCATGTAGAGCGAAATGTGCACAAGTGGGTCCCTCGGGGGGTACTGCTCCGCAAACAGACCTCGGCCGCGGGACCGGCTTGAACCCCAAGCTCTCAGGCTCCACCCCCACAGTGAACCTCGACAGCTCCGCCAGCCCCTAGCAAGCTTCTAATATGCCCACCAGACAATAACGACACAGCCTCCACCGCCATGTCGAGCGCCTGCATGTCCGTCTCTCGAATTGTCCCGCGCACTGCGGCGCCGTGTGGACGCCGTGGTGGCAGCCGGCCGGGCGCGCGGAGGTGGATGAGCAGCAGCAGGCAGTCGGCAGCGAAGCGACCGAAGACTGCCATATTCTTTCCCGGTACGCCAGACGCGTCGACAGACCTACTGACCCGTGCTGACTGTTGCAGGCCAGGGCGTGCAGCGCGTCGGCATGATCACGCCATGGCTTGAGGCCTTCCCGCGCACCGCGAAGCCCATCCTCGAGGAGATCGACGCCACGCTCAACCTGCCGCGCACGCCGCTCACCCGCATCATCGAGTCTGGCACCAATGCCGAGCTCACGAGCACCGAGAACGCGCAGCCCGCCATCATGGCCACGAGCATCCTCATCCTGCGCATCCTGGAGCAGGAGTTCGGCTTCAACACGGCTGAGCGCGTCGACATCACCCTCGGCCACTCGCTGGGCGAGTTCGCGGCCCTGGTGGCTGGCGGCTACCTCACTTTCCAGGACGCCCTGAAGATGGTGAGGCGCCGCGCCGAAGTCGCCAGCAACTGCAGCAAGGAGGCCGTCGAGAAGGAAGGCGGCGAGTTCGGCATGGTCGCCCTGGTCTGCGAGTCGGAGGAGCACATGACGGCCCTCGTGGCTGCCATTCACGAGTTCCTGCGCCTGGGCGGCTCGCGCTCCGACTCCAACGACGACCTGCCCGCCGTGCAGCAGGTCCTCATCGCCAACATCAACTCGAAGAACCAGATCGTGCTCAGCGGGAGTATCGCGCGCATCAACACGCTCCTCACCAACCTGCGCCAGTTCGGCGGCCACGATCCGCGCCACGTGCGCCTCAAGTCCGACACGCCGTTCCACGGTCCGCTGATGAAGCCCACGTACGAGACGGTGAAGCGCATGCTGTACAAGCAGAAGCCGGACGGCAGCGACATGGTCACGTGGCCGGGCCTCATGCCGTGCGTGTCAAATGTCACGGGCAAACCGTACGAGAGCCAAGATCAGCTGAAGGACCTACTCGCACGCAGCTGCATCGAGACGGTGCAGTGGTGGAAGAGCGTCAAGTACCTGCACGAAGAAGAGAAGGTGCGCCGCTACGTCGGCATCGGACCGGGCAAAGTGGGCAGGAACCTGGTGGGCAAGGAGGTCGGCATGAAGGGCGCCGTCAAGGGCGGCGGGGTCTGGGCCATCACGAGCCCCAAGGACATGGAGGAGGTTGTGCGCGCGCTCGACGACACAGAGACGAGCGAAGACTGAACAGTGTGGCCACATTGATTGGATTTGGCACGCTCTTACGCACCCTGCACATTCAGCCCGGCGTCAACCTGGATCCGCATCCCCGTCATGCTGCTATTCTTCGCCAGCATGACAAACGCATCCACACAGTCCTGCAGATCCGTATCCTTCTTCAACGCCGCCGCGTTCTGCAGCGCCTTGATCCGCTCCGGGCTGTACTTCTTGCCCCACTCGGTCAGCAACAGACCCGGCAGCACAGTATTAACACGAATCTTGGGCCCCTCGGTGACTGCCAGGCACTTGACTAGATGCAGCTGCGCAGCCTTGGTCACTGAATACGGCATCGACGACCCGCCCTGCCCAATACCCTGAGGACGTATGTCAGCATGCGGTGCAGCGAGAACATGGTTAGAAGAGCAAAGAGTCTCACCGCTATCGAGCCCGTGGTAATCATCACCCCGCCCTCGGGATTAGCATCGAACGTCGGTTTAGCAGCGAGCAGCAGCGCGCGCGGCACCTTGACATTCGCCGCCCAGCACTGGGGACGTAGTTAGCTCAGACACGACATAGCAGCAGAGTCAAAACACGAACCTTGTCCCACTCCGCCTCGCTCATGCCCTCGTGGTCCCCCCACTCGCAGAACTTGGTCCAGCCCTGTCGGCATCAGCACGTACGCACACAGTCTTCGTGTTCCGAGGACTCACGGCGTTGGCAAGCACAATGTCCAGACCGCCGAGCGCTTCCGTCGCTTCCTTGACTGCGCGCCGTGCTTCGTCGGTGTTGGTCATGTCCTAGTAAACAAATCAGCTTGACTACGTCCAACACAGCCTTCCAATTCCCGTGACAACTTCGTGACAGCGTCGTGATAGTGAGTCGTGATGAGTGAGTGTGATGAGCGAGTGTGATGAGTGAGTCGTATGAGTGGGGAAACGCACAGCCTTGATGACCACGGCCTTGACGCCCTCGGCCTGACATCGCTTCTGCACGTCCTGGGCGGGCTCGAGGCGGTTGAAGTAGTTGATTGCGATGTTACAGCCTTGTTTTGCAAAGGTTGTGGAGAGGAGTTCGCCGAGGCCACTGTGGGGGTGTTAGTATTTTCTTGTTTGGTTGGACGTGCTGGTTGACGGCTCAATAGATGAGTTCTATCCTATGCTCTGGTGTTGTAAAAGCATCGTATGAGGGGAACCCACGCAGAACCGCCCGTAATCAGCACATTCCGCCCTTTCAGCGAGTACGGCATCCTGAAGCAGAATACCCCGTTGCAATTGTCGGGTTCGAGTAGTCGGATTCACAATTGGAAGCCGTGTCTTGACAGCGTTGCAGCGGCGGTAGACGATGCTTGATATGGCACTGAGCTCGAGCTGATGTGGGGCGCCGGACCCCGCAGCATGCAGGGCGAGTGCTTACATGTTGCTTAGTTGTACCTCGGTATTTTACGACGGGGTGTTTTGGTCGCTATTGTACCGGGGAAGGTGGGGGTTTTGCTTGGGACATGAGCTGCGGTGGCGCGGATTGGGATCTCTTGTATTGTAATAGGCTATACTGTATAGACGACTATAGCTCACTACATGAACGTCCAGGACCTTGTACAGGTGCTTCTCATGCGTATCACGGTTGGCGTTCAGCATACCGGCCTGCACTAATGACGATGGTTATCATTGACAAGTACAGTCACCCAGCTCACGTACGGCGTGATCTCGAACCGACCCTAGACACGGTTAGCACTCTGCAAACAACAACTGTTAAAGACGGCGATTTAAGCATCGTGCATCAGTGATTCGTTTCGGTAGCACTTCGCCTGGAGGCTTCCTCTTCAGCTACAAGCGTCGCATGCAGCATTGTCCCGGTGAAGGTTCAAAGGGAAACCATCGCAAGGCGATCTAACCTTTTACCAAATGCTCATCTTGTGCGTGTTTAGGTGGTGAGAAGGGATGGACATACCGGTACTGCTATGAGCTGTCTTGTTGCGCAGCGGGAGCTGTGTACGAAGTACTGGAGATGGAGGCGTGCATGTTGTGACGCTGTGCAGGGGTCCATGTGGGGCATCTGTCCACACGGCGACTCCAGGTATCAGTCCGACGCGCTCACGCTCCAGCGTGCCGTAATTCGTAATCATGGACTTCCTCAAGTCTGCAGTCGCCTCGGCGATATCCAAAGGCTACCCGACGTGGGGATATACCTTTGGCGACCGCGTGGACATTGACGACTCCATCTGGACACTACACAATGGCACAAAGCGAGTATGGCCAGGACTCTGCACGCCGTGTACGCGAAGCTGACTGGTGTGGTAGGAAGACGGGTCCAAATGCAGCATCTTCTCGTTTGACATGACCGCGAACAAGTCCCGACTGCCGCTCGCGCGCAATGCGCTCCGGAAACTGCGAACCCTGCGGCACCCCGGCGTGGTGAAGGTGCTCGACACACAGGAGGTGGGTGCATGGACATGCCGGTGGAGCAGAAGCTAAGCAGCAGCAGTCTGAGACGCACATCTACATCGCGACCGAGCGGTTGACGCCGCTGAGCTGGCACGTCAAGCGCAACAGCCTCACGGAAGAAACGACAAAGTGGGGACTGCACAACGTCGCGAAGACGCTCAAATTCATAAACGCCGACGCGGCCTCGATACACGGCTGCATACGGCCGGCCTCGGTATTCTTTGGCGAAAGCGGCGAGTGGAAGCTCGGCGGCTTCGATGCGCTGAGCGCCGTCAAGGAGGACGACTCCATGCTGCCGACGTACGGCGGCCTGATCCCGGACGCGGGGCGGTACATGGCTCCCGAGATTGTCAAGGCCGGGTGGGATGTCATCAAGCAGAACCCCACGCCCGCGGTCGATGCGTACGACTTTGGCATCTTGATCTT
This sequence comes from Boeremia lycopersici, assembly GCA_022609225.1. Lineage (NCBI taxonomy): Eukaryota > Fungi > Ascomycota > Dothideomycetes > Pleosporales > Didymellaceae > Boeremia > Boeremia lycopersici. Next base: position 19,568 of record JAGKPY010000040.1, read on the forward strand.
CGAGTGCTTCAACGGCAGCTACAACAGCAGCGACCAGCTGGCGCAGCTGAAGAGCATTCCCCCGAGCATGCACCAGTCGTACAAGCGCCTGTTGAACCCGAATCCAAAGTCGCGGATGAGCGTGGGGCAGTTTTTGGACCAGGGGAAGCGGATAGGAGGCTTCTTCCAGACGCCGCTGATCCAGGTCACCGAGGACATGGACAACCTGGGGCTGAAGGCCGAGGACGAGCGGAATGAGTTGCTTGGGTAAGTGTGTTGTAGTTGGAGACTGTTCCCAGCTGATTGTTGCAGCCAACTCGACAAGGTCGCCGACGACTTCCCCGCCGACTTCTTCAAGATGAAGGTGCTCCCCGAGCTACTCAAGTCGGTCGAGTTCGGGGGCGGCGGCGCCAAGGTCTTCGGTACCGTGATGCAGATTGGGCAGAAGCTGACGGACGAGGAATACGAGGCGCAAATCACACCAGTCGTTGTGCGGTTGTTTGCAAATCCCGACCGGGCGATTCGCGTCTGCTTGCTGGACAACCTGTCGCTGATGATCGACCACCTCCCGCAGAAGCTTGTCAACGACAAGATCTTCCCTCAGATGGTATGTTGCAGTCCAACTGGGTCGACGAGAGCTGACTGTCCAGGTCACCGGCTTCACAGACATCGCGCCCGTCGTCCGCGAGCAGACGGTGCGAGCCGTCTTGACAGTAGTCCCCAAGCTCTCCGACAGGATCATCAACGGCGAACTCCTGAGACATCTAGCCAAGACGGCAAACGACGAGCAGCCTGGCATCCGCACAAACACGACCATCTGTCTGGGCAAGATCGCGCGCAACCTCGGCGCCAACGTAGGTCGACTGCAGTATATATGTACTCAAGCACTAACAAGCCACAGAGCCGAGCAAAAGTGCTCGCCGCAGCCTTCGCACGCGCACTGCGCGACCCCTTTGTCCACGCCCGCAACGCCGCCCTCCTCGCCCTCGCCGCCACCGCCGACCTCTTCAGCGAAGACGACTGCGCCACCAAGCTCCTCCCCATCATGTGCCCGTCGCTCGTGGACAAGGAGAAGCTGATCCGCGACCAGGCCCAGAAAAGCGTCGACATGTACATGGCGCGCATCCGCAAGCACGCCGCCACCATGCCCGACACGGTGCTGCCGCCCACGGGCGCGGCGACCAGCTCCGCCGGCGCAGGAACCACGCCGCGCATCGGCACGCCCGCCGCGGAGGCCGGCTGGGCCGGCTGGGCCATCTCGAGCTTCACGCACAAGCTCGCGCAGACCAGCGGCACGATTGCACCCGCCGCGGCGGCCGAAACGCGCGCCTCGTCGGTGCCGCCGTCCAAGCCGCCGGTGCCGCTGGCGTCCAAGCCCGCCGCTCTGACGTCGACTCGCAGCTCGGCGGCGGTGCCGACGGTCGCGTCGCCGGCGGCGTTTGACGACGCCGAGTTTGACGGCGACTGGGGCTTTGGCGATGATGATGATGATAATAATAATAATACTGCTGCGAGTACCACCGACGCCTTCCACGACGCCGACGAGGCCCGCGACGACGACCCGTGGGGCACGCCGGCCGCGAAAACCACGTCGACGACGGCATTCGACGACGCGGGCGAGCCTGATTTCGCGGGGTGGCTGGCGGCGCAGAACGCAGGCAAGAAGAGCGGGGCCAAGGCGCTGCTGCCAAAGGGGCTTGCGAAGGCGGGGGCGGGGGCGGGGGCGGGGGGGGCGAGGGCGCCGGTGGTGAAGAAGAGTGTGGTGGCGAGGAAGGTGGTTGTGCCGGTGAAGAAGGAGGCGGTCAAGGCGAAGGGGAAGGATAAGGAGGACGAGGTGGAGGGGTGGGGGGATGATTGGTGAGAGAGAAGCGAGGAGGAGAAGGGTGTGCTGCATAGCGACGGCGTTTTCTAGATGCAACAGAGATTGTACGTGCGGGTATTGAGTGCATATATACATTATACGCAGGCATCAAGCACATGTATGGCTTCTGCGCTGGTTGATACAGATTATATATGTAGGTATTAAGTGTATATACATCTCTACACTAGTCAACACGAGATTATACGCAGGCATCAAGCACATGTATGGCTTCTGCGCTGGTTGATACAGATTATATATGTAGGTATTAAGTGCATATACATCTCTACACTAGTCAACACGAGATTATACGCAGGCATCAAGCACATGTATGGCTTCTGCGCTGGTTGATACAGATTATATATGTAGGTATTAAGTGCATATACATCTCTACACTAGTCAACACGAGATTATACGCAGGCATCAAGCACATGTATGGCTTCTGCGCTGGTTGATACAGATTATATACGCAGGTATCAAGTGCATATACATCTCTACACTAGTCAACACGAGATTATACGCAGGCATCAAGTGCATGCATGGGTTCTCTCGAGACGTGCTGAGACCACTTCCACATGCGTTTCCATGTCTGATTGTGTGAATCTAGCGTACATGTCTATGACTTGTCCCGACTAACAGGTATCTCTACCACCAAGCGCTAAACTACGGGTGAAAGTAGACTACTCGCAGTATCAATACTCCCTCATACATCACTCGCAGTATCAATACTCCCTCATACATCGCTCGCAGTATCAATACTCCCTCATACATCGCTCGCAGTATCAATACTCCCCTCCACCAATTACCTCCGCTCAGCGATTCAAACTCAAAACCTCGTCAACATACCTCCGGGCATCGACGCCAATGCCCTCCCCTAGGCCCTTGGGCCCCCAGCCAGCGGCCCGCCCGCCCATTTTTTGAGACTGACTCTCGCCGCCAATGCCTAGGCCCACGCCTATGCCGCCCAAGCCCATACTCCCCCACACGCCACTGGCACCGCGCTTGCCGTCTCGGGCGGGCTGTGACTGGGCGTCGCGGGCGCGGCGCACGAGAAAGGCCTCGCGCACGTCGGCCGTGTTGAAGGCGGTGCTGTTGGCCGAGGCGCGCGAGGCGTGGTTGGACTCGCGGACGGTCGACGAGGCGGAGGCGGGGCGTTCATCGGGGGCGTCGGGGGCGCCGGGGGCGGGGGTGCTGGGCGGGACGCGCATCCAGACGACCCACCAGCCGCGGGCCGTCTTGGACGAGCGCTCAATGTCGGCGGCGGCGTTGCGACGTGTGTCGGCGAGCGAGGCCAGGATGTGGGCGTGCACGTTGAGGGCGTCGGGGCGCGACCAGGCGGCGTCTGGAGAGAGGCCCTCGGCGAGGAGGGAGCCGGGGGCGGGGATGTTGGGGAGGCTGGAGTGCAGGGTGAGGGTGCGGGGGTCCCAGACGAGGTCGTAGATGGGGGCGGTATTGGGGCCGTGGGCGGCGGACGAGGAAGTGGTTGTTTGAGGGTGCTGGGCGGCGAGGAGGCGCTGGGCGACGCGGGTCGGCGAGGTGTTGCGGTCGAGGCTGCGGTGGAGCGGGGCGAAGAAGGCGTGGATGGAGCGGTAGAAGGAGGCAATGGTCAGCGAGGGCGTGCGGTGGGTGAAGAGAAAGGTGTAGATGAACGGGCGGTGCTGGGCATGTTAGCGATGCTCGAGGGTGTTGTGGGTGCACATACGACATAGATGACGGGCTGCAGGCGCTGCTTGCTGAGCTTGAGCCTGGGCTTGGAGTCGGTGGCAGACAGGGCTTCGTCGCTCTGGGTGCCGTCTGAGCCGGACATGGACGAGCCCTTGACGAGCTTCTCGACGTAGATGGTGCGCAGCGGAATGCGGGCGTTCCAGTTGCCGTCGTGGTTGTCGTCGTCCATGTCGGCGGCGATCATGTCGCCCTTTAAGCCGATCAGGAAGTAGCCGTTGTTTTCGGCCTGGACCTGGGCCTTGCGCTTCTCCTCGACGAGGTCGACGTCGGGGGCCGGCTCGACGTAGCGCATGGGGTCTGGGGACTGTGCTGCGGCGTGTGGCGACGCTCCTGCGGCGTCTGGGGCGGGGGAAGGTGCGGGGGTCGGCTTCTTCCCACCCCATGCGGTGCCGTAGCCCAGGGTCATGTACTTGACCCACGTCTCGGTGTCGGCCAGCGATGCCAGCATGTGGGCGTCCTGCTTCGCGGGGGGCTCAGCATTGTCAACGGCCTGCGAAGCCTTGTGCAGCAATCTCTCGACGGCGCTGACAATGGGCGGGGGTATGGAGGGGGACGGCGATGGGTCTGCGGGGGGCAGCGAGGAGTCTGCAGAGGGCGACAGCGAGGAGTCTGCAGAGGGCGACAGCGAGGAGTCTGCGGGGGGCGACGGCGACTTTGCGGGAGGCGACAGCGACGTGGCAGGATTGCGGCGTCTGCGCTTCCTGCGGTCCGAGGTGGGGTTGTCGCGGATGCCATAGGCATGGTCGCCGTAGTGGAAGATGGACTCGGTCCAGTGCGAGACATCGCGGCACGAGGCGCGACTGAGCCCGCCGACGCCCGAGAAGACGACGCCGTCGGTGGGCGCGACGGTGCCGCCGGAGCCCATCCACGGCTGGGCGGGGGTGTCATGCACAGGTCCGCTGCTGTCGTCTTGGGGTCTGGCGGTGCCGAAGCGCGACACCAGCACGTCGACCAGGCCGGCGGTGCGGCGGGCAAAGTCCTCGAGCACGTCGCGCTCGCCGCTGCCCCACTCCTCCTCGCCCACGCCCATGCCCAGCTCGCCGCCGGCAGCCAGCTTCAGGGCGGGGAACATGTCGACGGCCGGGCTGGCGTGCAGCAGCACGTCCCAGTGGGCGGCGAAGCGGCCCCAGTAGGTGCGCAGGATGCTGCAGAACTTTGGGCGCGGGTGCTTTGCGCACAGCTGCTGCAGCGGCCAGCCGTGGTGCAGGGTGAAGAGGCCGTGGGCGCGCACCAGCTGCTGCACGAGCAGGGCCGGCGGGCTGACCTCGCGGCTCGAGTACTCGACGGCCGTGGCATTGGCGGCGGCGGGCAGCTGGGTCAGGTCGACCGACTGCGGGGCAGCGGTCAGCGGAGGTCTGCGAGGGGTGGTCTGGTGGTCTGGGGGGGGGGGCCGTGGCTATAGGGGGCATACGGCGAGGATCCACCAGCCCGGCTCCAGCTCGTGCAGCACAATGCGCGCCTTGTCCGTGTCGATGGCGTCGACCGTGTCGCCGCGGCCAAAGGCACGCGCAAAGCCGACCATGCCCTGGGCCAGCCCGACCTGGCGCAGCTTCTCGTTGTCGTTCTCGTTGTCGTCGTCGGCGTCGCGCGCCCGCCCCTTGGCCGCCCGCGCGTAGTAGAAGACAATCTGCTCGTGAAAGGTCGCGTCCGAGGCGCCCAGCGCGGGGCTGTAGATGGCGAGGAAGCCCAGCTGCGCCGGCACCACGCGCGGGGCGGCGGCCATGGTGACGGTGGTGCGGCGGGTGTGGTGCGGCGGGTGGTGCTGCGTCTGCCGAGTTCGTCGGGGGTGCTGGGGCGTGGATGCGCTTCCCACCAAGACAGCTGCAACAGCTGCAACAGCTGCAACAGCTGCAACAGCCCAAAGCAGCCCGCGCCCGTCGCACCCGAGACGGCACTTGCCCAGCGCGCCTGGCCCTCTGGCTCTGGCCGCCAGTCTGGCCAGTCTGCCCAGCACACGCCCCTGATGCTCTGGACGCTGCCCGCCCCGGTGCGCGCCCCGGTGCGCGCCCTCGTCGCTGCCACCCTGCGCCCGCGCCTCTACTCGACGCGCCCCGACCCCACGCCCGACCCTCTGCGCATCCTCTTCTGCGGCGCCGACGCCTTCAGCATCGAGAGTCTGCGCGCCCTGCACGACGCCCGCCAACAGACCCCCGGCTTCATCGATGCCATCCACGTCGTGCACCGCCCGCCGAAGCCCGCCGGCCGCGGCCTGAAGGCACTGCGCGAAGGTACGCTCCCACTGCACACACTACACACACTTCCGCCGCATACACTACCACTGCATCGCCACTGTCTAAGCCAACCCGCCAGTCCCCATCGCGCCCTACGCCCGCGGCCTCGGCCTCCCCACCACCGCCCTGCCCACCTTCACCCACTGGGCCCCGCCGCCAGCCCTCGCCCCGAACCTCGTCATCGCCGTGTCCTTCGGCCTGCGCATCCCGCCGCGCATCCTGGCCCTGACCCCGCACCCGGGGCTCAACGTGCACCCCTCGCTGCTGCCGGACCTGCCCGGCGCCGCCCCCGTTGCGCACGCCCTGCTGCTGCGCCGCGAGTACACGGGCGTGAGCGTGCAGACGCTGCATCCGCTGCGCTTCGATGCGGGGGTCGTGGTCAAGCAGAGTGCGGCGCCGGGGGAGCGGATACGCGACGGCGAGACGGCCGACGAGTTGAAGTCGAGGCTGGCGCGCGAGGGCGGCCGCTTGCTGGTCGAGGTGCTAAGGGAGCGCCGCCATGTCGAGCCCGTGACGCCCGCGGGCTGGTATGCGGGGCCCGTGGCTGCCGCGCCCAAGCTGTCCAAGGACGACGCCTTTGTCGACTTTGACACGGCCCCGCTGTGGCGCGTGCTGGCGGCTCCAAGAGCCCTGGGCCATGCGTGGTGTGTGTTGCCGAATGGGGAGCGCTTGGTCGTGCACGAGGTGCGTGGTTTGGATGAGCCGGTGCACGGCCATGAGGAGAGGGGCCTGTGGTGGGACGAGGCGACGCGCGAGCTGAGGTTTCGGGCTGCCTGTGGTGGCGTGGGCGTTGTGACGTCGAGCACGTATCCCGGCGGGCAGAAGGGCAAGGGGAGCAACATGGTGGCCAAGGTTCTGAGCGCGGCAGGGAGGCTGTGATGCATGGCCAAACAACAAAACAACCCATCAATTCCGACTACAACATCTGCCCGGTGCAATACTGCAATGCAAATGCACCATACTTTGTAAATGGATACTCCCTCCAAGCCCACCAAACGCCAAACACCACCCATGCACTCATGACCTGCAGTACCATCTCCTACGCTATCATCTCCTTGCCCATCTCTACGCTGTACCATCTCTACGCTGTATCCATATCCTCGCCCGCTGCATCCATATCCTCGCCCGCTGCCGCCAGACGCTCCGCCCGCTCCGCCCGCTTCTTCGCCAGCACGTCCGCCTTCCACGCCAGAATCTCGTCGCGCAGCCCATCATTAGCTACAACATCCTCAATCTTCAGCGGCGTGCGGTTGAACGGGTCGTGCGGGTCGCTCAGCAAATGGCTCTTGATCGTGCTGCGGTCGACAATCTGCTTGCTGATCGGCAAGATGACAGGATCTTCCATGAGCGTCGCCATGAGCGGGTCCGTGTACTCGTCCGGGTACTCGCCCAGATCCGCTTCCTCGACGTCGGCCGCCTCCTTTGACACACTGATACTGCGCGCCATCGCCTCCCACTGCTGCAGCTGCACGTCGTTCTTGAGGTAGAACTTGGCCATGATCTTGTGCGCTTCCATCCAGTACTCGGCCCGGTACGACCGCCCGTCCGTCGCAACCGCGTCGACAAACGACTGCTTGCCCTGCAGGTTGAGGTACACGTCCGTCAGCTCCGCCAGCATCTGCCGCGGGTTCCACCCGTACTCCTCGGGGTTGTCGACCTTCAAGCTCGACTTCTTCGGTCCCACAAGCGCCTCGAGGTTGTAGTCGAGCATGTGCGCGAGTCGCACCACCACCTCCTTCTTGGTGAACGAGTCCGCGAGCGCTTCTGTGAAGAGCTTGAGCATCGCCACCGTTTCGTTGGTCAGCTGCATGTAGCTCTTGGCCTTGCTCTGCGCTGCAGTGAGCTTCTCTTCCTTCTCCGTACGCACCGCTTGATCCATGTTAGGATCAGCCTTCAGTTCCTTTGCCGTTTCGTGGATCTGCGTAAAGGCAGTGAACGATTCGTCGAGGACGAACGTGACGTCGTTCAGCAGCAGGTTGACAAACTGCACAAAGAAGTCAAGGTTGACCCTGTCCGCGTCAGTATGCTACACACAACAATTAGCCTGCACGTACCGTGCTTCCGTAGCAAGGTTGTCCCGGTACACTGGATTAGGCCAGATGCACTTGATCACCTGGAAGATCTCGTATCGGATGTTGAACTTGTCGTAGAACTGCGTGTGCGCACCAGTGCTCTCGCATTCGTTGTAGAACTGCATCAGCGCGTGCAGCAAGTGCTTCATGGCAAACTTGTTTCCAAAAAGCGTGTCGCCGAGCACGCCCTTTGGACGATGTGGAATCTCCCACACTCCATGGTACAAGATGGTCACTAGACCTGACTTCAGGTATGGGTTCTTGATGTACTCGGAATTCCGCAAGAAGGCAATGCAGATCTTGACGAGCTCCTCGCACTGCGTCCCAGTGATGATATGAGGCATCATGCGTGTTATGAACTTGAAGTTGCCCACTATGTCTTCGACAAAGTACTCGGGGAGACAGCGGAATGCCAGAGACTGTTCGCTCGGCAAGGGCAGCTGCAGGTCTATCTTGGGGAAGTCGGTCCCAGAAACAAGCCGCAGCAGCCAGACAATGACATAGCGCATCAGCTGCATCGACCGAGCCTGCATGGTTTCGTCACCGAGTATGCCGGCGATAGCATAGCTGGTGCAAGTGCCGCGCTCAATCTGGTCCTTGATCCTCTTGACGTGTGCGTCGAATATCCTCAGCTGCGCAGGGTTAGACGCATACTTGTGGCGTTCCGTCTCAAATTTCTCAAGTTCCTTCTTTAGCCACTTTACGTCCTTCTGCAGAGACGTGAGCTTTGAGTTGGCAGCCTCGGTGCCGTAGTGGTGCGCTGCCACGGTCAAGAAGAACACCTCGGAGATGAAGTTGCTCGCGCCGTTTGCCTTGTGGCCGTAGAATTCCTCCGACGTCTTCTCGTCAGCGTTGATCTTGGTTTCATCCGTAATGTCAACGCGTGGCGACCGTCGTAGGTAATCAATGTCGATTCGGTCGATCTTGGAGAAGGAGGCGTCCATGAAAGGCTCGCACAGCCGGTCCAGCACAACCGTGACATTGACCATGAAGCCGTCAGAGGACACTGTCTTCGCATCGACCTGCAAAGCTCGGCGCTTGTGGTTCTTGTTCACAGTAAGCGCAAACCAGTTCAGCATAGACTCTCGTGAATCCTTGTTCTTGATGAATGTGTTCGAAATATCAAACAATTCGTCCTGATGGGTTTGCAGGGTCATGCGAAGGGCTCGCTGCGCATTGGCGATCAGGGCCTTGTCACCGCCCCCTGCTGCCCCGGAGAAGTAGTTGACTGCGACATCACCCTGCATGGGCGAGAGTCGGAAAAATGGCCCCAGCAAGGTCTGAGTCTCAATGTTCTGTGCTTCGATATCGGCAGGCAAGAATGTCTCTGACTGCACCAAAGCAGTGACAAGCGGAGGGAAGCGGATGAGGCTGCGAAGCGCGAGCATGTGTGGCTTGTAGTCGCTGTTCATGGACGATCTTGCCAATCGCCGGCTCAAGTCCTCCACGGCGCTCGCCAACGCCTCCTTGGCCGTATCGTCATCCTCAGCGCGGTTGCAAGCTTCCTGGAGGAAGTCGAAGCAAATCCCCCGGTCGTCTTCAGGACCAAGAAGCAAGCGGTCGGTCAGGGCGTTTTCCAGAGGCGGTTCCTCGCCGAACATGTCGGGCATGGTCGCAGCAAAGATGGTGTAGTTGAAGCATATCCGTCGAAGCTCCCTCACGATCTCGTACTTTGGATCGCTCTTGTTGGTGATGCTCTTGGACTGTCTCGCAACACGCTTCCAGCACCCAAGCAGATATTCCAAAGCATTTCCTTGTGTGTGGCTGGACGCAGCTTCCAGGACCACAGAATCCAGCACATCGGTTGTGAACCGAAGTGGCCGGCCTTCATCCTGCAGATCTTGCTTCAAGCTCGAAGCATGGTAGATCTTGTGGCCATGTACATCCTGCGTGCGCCTTTCGTCGAGTGTAATTCTGAAGATGCCGCTGATTGTCTGGTGCTCCCACCCTTCAATGCTGGCGTCTTGCGGGCTCGGTGCAGGTGGCGGGGCGGCGGCACTGCTTGCGGTTGCCGCTGACTTGATGTTGATGCGTGAGGCGGGCTTTGGCGCTGTGCTGCCATCTGTCTGTGGTGGTAGAGTCCCAGTCAGTGGCGACTGCGTACGAGGTTGTGGTGATGGTGCTTGGGGAGCTGGCGGCTTGGGCGACGAGGCACCAGATGCTGAGGGCGAGCCGGGCGTTGTGGAGGATGGTCGCGGAGTGGAGCCTCCAAGCTTCGCGAGACGCTTTGCACGAATCTGGGCGAGGTTGTCATCAGCTTGTCTCTTGCGTCGAGGGCTGCCGGGAAGCTGTACCTTGTCGGCGTCAGACATGGCTGTGTCTTGCTCCGGAGCCGGGGGAGGCGGGTCTGTCATTTCCTGGTCGGCCATGTCGTATATAGGGAGGAGAGAAACGGCTCTGGAATCAGGTCAGACAGTAAGAATGGGTGCGCCGCAGACAGTGACGCTGGACAATGAAGTAGCGCGAACTACTGTGTATGGCAGCGGGTGTTGCCTGCCCCACTACCTCCTACGTTAGCTAGCTTTCACCACGCGCATTCACGCGTCGAGATAGAAGCTTATGGAAGCCCAAGCTCGTTATTGATCATGGCCGAATACGTCCATGATCAATAACGGGAGCGAGTATTCAAGGTCTAGTCCACTCACTACCTCGTAGCTCACGCCCCTTGACCTTGCTAAACAATTGTTTTATGCTGCATGGACCCGCGACGAGGCGCTTTACTGCAGCTGCATCAGACACGCGTCTTGTGCTCTCGGAACGCGAGGTACGGTGCATTGCTGCTGATGTGTCTCGATATGCAAGACCCGCTTTGGGAACATTTACCATGTGCATCTCCTCCAGCAAGACGGGTGACTGTTGATTAGCCTGCGTACACGCACAGACACTCACCTCGAAGCAAGTACTTCGGACATGAGCGTATCACGTGCATGCACCCAAGCGTCTACGGTGCACAGGACAATGACAAGAACACCTGCAGCTGGACCGCGGCAGACCCTGGATGGACGGGGCTGCGGAGGACAAAGGCACAGCCCAAACACAGCAAGGCCCGTCGAGCGAATCGATTGCTTGTTTGTGACGCATTCCACCGGCGGCCCCGCAGTTCCAGCGCCGCAAGGCGAACGGACGGGCATCCAAGACTGCGGTGACGAGACCGGCTAAGACCAGCTCTGGACAGGCGGTGACAGCAGGTAGGGTAGCACCGAGAGACTCACACGGTCAGACGGTCGCTGTTGTCCTGCGGGACGAGACGACCGACGTGGGGAAATGACAGGCGAGCGGCCGCCACATCAAACCCGGCCTGAAACAATCGCCAGCAGTCGCCAGTGCTGCTGCCATGACGAACGCGCAGGCGGCGGGTTGTTGAGCCAGCAGCGCTCGGCGATTGCCGCGGGCTCTCGCAGAACCGCTGCCCTGCTGCGCGGGCGTGCGGTGTGCGTGATTCAGACGACGGTCGCAGGACAGCGTCGTGCCTGGAGGAACAAGCGTGCAGCCGGTCACGAGCGGAGCGCCGGTCTGGGAGCATGCGCGTGGCTTTATCTATCATGGTGCAGCCCGTCTATCAGCATCTGCGTCGCCTCCCAGCGCTAGCCGACTCGTTGCCGTGGAGCCTCTTGCCTGCTCACATCAACACAGCTGCACCGCTGCTCTCCCATCGCCAACAGCCCCTGAACTGCCTGTGACGCTCTGCTCTTTGATCGCACGGTACGCACGCCTCAGCCACAGCCCCGGGCGACGTTTGGTGCTCAGCCGCTGCTGCACGGTCCGCGCCCAGCCTAGCAGCGTGGAGCGTGCCCTTCATCCTCACAACTCTACATCAACCACCCTTTCTCCATCTCACCTGCTAACTCCCGCCCGCCCAGCACCACCGCAACACCACCCGAGCCCCCACACACCCGACATACAGCATAATGGCCGAGATCCGTCGCAAGCTCGTCATCGTCGGCGACGGCGCCTGCGGAAAGACCTGTCTGCTCATGTAAGTCGACGCCCAGCCGCCTATCGCGGTCCCCGCCCCCTTTGTCCGCCCTCGCAACCGCTGACAGAACGCCCGCAGTGTCTTCTCCAAGGGCACCTTCCCTGAGGTCAGTCCCCTGCGCGCCCCGTCGCCGTGTCCCTGAGCGGCGTCAGCCTGGCGCCTGCGCCTCGGCCGCACGCACGCGGCAGCCCGCCCGAGCACATGCACTGACACGATGCCTCGCAGGTCTATGTCCCCACTGTCTTCGAGAACTACGTCGCCGACGTCGAGGTCGATGGCAAGCACGTCGAGCTCGCCCTCTGGGATACCGCCGGCCAGGAGGATTACGACCGTCTCCGCCCGCTCTCCTACCCCGACTCCCACGTTATCCTGATCTGCTTTGCCGTCGACTCGCCCGACTCGCTCGACAACGTACAGGAGAAGGTGCGTCTCACGCGGCCCGAGCTCCCGCGAGCCTGCTAACGCCGCGTAGTGGATCTCCGAGGTTCTGCACTTCTGCCAGGGCCTGCCCATCATCCTCGTCGGCTGCAAGAAGGATCTGCGCTTCGACCAGAAGACCATCGAGGAGCTGCACAAGACTTCCCAGAAGCCGGTAACCCCCGAGCAGGTCAGTTGTCCGTTTCGGTTGCCATGCCGCCCACTAACCACGTGCAGGCCGAGGATGTCCGCAAGAAGATTGGTGCCCAGAAGTACCTCGAGTGCTCGGCAAAGACCAACGAGGGCGTCCGAGAGGTATTCGAGCACGCCACACGGGCGGCCCTGCTCACCCGGAAAGAGAAGAAGAAGTCCAAGTGCACAGTCTTGTAGATGAGTCGAGGACGTGTCAATGGACAAGCCGCCACAGGCACACCGTGTTGCTTCTGGACGTGAACAACACTGTGGCGGGCTTCATGTGTTAATTGAGGGCGAACCGCATGTGAATCATGGGTGTGACGGAAGATGATCAATCGTCCTGTCCTGGCTAGTTAGAGCCATTTCTTCCACGGCACCTGTTCGAGGCGTTACTGCGCTGGATCTTTCTTGTTTGGAAGTACATCATCTTGGGGCAGTCTATGATGGGGTTATTTTCTCAGAGCGTGCGGGTCGAGATTGAGCAGCAATGGTAGGATCTTTCTAATATGTGCTTGTTTCCAATCCTCGCTGTCACCGCATCTGCACAACACTCGCTCGCTGTCGCTCTGCTCTGGGTTCGGTCAATGGAGTCTTTGCTTGCACCGCCGTCCCTGCACATGCACCGTCCCGTATGCTAACCGCCTGCACTGCCAAACCCCAGCAACACACGCCTGGCCAGCTCCTCGCCCTTTCCCAATCTCCGCGCCTCGTCGTAACCCAGCAACAGCAGATCCTGCTCCAGGGATCCCCCGCCGCCCGTTGTTGCACGTGCCCGCGTCCCCACCCGTGAAGCTGATCCACACCCGCCTTCGTATCCAACGCGCATCGTGGAATCCGCGCCGTCGGTGCGCCGCCCCACGTGTCAGCCAGACTGGGAGCGCCGCGGCGTGTGTGTATTTCAACCACATCGCTCCTGTCTTGACAAGTTACAAGGTCCGAGGTTGCCAATTCGCACGACTCAGCGCCACGAGCATGGGGTTTCGGGGAAAGGCGGGCTGCCGTGAGTCGCATTTATGCATTGTTCATGATACCAAATGTTTTAATGTATGCAATACCAACGCCATGCTATGCCCTGCCTGTCCCTGATGCGAGCGCCATCCCATGCTTGTAAATGCCCTATCCGCTCTCTGCCGGAGTCTATATATACAAAGAAATAGCGAGAGCACACAGTGTTAGCGCCAGAGGGGCCTGGGGGTGCGCACCTGCGCTGCCTTGCTGGCTGCTCTGGCCCTGGTTTTCCGCTACAGCGCTCGTGCTCGGCACCACGCTGCCCTCCACGGCGGACGTCTGCGTCGAGCCCGGGGCCGCAGACGCCGTCGCCGCCGCAGTCGAGGATGCGCTGCCGCCTGCGCTCGAGCTGGGACTCGAGCTCGAGCTCTCGGTCGGCGGCATCCCCAGCCCGACCCTGCTCCCCTCGAAGTCAAACACAGCATACACGTTCTTGAGGAACACGTCGCCGATCAGCCACTGGCTCTCGTTGAACGTCTGGCGGCCCACAATGTTGCTGCGGCACAGTCCAGACTCCAGACTACCCCCCAGCCAGTCCGTCGTCGAAATGTTGTACCCCGTCTTGCCAAACACGAACTGCAGCGGCGCCTTGGTGTCGCACGGCACGCTGAAGATCTCGCCTGCCTGCGCGAACCCGGGGATCAGGGAGTGGATGGCGAGGGCGTCGGCGGGGGGCATCAGGATGTACGAGGTGCCCGTGTCCATGATGCCTTGTTTCGCAGATAGACCGACGGGCGCCCCGTTGACGGTAGCGTCGTCGATGGGTATCTCCCAGAAGCCGGTGTCGTTGGGGATGCAGTCGAGCCAATTGAGGTCGCCGGCGAAGCGGGCCGTATTGACTTCGCCGAGGTTGAGCTCGCCGTCGTTGAGGCCGTCGCGGGCGCGGCTCAGGTGTATGCCGTACATTTTTGCGCCGATCTGCTGGTCGGCCTTCAGCACGTCCATGACTTGTGCTGTGCCTTTGACCACGTCGCCGCGGCCGATGCCCAGAATGCCGTCCATGGGGTAGGATTTGAATTCATCGGAGACGTTGGTTGCGAGGCCGAACGATACCGAGGGGGAGAGGGAGCCGACGTGGAGGGTATCGGTTGCGAGCGTGCCGCTGACGGAACCGGTTCCGTATGTTACACTGAACGGCGTAGTTTGAGTCTACAGCCGCTGTTAACAACATCGTACTTCAATTGCTAGTGGCTCGTCTTACCTTGAGAGAGCTCGAGTCTCCTGTGCCGAATGTTGTGTGCGTCCCACAAGCATCGGTCTTGCAGTCCTGTCCCATGACCCATGTGTTGCTTGCCGCCGAGTCAAGCAAAAGGTGGTATTCCTCCTTGCTGTCACCAATCGTCACAGCGACCATGTAGCTCAGGTCACTCCCATCTTGATCAATTGCAACACTGTTCTCCTGACTTGGGTCTTTGGAGTTGACAATGCTGTATGTGTTCTGTTGACGGGATCGAAGGGGAGCGGGGACGCGTCGCATGGGAAGCGTTAACGACCCCGAGTTCGGTCTTGGAAGCTTTGCACTCCGCCGCCTTGAAGACGTTGTTGTGCTACCGCTGTCGTATTGGTAGGGGTAGAAGGCTGTTACTGTCGGCCACAAGGCTGCCGATACGGCGAGCCATGTTGATAGCTGAGTATACATTATGGCGTTGGCGATACAAAAAGAACGGCTCGACTTCAATCAAGAAGTGAAGACAGAAGCCACGCAAGGCGCTCCGGAGCAAGCCTCCTCAAATTCCAGAGATCGTTGCTGAACTAAGCTGGCCAGGGCGGGAGAGCGGGAGCGTCGCCGAGTCTGTAATGAAACAATCGTGCAATCTCAGGGCCGACTCAAAGAAGGGATAAGCATGGTAAACAACGAGGTGAGAGGCCATCTTTGCCTTTCAGCTCTTCCATGCGCCCCTCGGCGCTGGTGACGTCTAAATGTCCGCGTTGAGACGAACGGCAGGGTTAGGGTACTATGGTTGGTGTAAATGCGGGGCGATTCCCACCCCTGACCAGCTACCAACCTGCCGGAAGGGGTCTCTGAAACCGCCATCAGATGCCAGGCACGCCAATAACGGCGTGTGGAACAGCGGTTATGCGTTATCTTGGTTCGTTGAGGTTCCTGGATAAGAGCGAGGACGGGAGATTAGGGGCCGTGATTTGCTAGCTAGGCAGGCGCCGCTTAGTAGAGCATCGTTAAGCTTACGAAGTGCATCGGGAGGCCGTTAGCACGCTGTGAGCTGTAAGACGTTTCGAAATGGTTCGTTAAACCACAATATGATCATAGCATAGGCCCATGATCAGACATCACACATACCGTCAAACGCTTTGGGATTGTAAAAGCTGCTTGTGTGCAGTCTCGTTGATGGATATGAACGAACCCTACGCCTGTGCTGTGCGATATCTCTGTCCAGCCTCAGTCAGGCCAATAATTACTGCAGAATCGGAAAAAGTCTCTGACAACAACTGCTGTCTAGTATCGTCGTCCACGTAGCCCATGCCTGGCTAGCAGATCGCAATTGGGCGTAGGCATTTTCTTCGCTTGTGTCATGGCTTCTTCGTCGATGAAAAACCACCCTTGCGCGTCTTGCATCTTCCTTTGTTGTAAATGCTGCTCCTGGTTGCACTTGACGTCGACTGCATGTATATACGATGTCTCGACATGATTGTCGAGTGCTTTCCATCTCTTGTCTCTTGGATTGCTGCCGTACTCGCTGCAAACGGAGGGTGCAACGTAGTAGTCGACGCCAAATGTGCCCTGCGACTTGTGCAGACATGTGAACTCGCGCTGTCGCTGAAATGCAAACGACGGACCAGAACTCGATGATCCGCCGGAGAAAAGTGACGAAAGAAGCGGCAAAACGAACAGGAACAGCAGTGGCAGCAGATTCCCCAGCGCATTCCCAATGCCTGGTGTTTGTTCCTGCCCCGCGGGCTGCGCAGTCCCCGGTCTTCTCCGCGGTCGTCCACCGCCGAACTGATGTACCCTCACGCCTGGTCCGCCGCCGAGGTTGAACACGAAGCCTGGCCCTGTGTCGAAGCCGCCTATCTACATTAGCACAGAGTTCCCTCGCCCACGTCCAATGTGAGTGTGGCACTTGGACCTACCGAACGGCGCGCCAAATCCACCGCCAAAGAACTGCCTAAAGAGCTCTTCTGGCGTCATCTCCTCCTGGAACCCGCCGCCCCGCTGTCCTGCGAAGCCGCTAAACGGCGACGCTCCTCCTGCACTTGCCGATGCAGGGTTGAAGCGCGCATCTGGATCGCCTCCGAACTGGTCGAACTTGCTCTTCTTATCCGGATCGCTGAGGACCTGGAAGGCCTTGCTGACGAGTTTGAATGCTTCGTCTGCACCCGCGTATCCGTTCTTGTCCGGATGTGTGAGGAGCGAGAGTTTTCTGTATGCCTTCTTGATCTCGCCATCTGTGCATGTCTTTTTTACTTCTTCCAGGCCGAGAATTTCATAGTAGGCAGTCGGTCCGCATCTCTTTATCCGCAGTACTGCGGCCTTTTGCTCGACCGTGTAGGCGCGGCCGGCAGAGCCGTCGTGGTGCGCGCGGTCAGACATGGCGGTGATGGAGGGGTTTGGTGATGATTAGGCCGCGGAGGTGGCCGCGAGATCGAAGGGTGGTGCACCAAGCGAGCTTGTGTGTGGCGACTTGTATGGGGCGCTGACGGCGATGCGCGGTGGAAGTGGGTGTTTGTGTGGAAGGCGATCTGGTGTTGTGAGATAGATGCCAAATGCGGCTCGGCAGCGCTGGCTGCTGGTTCGAGTCGAGGCCACACTTTCAAAGCCAGGGTACGGCTAGCGCAGACTTCACGTCATTGAACTCCGACTTGCACATCAGATCTTCGAGCGCGTAGAGCTGCAATTCTAGAGCATCCACCCCTTGTTTTTCTCCAAACCTCAATTTCCATCATACTCCACAATGTCTGAGGAAGCAAAGAAGTCAACGCTGCAATCGCTGCGCAACTGGGGTGGTACGTATCCAAGCCTGTCTTTCTTGCAGCTACAGCTCTCACGTGCTTGTGTCTTCACAACAACCTTTTCTCTCAAGATGTGCCATTGCTAACACTGTCCAGAAAACTCTGTTCCTCCCACTCTCCTAGCAACTTTGATTTCGGCCCAACATGCGCGCCCGTTCCAGCCGCTTCCCATGATGTTCGCGCCAATGCTGTTGTTCTCGTCCTACCTGAACTTGAGCAATTACAAGACTGATGCGGCTGGTATCACAGCTGCATGGAGCGGTCTTTATGGTCTGTTGGCACTGAGGAGAAGTCAGGTGAGCTTGCGCTATGATAGAACCTGCGCCATATGCTGATCGACGTTAGAAACTGAGGAATAAGTTTACAGTCCGAGGTGCCGTACGAGGCGCGTCTCTGGCTCTCTGTGCAGTCAATGTGGTTGGCTGTGGATTGGCATACACATTTGGCAAGCGCGAGAAGGAGGAGAAGACGACATGAGGGCTGCTGTATGCAATACTGGAAAATCAGTCGATGTATGATACAATGAACTGCGCCAAAGCGAGCGTAACAGGGGTGTAAAATAATACAGGCCTCATCAATGTGCCTCTGCGAACCCTATTCGAATCCAAGAAACGCCGTTGCCATGGTCCTCCGGGTATGCAATTCCTCCGTCAATCGTACATATCATACAACATCTCCACTACCACATCTAGAACCCCCAAAACCTGCTTACTCTTGTCTTGACAGCCTCCCAACTATTCAGCTTAGGTCTTACATCGAGGTAGAAGTTAAGGCCCTGTCCCGGCTGCGCACCGGGCTGCGTCTTGCCCGCGTAGAAATCAATCACGTACTCGACCTTGGTGCCGCAGCGGTCCACCACCCAATCGTGCCGATCAAACGGCGGCTGGTACCCCAGGAGCGCGTTCCACCGCGCGCGTGGTGTCAGGCTCGTGCTCAGCCCGGAGAACGACTCGAGCTTTGGCCCGCCGCAGCTTTCGCTGCCCCGCCCTTGCTCCCACGCTTTGATCTCGTGCCATGCTCGCTCGTTGACAGCGTTGTGGATGGGGATGATGGCTTTCATGTCTGAGGCTTGTGGGTCGAACTGTTTGCGCTTCATGGCGTCGAAGAACATGCGTTCGCTGGGGTAGATCCAGTTCCCGGATGCCTTGTCTGCGCCAGTATCCTTCTCATTGTTTGCGGGTCGTTCGGTGGGTGCGTTGGGCATCGAGCGCGGGATCGTGCTTATTTCGCGGTCGGTGCCGAGGCGCAGGTTCGAGAGGAGGCCGCTGGTTGTTGGCGCAGGGGATGAGACGGATTGATCGAGGGTAGAGGAGTCGCATGATTGTTGAACAGGCGAGGATTTCTCCGGCGCTGCTGCTTGCGGTTGCGCAGACGTTGCGGGCGGCGGCGCGGAGGTGTGAGGATTGGTTTGAGCGTTGCCGGCTGCGCGTGCTTGCTCGAGCCATGCCTCGCGCGCTTTGTGATCTACGGGGCAACCGGCAGCTGCTGCCTCATCGTGCTGTGAAGACATTGGTGTGGCTATAGAAAGACGTCGAGGTGATGCTGCTAGGCAATCTGCAGATGACGAGATGGCCAGAAAAGTGGCGCTTGGACGTCGCTCGGCCTGCGACGATTGCCTTCTCCTCTGATTGGCGAGTCTGGACTACAATGGGTTGGGGCTAGTTCACCGCTTTGGGGGGTTTAGCTTCACGAATCGAGGGCCGGTAGATTTATCGATATAAGAAAAGGAAAATAGAGAGCTGCTTCTCTCTGCGATTCCCACATCGGCCACTGCTGTCTCGGGCTATATCGGTGCATTTCGTGGTTGAAGACTTGAAGTTTTGGACCCTGCATAAACAACCCCCGCCATCACTCCCCTTTCTTTCCACCCCTCCTCCGCATTCAAACCAATCGACCCTAAACGCCAACATGTCTGAGATCTACCGTGCCAGCACCACTGCGCCCGTCAACATTGCCGTCATCAAGTACTGGGGCAAGCGTGATCCCAAGCTCAACCTTCCCACCAACTCGTCTCTCAGCGTTACCCTCTCGCAGAACGATCTCCGCACCCACACAACCGCCTCCTGCTCCTCTTCGTACCCTGCTGAGGACTCGCTGCTGCTCAATGGCAAACCTCAGGACGTGTCCGGCGCCCGCACGCAAGCTTGCTTTCGCGAGCTGCGGGCGCTGAGGAAGGACGTCGAAGCCAAGGACCCGAACGCGCCCAAACTCGCCGAATTGCCGCTGAAGATTGTGTCCGAGAACAACTTCCCTACTGCTGCTGGGCTTGCTAGCAGTGCTGCTGGCTTCGCTGCTCTCGTGCGCGCGATTGCGAACCTCTACGAACTGCCCGCAGACCCCACGGAGCTCTCGCGCATTGCCCGTCAAGGTTCCGGCTCAGCATGCAGGAGTCTGTTTGGTGGATACGTGGGCTGGGAGCAGGGATCTGCGGCTGATGGCTCCGACAGCAAGGCCTTTGAGGTTGCTCCTGCGAGCCACTGGCCGAACATGCGCGCCGTCATTCTGGTCGTCAGTGCTGCGAAGAAGGACGTCTCGAGTACATCTGGCATGCAGACTACTGTTGCCACATCGTCTTTGTTCGCATCGAGGGCGAGCGAGACTGTGCCCAGGCGCATGAAGGAGATGCAGGAAGCAGTCAAGAACAAGGACTTTGAGACTTTTGCCAAGGTCACCATGATGGACAGTAACTCGTTCCATGCCACCTGCCTGGACACATACCCGCCCATCTTCTACCTGAACGATGTCTCGAGGGCGGCAATCAAGATGGTTGAGCAGATCAATGCTACGGCTGGCAAGATCATCGCAGCCTATACCTTCGATGCTGGCCCAAATGCTGTTATCTACTATCTCGAGGAGAACGAGAAGCACGTTGCCGGTGTGTTCAAGACGCTTCTGGCTGACAAGGACGGCTGGAGTGGCGAGCGCGGTGCGGCCGTTGAGGGCAACTACGAGGCGGCTGAGAAGGCCAACACCGAGGCTGAGGTCGCTGTCGGTCTGCTGAAGGAGGGTGTTAGCAGAGTCATCTTGACAGGCGTTGGTGAAGGCCCAGTAAAGACCGAGGAGGCTTTAATTAATGAGAAGGGCGAGCCAATCTCAGTATTGTATTAGGCAACGTGCAAGCCAGGCATTAGATACCCTCGAACAGAAGCAATGTCCACCATAACCCCCCTTCATTCCATGCAGTGTACAAGCAGAATCTGCGTCGAGTATCTTTCCGAAATCGGCCTTCTCACGCCATGCATTCGCTTCACGAGCAGTGGTCCTGTAACCGGCTTGCTCGTCGCGCGACCTTCTCACACCATGCATTCGCTTCACGGAGCAGTAGTCTCGTAACCGACCTGCTCGCCACGCGACTCCCTGATGAGCCATACCTGGCCAGTCTTCATCCTCTCGGTCTTGTACGGGCAATGCAGCTTATCTTCCTCGCACTTGTGCTCGTGATAGCTACAGAAGTCCATGTTGAAGAGCTGGTGACGATTCTGAAGGTCGTCCTTGCGCCATTTGCCGACTCTCTTGTAGAATCGCAGCAGGAACTCGTGGGGCAGAAGTTCGTACGCCTCGTCATCCTCACCTTCATCAAGATCAAGCCTCCAGACCATGAAGTAGCGGTCTACGATAAGGTCCAGGATCGGATCGGTCGAAGGCAGGCTGTAGAAAGCGTAGGTGATCGTCTCGTACTCTTCGAGGGCGGGGCAGTCAGAGTCGTAGTCGTTCACAATGGCGCGATTAAGCTGCTCTCGCAGTCGAGGTACGACGAAGCGGTCGGCGAACACGTAGAGCTTTAGGCGAAGCATCTTGGC
The DNA here is from genome assembly GCA_022609225.1 of Boeremia lycopersici. Classification (NCBI taxonomy): domain Eukaryota; kingdom Fungi; phylum Ascomycota; class Dothideomycetes; order Pleosporales; family Didymellaceae; genus Boeremia; species Boeremia lycopersici. The sequence goes on from JAGKPY010000040.1 coordinate 40,798, forward strand.
GGAGATGCTGTAAGGATGCACAGGATCAGCAATGCGACGCCAGTCTGGTGACATGACAGGTAGCGTTTGCGTGTACAGCCATTCCACGAAGAGGTTGAAGATGCTGGACTCGACATCGCTTCCAAGCACAACCGTACGCTCAGAGGCCTCGCACCAAAGTCCAGCAAAGGCACGCTTGAAGTACTCGGAGTGGTGGCTGAGGAAAGCCTCTGAGAGGTGGTACTGCACTCGCTCCGGTCCAACCTCGATCGTGACCTTGTCTGGTATAGTCAGGCGAGCAAGAGTGCTGCATATTGGATCAGTACAACAGGGTGGTTTGTTTTGCTCTTCTGCAGACCTGTGAAGCGGCGGTTCCTCTTGATTAGTCGCTGGCAGTCTGATTGACTGGGCAGTTGCAGGCCTGCTGAAAGGGTAGTCTCTCAGCAGCTGGTCACGAATGGCCTTACGCGTCCGATCCATTGCCTCGCTCATGGCGGAGTCTGAAGCGTTTTGTGTTTGTCGCGAGGTAAGGGTCAGAAGTGAAGAGGTAGGCGAAGGTCAGCGGACTGTTTGCTGTTCGAGCACTAACGGTGTGCAAGCATAGCAGGTAGGAGCGATATCGGTCATTGCAACCTCAAAGTGTAACGTGAGAAATCGAAGGTGAATGCGGAACGCCTCGAGAATGAACGAAAACTGCAGCGTTTGCATTATTTGTACACTACCTTAACGCTGCGAAACATGCCAAAGACTGTAGATGAATGAAATTCGAAAGCACGCCCCACGCCATGGTATAAGAGCTCCTCGTATGGTTAAAATCGCTAGCAAAGATCAGATCGTAAAGGACGCAGACAAGGCTTAGTCCAGTACCACAGCCAGGATTATGATAACCAGAACGACAGCCAGGATGAGTAGGAGAATGCACGCCTTACTCCTCGCGCTCTTCTGGTAGTTGCTCGCCTGCTTCAAGTTCACATGTGCGCCTCTCGAAGCATCATGTGTGACTTCGACGTTCTCCTCGATGATATCAAGCTGCGCTCCCTGTTCGTGCACCATGTGCGCAACATCGCGAAAGAGCTCGTTGAGCTCACCAACCGACTGCTCGATGTTGCGAATCTCAGACTCACGCTCGATGATGAGCGACTCTTGGAAATCTACCTCGTCTTGGTTTGCCAGGCGGAGCTGCTCCTGCTCCTGCTGCTGGCCGAACTCGGTGCGTTCTGCGCTAGGCGACGCTTGGTCGTCAAAAGCTGCACGTGCTGCTGATGCTGATGCTCGCTCCTTCTCAAGAGCTTGTTTCTGCAGTTGTTGGAATTCAGTAAGGGATGCCTTGAACTCGCGGCTAAGCTTCGACTGCGTGAACCTCTGCGACGGCTGCCTGCGGTTAGCCCTCGGTCTTTCCGTACTCAGATGCAGCTTGAGCATACCCCAACATCAGGCCATTGACTGATCTTCTTCACACCTTCTCCGATTTCCTTGAACTTCTCTGCCGTCTCCTCTGTCGTGCTTTTCACCCTCTCCCGTACTCGTGCTGTCTCGTGCTTGGTCCCAAGCTTCGAGAGCTCAGTTGATAGGCGTGCGACATTTCGAGTGAGTGCGAACAGGTCGTCCGAGATCTTACTGGCAAAGTCGCGGAACTCTGGGTCATCGGCGTACGAAGGGTCGTCCTCACGCCTCCAGTTGGTAGGCTGGCTCTCGAGAGCTGCGCTGCGCTGGAAAGACATGATGCGGGGCGATTGCGACAAGGCGTAAATCGGTATTTAGAAGCGATACAGTAGTTGAATCGATATATGCGACCGGTATCAGACGGATGTGGGAGCCTAGAGAGAGGTAAGAGTGTTGATGGATCCTCGGCGGTTGCGGCGTTCGTCATTGCGCCAAGGTTAGTGTGGGTCGTCTCAGGTGCCGCTCATTGTTTGTTTGAGAAAGTTGAGCTGCTTTCACTGCTGCACCAGCCCCACTTCCAGTCCTTCTTTCGGCGCGACGTCTCTCTTGTTCGTCAGTGCTGCCATGAATTAGTCTCTCTCTAGCTCAAATTTCTGACATCGCGCAGACAGAGTTCCACGCAAAGATGGCGGCCCTCGCACCTCTGGGCACCGGGACGCGCCCATACCGCGACTACCTGACACCATCGCTCCATACACGGTTCATAAGAGCTAGTCGATACACGATCTTGATGTGCTATGTCATTGCGTGCTGGATGAGCGAGTGGAAGAGCTGTAAGCAACCTTCCAAACATTAAAGAGCTTTCCCTAACGAGACATGCAGTACTGTGGTTATGGCTTCCTTTTGGCCCCACTGGCATTCGCACGCTCCTCCTCTTCATACCCGCCCTTACCATCTACCTGCTTCGAATTGCGCAATGGCATGTCGGTCCGCGCCACACTTTAACGCGTGCCGAGACCTTCCAGAAGTACTTCCTTAGGAAGAACACGATTCTCACTCTCGCCTTCTACACGTTTTCTGCTTGGCTGTACAGCGAGATTTACACCTGGTCACGTACCGAGAAGGACAGGCTGAATATCACCGAGCTTGGGCGCGCTCATGAGAGGCTGAAGTTGAACGAACGGCCACTATACTGGCGCTTCCTATTCATGATGCTAGCAGCTGCACAGACCGGTGTGCATTTGTGGAATGACTACGATCGAATTGATGTGCCGGCAATGCAGCCCAAGCAGCTTGGCGGAGATGTGGAAACTGATGCTTCGGTAAAGAGAGGTCCCAAACCAAGAATGGTGCTCGTGAAGCAGCTACAACCCATGTTCGTTACTGCTGCGAGTCTGGCACTGCTTGTTACCATTTTCGGAACTGTGTTTTACTTCACTGGGCCCCGCCAGTTGTTGTGGGAGTACTATTACAGCTTTAGTCGAAACTTCATCAGCTTGTCGAAAACCTCCAAGCCTACTGGATTGGCACCTTTTGCCCCGTTGGTATCCAAATTTGCCATGGAAGGAACACTACTGGTTCTATTGTGGGAGTTTGTCAACAAAGCATTCGACTTGTACATTGCTCAGGAGCCCTTAAAATACAACAAACCGATCACTGGCGATTCCAAGGACCCCAATGGAACGCTGTTGAGTGGTTTGAAGTCAAACAAAGAGGCCACCAAGGTTTGTGTCTTCATCTTACAGTAAATCAAGTTACTAATGTCAGTCCAGGCTATGGCATTCTGGGAGTTGGCTTTGATCACAGATGCCTTCTCTGACCGCCGCAAAACTATCTACGCTGAGATGGGACGAAAACGAGCCCCAACCTTTCAGCAGGTCGCCGACTTTTGTCTCGCTGAAATCAAGCTGCTCATTGACCGCCTGAATGTTGGTCTCGACCCTGCCTATCAAACCGCAGTTGCTTCTGCTGCCCCAGAACCAAGACCATCGGTCAACCTAGTCCCGCAGATCTCACAGCCCCTCAAGGACGACAAGCAGGTTGTGGCCCTGCTGCCGAAGCCGAGCACGAAGTGGGAACAGTTTGAGGCTACGACTTCCGGCATCGCAAAGTCCCACAGCTCACCGGGCAACTCCCAACAGGCATACGGCCGTGAGGCTATTAACAAAGGCATGAAGAAGGCTCAGGAGGGTGCACAGCAAGCCGAGGCCGTCGCATCTACTGCTTCCATGAAAATCCTCTCATCCCCTTTCGGCTATTTCTTTAGCCATTCATTGCCTCGTAGGGCAAAACTTGTCGTTCTTGGTGCACCATATTCTCGCATATCGCTCATCTGCAACGCTATTACTGCGCTCGCAAATCTCGCTACGTTTTCCATTGCCGAAGACTCAATCGGACGTTTTCATGAGAGCGTACCAGCCATCATCCGTACATTTACCCAGGCCATCAACAAAATCGACGCATATATGGCCACTCTTCCGGTTCATTGGAGCGACACAGACACATTGTCAAAGTTTGAGACGGAGCAGAAGAAGGTCACGGAAGTTGATTTGGTTAGAAAGTGTCTGCAGACTGGGCTACAGAACGTGCTCAGCAGCTTTGAAAAGTACCTGGGTGGGATGGGCATGAGTATGCTTGAGATCACAGACGCGAAGAAAGCAGCTGCAATTTTGAGGCAGCCGGAGATGATGCAGACGTCGGCTGCCCGTTAGAGACAGCCGTAGAACAGGTGCCTAATATGTGCCCAACATCCCAATTAGATGACACCAAGGAATCTGCACGCGGATACCCAAACTTTATTGAATCCCAAAACCAAGGTTCAATCGAAATTGGCGTCAGCTGAATGTTTCTGCAACTGCCGTGTACCACTCGATGTTAGCTCGTGCCTTCTAGTGCTGTACTATAACACTGTCTTTGTGTAGAATGTGTGCTATGTCATCCTGATACCGTAAACTTAAGTCGCCACAATTGTGGGGTAAGGAGATGCATAGCCATATCCCTTAGCAAGTATAATCTCCTCCCCCACCGTACGACCCTTTGGATCTGTTTCCGAACACGAAGTTGAGTAGGATTGCCGATTCTTGTTGCAAGTTCGCATACGCCAGATTCATTCACGAACCTTCTTCTGCGACTTGTTGTCGCAAATCCACGCAAGTCCACGCAATCGTGTAGTCGGTACAACCTAAATGCGAGGGGCCAAGCTTTCTCATACGATAGCATGGTCATCGAGCTGTTTTGTTACGACCAGCTGTGGCTAACGGCCATCCTCCCGCCGCGGTCCGCAATACGATGGAAATCCCCGAGGTATCTGATACGAATGTACATCACTTAAGTTAGAGGACTTGTGGTCCGTTCACTTGTGATTTGACCAAGCCCGACGGGAGCAAGTCCGGTCCAAGGAATTTCACTCGCCAACACGATGTCACTTGGAAGGTTCGCGTGTCGTTTCTGAGTGCGGACAACGCCCTAGAAGCAGTATGGCTCACTCGAGGCTTTCGGCGCAAACAACACCGTAAAGCCTTGCCGCACTGCCTGACGAGGCGTGACACGCCACAGCATAGCAATAGGCCGGGGAGAATACAAGGCTGAAATCTCGGAAGGCGTCCCCTCTCCCCAAAGAAAGGGGGACGCCGCATGCACATCTGCCGAGACGCACGCTAGACCACGAGCTCGAAATGTTTAATCAAGGTTTGGCCAATGTACAGCAGCGTGTCATTCTTCCACCGATTCTGACTTGCTATAAGCGTCCCACACCGGATTTGTGTAACATGCTGACATGGGTGAGTCCTGTGCCGCAAAGTGGCGGTATGATACATGCTCCCGTAGCTCTTGCATCGAACAAGACGACCTGCGGTCGGCTAACAGCCCAAGTGCAAGAATTGGTCAACCTTGACGCAGACCCTGCCTTAGTCATGGTCCGACGTGACACCCCCCTGCACCCACAGGATACTTACCGATGATGCAAACCCTTCGTTTCCAAGCGCCTGGAAGTTTACATTTTTTGCTCGCTAACCAGCGATACTTTCCGCCGCTCTCGGAGACAGTTCCGCCGTTTTGGATCGTACGCAACATGCTGCATGCACGATGCCCCTGCTCTGCATTCGATTGAGTACTCCCGGAAAGGAAGGTCGAGCTTCAATTTTGAGCAATGACGTTGTGCGAGTAATCGGTTCGCGTGATGCAGTCACATGCTCAACTGACCATCACACTATACTCGGTAGAGTTCCGAGTCGGTGGTGCGTGCCTGTGCGTTGCATGAGGCAAAACTGACGCTGCAGCTCGGTTGTGTGGCTGTGGGAGATACCGAGTCGACAAGCGATACAAATTGTTCTAGCGTTACGACTCATGTGGAAGGATGAGTTGTGTTCTGTCCAGGTTCATGCAGCCGCTGGGTATGGATGAGTGAAGCGGCTCCAAGGTCTGAGTCCGGCGTGCGTTGGCCTTGACCGAAGTGAAGATTAGGTTTCTATGTGCGGATGATGTGCGTTGAATGATGCGCCGCTACCTTGGGAATGGGCGTTTAATTGGGGACTAAAGGATTTAGGTTTTGCGCCGCGTATCAAGTACGCGAGTAGCAGTGATTGGGCGTGGTGCGAGAGTGCACGATGTGGAAAAACAGTGAGCTTGATGATGGTGAGTAGTGAATGTTGAGTTTTGCCTGTTCGCATAAACGTGAAAAGGATGTGTTGCTTCCGGTGGAAATTCAAGCCGTCCGTCGCCTGCCTTCAACACGTTGGATAACTGACTTTGAGGCGAAGACATCCAAGTCCATAAGCCAACTACTGCACTGCGTCTTCTGTATACCAGATAAAGTTTATTTGTATAGCACCCTTGAGAAGAAGTATGGTCATGTTGTACGCGTAATCCCTGCAGCGATTGTGTACAGAGTTGCAACGTGATTCCGGGAGGCAGATGTTTGTTTCTTACAGGCTTATCTTACATGATGTGAGGATTACAGTGTCATAATGCATGGAGAGCCAAAGGCTTGCGGACCTTGACCTCAGCGGTGGGTTGAGAGTGTGGACGGAAGGTTGTCCACCGGCGAAAGGCTGGTATAGATTTAACCCGTCTTTGATTTCGCCTTTCCGATGTTGTAGCCCCATTTCCTCAGTGTCTTCACAACCTTGGGCAGAACGGCGGCAGTAAGCGGGACTCTGAAAAAGATCAAGGACTTGTGCACTAGGTAGGCCAGGCCCAGCTGTGTCCAGATTGCTTGACGCTATTAGCCAACGATCAGTAGGGAAAGCCGTGGTTGAGCTTACATGCATCACCACCACTGGGTGCCTTTACAGCAGCTACTTCACCTGCGTCCAGACTCCCCTCCCTGTGTGTGGCCTCGGCAGCTCCCTCTAGCACTTGCCTCTCGGCTGACGTAGTTCCCACGTCTGGAAAGACTAGTCGCACCAGGTTCCAGAAGCCATCTTTGACTACTTCTTCATAATGCCCTATCCTATCTGTCCCGAGCAACCGCACAGCAATGAAACAGAAGGGGAAGTCGAGAGCAGACAGGCCCAGATAGACACCCAGAGCTGCCCATCCATACTCTTTCGAAAGCGCTTTGAGTTTCTGAGATAGTGATTGGGCTGGCTCAGGGCTGCCTAGGTGTGGCGTAGGGTTGTGATGCGATCCATTCGTCTTGTTGCTGTTGAAGCGGACAGAGCGGAAGCGGCGGGCGAGGGCGGATCGCTGGAAACGCAGGTGCAGCAGTGCAGTCTGCTGAAATGTTTTAGGCTGCAACCGAGTTCTGGCTGGGTGTTGTGTCGAAGAAAAGAAGCTCTTCAGGAAAGGCGCCGACGGACGCGGGCCGCGCTTCATCGCCAGAGCGCTCCATGGCAGAAGCTGCTCTGTCCCGATGCGTGCGACGCGCGCCTTCATTGAGACTGGTGGATCAGGTTGGGGGCGGGCCGGAGTTGTGCTCACGTGGTGAGGTCTGGCTGTATCAGATCGATGTCGCAGGTGTTCCGTGTTCGCAAAGTCGATGTTTCGTCACGGACTGTCAGGGTCCATCGCGGCTGCCGTCGGCCAAAAAGCTCCGACCTTGCACCTACCTCGAACTCACCGCCCGCCAGATTGAGCTCGATTCAGGAACAGGAAGTAGAAACGTATGCAGTCCTGCGACATGCGGAACCTTCTTTTGCGCCTTCTTCTCGCCCCACCCTTGCCTTGCCTATTGGGATTTGGATACAACGAGTCAAACGCGCTTGAGACCAGCATGCAATGAGTCGCGACTGGCCACACCAGCACCGGCCAGTCGATCTTGCATTCTTCATTCATACGATCATCTCCGTGCTTGCAGATGGCCGTGAAGCGGCCTAACTTCGGCCCGCATGAGCTTGGCCATGTCGTCCGTACGATGATGTCCAGCAAGTCCAGGTTCCCCCACCGCAGCGGCCTCACTGGCTACGAGATCCAGGAACCAGGCATCAAAATTACCGAGTCGGATAACCTCTTGCACTCATGCCGTTTATCCAGGGACCGTGGTCGCTCCCTCACGAAGCGAACATATGTGGGTCATCTTGATCGCTCCTCCACGGCTCGCAGTCATTTTGCAGAGACTCATGAGGACTCCTACCCTTCTCCAGGGACCGTTGTTGTGGTGGTCAGCTATATGAAAATAGGTGGGTCGTCTCGATCGCCACCCTCCACGGCTCGAGTCAATTACCGATCCCGTATCGAGTGTTCCCTGCGATTGGATAGCGTCCGACGGCTTCTCAGAGGACGCTCGGGATGTGCCTGGTGCACGTTGCTGTTACGACCTGGCCAACGGCATAGATCGTCTCTGGCTGTCAAATTGTGGAGGCGTAACAAGGATCGCGGTTTGATCACACCTTGCCCTCGGCTCCGTCATTCACTGCGGTGGAACACAACCTTCAGCATCAACCGTCACAAGCTACCGCGCTAACACCTTTCCATATCGTGACAGACCTCTATTTGAACACCTGCAATGGCGCCGTCCCCACTGCACGATGTTCAGCATCGCCTAACGCTGCCTCAGGTCCCATTCCCGGGTTTTGCATTGACAGCCGGTCATTAAGCGCCCTCTTACCGATGCTCTTATTGTAATACTACTTCGTACCCTCGAATTCTATATTGCGGGGCAGCTGTGTACATAGCGTTATTATCAGCGATGAACTCTATGCGAACCTGTTCGCTGGTACAACTCTGTTACACGGTATTACTTGTAATACTCGGAATGGCGCTGTCATGTCGCAGATCCAGTCCCTTCGCCCACCATGACAATCACCGGACGCGTGTTACACTGGCGCGCGCCGAGCAATGCCTATCGAGAAAGTCGGTGTCGTGGCGTGAGATTTATTTGGGGAGGCGTTCGAGTGCCTGCGGACGCAGCCGGCTGCTAGCATCTCTCAACGTCTGACGTTAGCCTCTTTCGAACTGACATGGGTCCATATCCATATCCATACATGCTATGCAGCCTACGCTGCATGCAGAAGTTTTACTGATTGGCTCGCACAATGTGGAACTGTACTTTTCCCCCTGTAACAACGTGCTGCACTGCCGATTACCCCATCACACTGCCGGTCGTCAGCTCCCCGCTACCACGACACATCACCACGCCGCGCCTCTCGACTACAGCCCCTTATTTGCCTCCACCCTAGCCTTGCCGTCATCGCGGTCTGTTGTGATCTCTCATCGGCTAACTGAATCAAGAACTCCCTTTGAAGCGGCTCGGAGCCTGGCTGCGGGGCCTGCGAAGGTTTACGGGCTGGAAACAAAGTTTTCGGCGCACCAACAACCCTGCTACTGCACCAGTCCCAAACTTAGACCTTCCGCGCATCGACCTGTGCGAGTGACAAGTACTTGTTCATCTTTTAGGCTCGTTAAATCCTATTCAGGCAGCATCAGATCCCTGAGCTATTGCGGGCCCGCATCGTTTGTGGTTTGTCAGAACTCAAACGATCCGTGAGTAGCGCACAGGACGGGTCTCACGCTACGACCGTTGTCTTGCATACCCTACCCAGTTGCTCGGCTGACCTCCGAGATACCCTGCCTCACTTCTTCTCTTGAAGGCTGAAGTTCGGCCGTCACTTGGTTCCCGACGGACCAGGGTCCTTGTCTTACGCTACCATTGGGTGGATGGTCTGCATCTTGGTGTTGCGCCCACTCCTTCGCTTCACAGCTTGACAGCGCCCAAACGGCACACTCCCGGAACCAACTGTTTGAGGTCTCGACCAAGCTCTCGCCATACGCGGCTGCATGAGCTCGTGCTTGGGGTCCGCCTGCTTCTCCACATAGGTTCGTTTTCCTTCTCGAAATGAACACTATTATGCTCTTGGTATATATACTCGGCTGCTGCACTATCCCCTCATCTCTTCCCATTCCACTACTTCACCAATCATTGGTCTTTCCACTCTTGTCATCAACAGAGCTCACCACCTTCCTTTTTTGTCTATCAACGTTCAAGCGACTCTCTCTACAATACCATCCTGAATATCTTATTACACGCCTCTCGACATGGGTGGTAACCTCGAAAATGTAGCCGGTTACGGTCAACTCTCCCTCGGTCAAGCTGTCCACATCGCGCAGAACAGTGACGGCGGTGTCGACCAGCGTCTTGCACAGTTCCTCGAGAGGCGGTTGGCAGAAGTCTGGGCCAAACTCAACGCTCAACCCGCATCATACGTCCTCCCAGCCGACGAATTCGCCCTACTCAACTACTACCGGCCACGCTTTGGCGAAAACGTAGTTGTGAAAGACGCTACAAAACGGTTTTGGGACAATCACAAAGGTACTGCTTGACCGCGTGCATCCCTGTTTGTTGCTTCCATCCCTTTACGAGGTACCCAGCGACAGTGCTCCCCAACCGGTATACAAAGATACTAATAAAAGGTTCTAGATTGACTCGTCTCAATACAAGGTTCTTCTATAGGCGTTTTAGCGGATTGTAAAGCATTCGATTCTCGCGCGATACCTCTAACGACGGCGTTACCGGTCTTTCTTGGCGGCGAACTAAGACGCAGGTGTGATTCAGGGACCTACTGCTGCGTCATGTGCGATTCAGAGCAGCGGTGCTGCACTCGATCCCTTGGGCTGCGAAACGAAGAGTTGGCAGCGAGATTAGAAAGGCGAAAGTCGCCACAACGTTCGACATGCAGCGGCGGACTGCGCCAGCTCCTGTTCATGTGTTTAATGCTAATCGCGGTTCCTCATTTTACATCTGCTATCCTCGTTACGCCACCGCAATTACTTTTCCAAAGTCCTGCCTCAAACATCCCTACCAACATTGAGTCATCCCCGCTCGAGTGCCTGCAGGTTGCGCCTCCTATCGCAATCCCTTCTGCGGCATGCCAGCAGACCCTTATGGTACATACCTTTGCCTTCTCGTATGGCCAACCTTTCATAGGTACGTGATGAACTTGCCCAGCAATTCCTCCTGAAAGCGTATGCGAATATCCTTGTGTCCATGCAGCCGTTTGCTCCTGATCCAGAAGGCTCACCAATCGAACAGGCAGGTATTCACCACCGAACTGCGAATACAACCGTGTGGTCTTCAACTTCACGGTCACGGCTGCGGGACGCCAATTCGATCGACTTGCTCTCATGTTCCTTGACGATATCGAGATCTTCCGTACATCTACGGCTGAACCGACAAAAAATGGCATCGTGTGGAACTTTGTCAAGGACATGAGTAGCTACCTTGCCGTGTTCAAGCAGCCTCGAAAGATCATCTTCGATCTCGGAAACCTTGTAGATGGCACGTACACAGGGTCTTGGCACACCACCTTAACGGCGACCTATTCAATGACGGATAACTTGCTGGAACCCGCGGATGTTGTTGTCCCGGTATCTACGCGCAGATCTCCAGTGAATTCGCCGAGCCAATTTATCGTACCTGAGTCAAGAGCTGTCAATGCTTTGACGATCCCGCAGAATGCCAGGAAAGCCGTATTTACAATCTCAGCCTGCGGTCAAGCCGAGGAGGAGTTCTGGTGGAGCAATGTGCTGACGTCTGACACGGCTGCGTTTGGCGCTGAAAATCAGCTCAACGGCCACTCGCCTTTCAGAGAGCTACAGTTGCTTATCGATGGTCAACTGGCTGGTGTTGCATGGCCATTCCCGGTGATTTTCACAGGTGGCGTTGTCCCTGGGTTCTGGCGGCCTGTAGTGGGCATCGATGCGTTTGACCTACTGGAGGACGAGATCGACATAACACCGTTTTTGCCGACGCTTACTGACGACAAAGAACATACATTCGAAGTCCGAGTAGTGGGTATTGAAGATGACGGTAACGGTCATAGCAAACTCACGTCCTTGATCGAATCGAATTGGATTGTTACTGGGAAGCTGTTCATCTGGCTGGACACTAATATCAGCGTGGTTACAGGTTCACGCCCTATATTTCACAGCCCTGACCCATCCATCAACATATTCTCGAGGACTACGAGGACTTCCAACGCTAGCGCTGCCTTACTCGAGTACTCTGTTCAAGTAAATCGCTTATTACACATAACGTCCACTCTACAAACCTCCAAAGGCCCTGAAACAGCCACCTGGACCCAGCACCTCGCATACTCACACCACGGAACGCTTACAAACAAGGGCAACGACCAGAACCTTCGCCAGAACACGTCTGGGCTCCACACGTCGGCAGGCTCAGTGTATCGGAAAGATTTTGCATACCCCTTATGGGTTGCCTCATCATACGATGCGTCCCACGGGAGCCTTACTATCGACGCTACGATGAGACGAGGCAAGGACGTTGAGCAGATCGGTGAACTTGCGCTATACAACCAGTGGAAGGCAGTAGCGCCTGAATCGCTCTTCTGTGGAAGCAGGACGACGAACTGGCAGAACGGCACAGCGTCCTACGCGAATATCCCCTCGGAAAGAAGATCATACGGTTCTGGCAGCACGGAGCAGCACTATTCGCTCAGCGGCATTTGGGACGACGACGTTACACTGGTACAGCATGATCAAGTTTTATATCAGCGGGCTTTGGTCGCTGTGAATGGCTCGATCTTCGTCGATAGAGATATTCTGGAGGGCGAGAGGATCGGGATCACTAGCTACGATCCTACAAAGGAATCAATGCAAGACAACAGCATGGGCGACTTCACGGCGGAAAATATCAGAGCGCTACGGGGCGGAGGCGCACACTAAATGTACGTGCCATCGGATGAGGAAGGTGATTCCCTGCACGTACTGCGGCAAGTGGGCACCGTATTGGAAGGACGTTCCTACTTATGTTGTGGAACATTCGGTCAGCACGGAACGTGAGCCTACAGGAGGGGGTTTGTCCTTGCATGGAAGACCGCGTCTCCCTGTAGCCGTGTCCGCAGTCGTCTTTATTCCTCTGTCACCAATCATCCACTATGAGCAAAATCATACTCTATCACACCCACGCGAGGCTACTGTGGTATTCGGCTCAGGCCCTGTGAGTGGAGCTAGCGGAACAGGTTTACTAGCAGCAACTCAGATATATGTATAGCCGCTCCTGACGTAATCTTATGCTGCGAGACTTGGGAGTCAATCTTATGGTGGACATCAACCGACCATATTTAATCCGCGTCTCCGCAAACAAGCAAACAAGCCAGACAACAAGCCACTCGGCGAATCACGGCATGAAGTCTCTCACAGCCAGATGTACATCCAGAAACCCAGCTATTACCTACAGTCGTCGGTGTCCAGGGATCGTCTAGATGTATTCTTCTTCGGGTGCAGATGATCTGTACATCACTTCAGGAGGAACTTTATCTGGTGATCTTCATGCCACATACGTGTCACATATGATGGACCCTTCATGTTGAAGAGCCTCATGTTGCAAATGTGGATGTATTCGTGTGGATGCTCCCCACATGAGCTAACACTACTAGTGAAGTGGGAGCCCAGGTCTCGTGGCTTTGAACGGTCGCCAGACCTGCACGCACCGGGTATCCACGTTCTGAGAAGCCGGAAATGCCGGACACTTCGGTTTCACAAGACGCTGCTGCCGCACACCGACCCCTGCAAGCCAACTGCTCAGGCATCCATCCTAGTCACTCATCAAGACGTTCCTGAGTTGTCACCTGCTGGCCACAACTAGCTCCGGCTACTAAGGTTGATTCTAGCTCACCCTGATATTGAGGGTGAAGCATGCGTTCTGCGCCAGCCCTAACTTTCTACGGTTGCGTTCCTAGTCGGGGTGGGTACGTGCGACATGACGAGGTGGGTGGGCTACGAACTGTGGATCGTCTCACATGTTGAGCCGCCCTATAATGCTCCTATTATGAGCTGATACGATGTTCACACGAGACATTGACTAGTCGAGAAACTAATTCTGATGGAAAGTAGCGCAAGGCTGTTGTTCAAAGTCCTCTTGCGAGTTCAGAGTATACTGGCCGCATATGGACTTATTGCAGTCCAGATCAATGCAATGTTCTCGCCTTTCACATAGATTCGTCCGTCGGCTAAAGAGCATTCAAAAGGCTAACGGCTCGAAAAGTGAAGCAATCTGTGCTACCTGGCTGAGGCGCTGTAGGGGCTATTCAACCGTTGTGGTGCTTCCAATCATTTCAGCCCCCATGAGAATACCTCTTCAAGGCTCTAGCACTTTGCAGAAGATCAACAAAACGCACTGCCAAATGAGAATTGGTATAATGAAGCTCCCGCCGCTGCGAAAAGTCTGGCACCGGACACCCCGAAAAGTGCCCAATTGATCGGCGAGAGCTGGTGGGCTGATGTGTGCCCTGCCGTCTTCACCATATCGTCAAACCCCTCAGCCGTTGGGCATCAAAAGGATGTTGAAGGTTCAACAACGGCGGTGCAACCCATGGTGCAGGAAATATGCATCCGACCAGGTGACCATGCTTGTACTCTAAGCATTGCATGCAGCACACAAGGATGCCCAGAAAAAAGAGGACATGTACCCTCGTGTCGCGTCCAGCCCCAAGTCGGACAGCTGCGGGATCAGCAAACGAGCAGGGCATAGCGGCTTCCCGCAACCTGGGAAGCTGGAGCGGAGCAAATGTCCGGATTACTACCTTGCGTCAATAAACGTCAATGCATTATTCCATCCCTCGAGCATTTTCGCATTCGCATTCGCATTCGCACAACACCACCTGTCGCCACATTGCCTGTAGATACAGAGTCAATCTCAAGTTGGATATGAACCCGAATATCCGAATCCCAGCCTATCATTCGTCGGTCCACTGCACCTGTGCGGGAGATTCCGAAGGACCCTAGGATGGACCAGGTGTCGCACTTGCGTGCGCCACAAGTGCTCCTCCCCAAGTAGTTTTTTCGTGCATGAAAATACACAGGCAAGCCGCATGTGCCCACAATCCGCTCATCCGCCCGTCGATGATCAGCGCGTGCAGGCTAAGTCAGGCAAGGGATGCCCATGACTTGCAGGCACCCCAGACATAAGGCTGATACGCGACATTGCGCAACCTCCAATTCACCATTATCCTCAATCAGAGTCTCCTCGCGATGTACCACTCATTCGGATCGCACAATTGTTTGTTTTCCCTACAACCGAGGTCGCTAATCATGGTACCCCATACTGTTCCGATGAGCACAATCTAGAATCAGGATCCAAGACATGGCCTTCGGCAGTATTCCTCCGAGAGAAGACTTACAACCCGATGTGGAGCTGATATGGTACCCGCCGAGCCGTTGCAAATCCTGGAAACAAAGGATGCTACGAGGTAGGATCCCACAATCGCCCACCGCCCTTGAGTCACGGATGCGCTACCAGTTGTTCAGCCCGCCCTGCACCTGCTGCACGTAATCACATTCGAAGGTTTTCTGCCGTGTCTCAAATCCACTCGAGCGAGCTTGATGCACCAGGTGTGGGTCATTTCCCAAAGATTGAGCGCAATGCGCCGTAGCGGGATGCGGCGGCACAAGCATGAATGTGAATTGACGTCGTCATCAGTGGCAGGAATTCCGACCAATGGAACGTCAGCAGCGAGATGGATCCCTAAGCCGTTGAGACTGCAGCTGGAGCTGATGGAGCCCTTGGCCTGATGCATGTGCCAGAATCCTAGATGCATGTTCTCCCTTGCTTCATTGAAGCCTGTATCGAAATCGCTAGTGCCATTGCCATTGCTGGCCCTCTGCATCCTTACGATACCTATGTACATGCATCAGCCGCCAAAAGCAAGCACGCTCGAATGCATGGGATCGGGGTCGAACACATCTAAGCGACTGCTCGATGACATTCAGTATGCCCGGCAACCCTTCATCGGTATGGACATTATCCTTTCAACAGGGTTAAGAAGGTCAGCCGAGCGCAGCGCTTCTTCGAAGCGATGCGAGGTGGGCCTTCGTGCACGACTGCGCGTTTAGGTATTCGGCGGCCTGATGACAGGTGTGGTAGAGTCTGGACGAGGAAGAGGCTAAATGCCATGGGAGTCTGAAGAGAAGAGATGCTCCGACATGTAGGCTACTGGTGCTATGTTCCATCACGATCCTACAGTAGACTCGTGGCGCCGGTACGCCTTAACGATGCAGGAGTGCTATAGGTATTGGAGGGGTTGCAAGAGCACGTCTCCTGTATAGAGTAGTACGTCGGGTGCGCCTCCCGAGGCCAGGGACCAGCTATTGGAACGGCGATCAGACCGAAGGAGCTGTCCTG
This sequence comes from Boeremia lycopersici, assembly GCA_022609225.1. NCBI lineage: Eukaryota > Fungi > Ascomycota > Dothideomycetes > Pleosporales > Didymellaceae > Boeremia > Boeremia lycopersici. The sequence continues at coordinate 56,735 of JAGKPY010000040.1, forward strand.
TTGAAACCCTTCAGAGTCGCATTCTGTTTTTCGCATCGGGAAAAGATGGTAATGTTGAACCCGACACCCCGAAAATCCATATACTGCAGGTAATATTGAACCCGACGCGCCGAAAGACTATACACTGCATGCGCATTGTAAACAAGTAGAGAATGTGGGGTTGACCAATGTTGTCGTTCAACGTCTTCGCTTTCTTTCCTTCATTTACCATATCTCACTTCCATGTAAACAGCAACAACTGTCTTCCGTCGTTTTCGTGGACGTGGTTGCTGCTGCTCATATCCAATCTGTGAGCGTCATTCGGAGTACTCGGAGTGAACCGAGGATAACGCGGGGTGGCTGTGTGTCCTCTCACTCGCTGAACGCCAGTTAGCACTTTCCTCGTTGCCGTCTCGCGTGCTTGGCTCAGCAGCCATCTTGCGCTTTTCATCATGGCTTCACAACGTCGCCACTACCTGCAGACCCCATAGGACCGTTGTACAAAGCGCAATGAGTGCGCTGCCGAGCCCAAAAGACAGCGAAGACGATAACAAGTATGCTGCGAGCGACCAGCCCTCTGAGTCCGATGCTGCACACGCTGATAAACCCGGCGGCAATAAGCTGGAAGGATCTTTGAATGTCGCACGTGGGGCTATCCGGGTACCTTCCCCAGACCCATCACTTCTCTCAATAGACGACAGCAACAATATACGATATGGTCGTAATCCTGATTACTTTCCTGATCAAATCGGTCATAGATATGCTTCAAGATCTCCAGTACCACCTCCACGGACCACAAAAGGAAGAATGCTGGCGATATGGTACAAGAACAAGGGCCTCTTCTTGGTCCTGATATCACAATTCTTCGGCACGATGATGAACATCACTACAAGATTACTTGAAATGGAGGGCAATAACGGTACGGAGATAGAATCACCTCGTTTGGGTGCAAAAACTAAACCGTGCTCAGGCAAAGGGTACCATCCATTCCATATACTCTTCGCTCGTATGGGAATCACTGTTCTGTGTGCGTCAACGTATATGTGGTATAGAAAGACGGAATACTTTCCTTTCGGCATGAGGGAGGTTCGACCTCTACTGGTCGCTCGAGGACTGTTTGGTTTCTTTGGGGTCTTTGGCATGTACTGTAAGTTGCCTCCCATTGATTTGATGGGATACTGCAGGTATAATTTATGCGTAGCAACAAGGCATCGCTTTCACTAACTCCAAAGTTTGATTACTAACACCTAGCAGATTCACTGCTCTACCTACCACTTGCCGACGCTACTGTTATTACGTTTCTGGCACCTAGTCTCGCATGCTGGGCTTGCTCGTATTTGATCGACGAGCCGTTCACTCGCATGGAGCAGATCGCAGCTTACGTTTCGCTGTTTGGTGTCGTCCTAATAGCGAGACCGGTCTCGCTCTTCGCATTTCTGTCACACTTTAATGAGGCTGATCCATCTTTGATTGGCGACCCAGACGTTACTGCTTCGATCAATAGCACAGTAGATCCACATCGTTTGGCGGCCGAGTTCGACGCTGTTACACCTGCGCAACGCGCGTCAGCTGTTGGTGTTGCTTTGGTAGGAGTCCTGGGTGCTGCAGGCGCCTATACTACGATTCGGTGGATTGGCAAGCGCGCGCATCCACTCATATCTGTGAATTATTTCGCTACATGGTGCACAATTGTGAGCCTTGTCATGATGGTTGCTTTGCCTGGAGTGGGAATTTTATTCCCCCGATCACTCAAAGACTGGTGCTATCTGACATTCCTCGGCATCTGCGGCTTCGTAATGGTAAGTTGATTTGCGTTTCTGGCGCCATCGACAGTACTAATACACAACAGCAATTCCTTCTCGCGGCTGGGCTGCAATATGAAAAATCTTCTCGTGCGACAAACATGGTGTATGTGCAGATGTTGTTTGCACTTAGCTTTGATAAACTCATATGGGGTACCACACCGGGCGCGCTGTCCATCGTCGGCTCATCGTTGATCCTGGGATCAGCAATTTATGTTGCTATGCATAAGGAGGCCCCAAAGAAGGATGGAGACAACAGAGGACGTGGAGACCAGGATGAAGCATTAGGGCTGATGGTAGCAGAGCCAGATACAGGTCGGAATGGCGATGGACAAGACATTCCATTGACCTCTGTGCGCGGGTGATGCATGAAGTTGGTGCCTTGTAGATGAACTCGTGCATTTGTATCGGTTAGACTGGAGTCATGCATATAGGTTAGATCGACCTGATCATTCGTCATCGATCATTCTTGGATATCGCCCGTGGTATGATTCATTCTATAAAATCTGCTCGTCTTCCGACTCAGGTCATCATAACTTCTGCGTTCCAGTAAATACGATAGTATCAATAAAAGTAACAGGGAAGCAGTAATGACTCTCCTTTTACCTGCAGTGTACGCTCGATCTCATAGCTCAGTGTACATACATAGCTGAGATGCGACAGCTCATTGTTCGAAGACATGTTGATACATATAATAACTATTGGACAAGGCTTTATTCTTACGGTTAAACGTTGTTTTCCAAGCTCGACAATCGACGAGAAACCATGACTATCAGACATAAATTATGGAAGCTATCTGGGCTTTATTCAATAACGAGAAAACAGGAGGCTCACATATGACCTTGTACTGTGCACTCCACCTTGGAGGTACTGGCCCATATCCCAGAAAGTGCTTGCTGGGGCAATGATTTGCACAAACGTACATCAAACCTCGGTAGAATTCGCGGGCCCCACCAAGAAGTAGACAGCTGTTGACAAAGAAGACTGGCGTTGCGATTTCATCTTCAAAGTGGGTCGATTGTACTTCTCAGACGATTTATCTCTTTTATATTGTATACTCTTGGCGAGATTTTCATCAAAAGTCGTGGCGCAACCACCAACTTGACTTCAAAGTTGATCCTCCGTGGCGCAATTGGCTAGCGCGTCTGACTGTTATCCGCAACTCGCTTGATTGCACATCAGGAGGTTGAAAGTTCGAGCCTTTCCGGGGGAGATAAAATTCTTTTTGCTCCATTGTAGTAACTTTGCATCTGGTTAATACTCCCCAATATTCTGCTGGCGCACTTGCTTCGTGATTTGATCGACTTTTAGCTGCAGAAAGCTGTTCATTTTTTGAACAACACGATGATGAAACGGACACTGGATGCCGAAATAAACTCGGCATCATGGACTTGGACAGCCCCCTTGTAAGAACCTTACAAACAACTTTTGGAGCAGTTATGATCGACTGGAGGCCAGGTGAAACGGTTGGCTTCTTGTCTGTCACCCTTGACTTAGCTGCCCGGGCACTGGAAACGAGGATAAATCAGCCTTCGTTAGCACCCAAATCTAACCTTGCTTCAATGACGCCTATAATCTCCCTCCAATCTCTCATTGCACCGCCGCCAACATCTCCGCATGCTAGCTCTTTCGCCATCGGCTGCAACACCTCGTACCAACCACCGTTCTTGACACCCCACTCATCCTCAAGCACCTGCACTTGCTTCGTCGTGATCGGTTGTAGCCACATGGCTGTATTCATTGATGGCGCAACCAATATCCTCTTTCTCTTTGGCCCGTCCTTCCAACCTTCTTCCTCGGGCCATGTTACACCCGGTAATTCTCTGACCGGGTCTATCAGACCCGTTGTATCCCAAGCCCGTACTACAGACAACAAGAGGTTATCTGACAAGCCCTGTGTGATCTTCGCCATCTCGTTTGCGCTCAGTGGGGCGATGACCATGATGTCTGCCCACCGCCGCAATTCGATATGTAAAATCTTATTGCCCCGCTTCCAAGTCTCTTTCCATTCATCTTCGTCAAAATAGATGCCTTCTACATTGGGAAGAGCTTCTAGCGACATCAGAGAGGGCTGTTCCTCGCTCTGCCCTTGCAGAAAATTCTTTGCCGAAGTCGTGAATATGAGTCGAATGGAAACATTGGGGTGTCTTGCAAGCGCTCTGATCATGTTGGGTATCTTAATGGTTGCGACAGAGCCTGTTGCGCATAGTAGAACATGGATCTTGTCATCATGGTGATCGAATTCGAAGCGGCTGCGAAATTGTGTAGGAGGCTCAAAATGCTGATGCGCGAGGGGCTTAAGCTTAGAAAGCTTCAAGTCACTGATTTTTATCGACATGCTGTTGCTGTTTTGCGAGTATCTAAGAGTCACATATATGAGCGATGACGTTGTTCACGGGCGCGGCTTTAGTGCGCTGATAAGCGTCTCGGTTATCGCAGACACAAGACCCCAATAGGCCGAGTTGCACTCGCCGACATTGTCTCTCACTGCTGTATAATTCCAAGGACGATACCTTCTGAATTTGGTTTGTTTGTTTGCCGCAAGCTCGTGAGGAATATCAGCGCTAGAGTATGAGCGTTGACAATGGATTTACCACCTATCTCCGCTCATCCAACCGCGCGGAACTACGGACGTGCCCACACCCGGATGCAACGACTTCACGGACAAATCGTAATAATTACATAGTTGTCTCGGGGCTACGGAGCAGCTTCCGATGGGCTTATTTCCGTTCGTCTTCTACCTATATACCGAGGCTGTTTAATATCAAGTCCGTCTTCTAATCAGACGATACTCACTCTCTTCCATCCTCAAGCACCTTCCACCAACTACACTTTTACGATGTCTCTTCCGATAGCACAGTTGGGTCGCAATGGTCCCCAAGTCAATCGATTGGGCCTGGGACTCATGGGCTTATCGTCGTTTTATGGGGCTTCAAAGCCTGACGAAGAACGCCTCGAGGTCCTCACACAAGCGCACGCGCTCGGCGAGCGCTTCTGGGACTCTTCCGATCTGCAAGTACTATCATAGCAGTCTACTAGAGACCCAGGCTAATCCAATGCAGGTATGGCGATAACGAGGTCCTTCTGGGCAATTGGTTTGCTGCCAACAAGGACAAGCGTAGCGACATCTTCCTCGCTACAAAGTTCGCCGTTGATCAAAAGACATTCCAAGTCGATAGTTCTCCCGAATCCGCAAAGAAGTGCTGTAATGCCAGTCTCGAACGTCTCGGCATATCTCAGATTGACCTGTACTACTGCCACCGCGTCGATGGTAAAACACCAATCGAGAAGACTGTTGAAGCCATGGTCGAATTGAAAGAGGAGGGTAAAATCAAGTACCTTGGTCTCTCAGAGATATCGTCCGCTACGCTACGTCGCGCACACGCTGTTCACCCTATTAGTGCAGTGCAAGTCGAGTACTCGCCTTTCGCTCTTGAGATTGAAAGCAAGCAGATCGACCTCCTTGCAACATGCCGAGAGCTTGGCGTCGCGGTTGTTGCATACTCGCCCCTCTGCCGTGGGATTCTCGGTGGTGCTCTGAGATCTCCCGCCGATTTTGCACAAGACGACTTCCGCCGCTTTATGCCACGCTTCAGCGCTGAGAACTTCCCCAAGAACCTGAAGTTGGTCGACCAAATCACCGAAGTGGCGAAAAGCAAGGGTGTCGAGGCCAGCCAATTAACCTTGGCTTGGTTGCTGGCACAGGGGGATGACATCTTTCCTATTCCTGGTACCACCAAGATTAACAGACTCAAGGAAAACCTAGGCTCATTGAATGTCAAATTGAGCAAGGAAGAAGATCAACAAATTAGAAAGGCTTGCGAAGAAGCGGATGTCAGCGGTGAGCGTTATATGCCTGAGATGATGAATCAGTGTTATGCGGATACTCCAGCCCTGGGGTAGAAGTAGGAGGAGGAACATACCCCGACTTACAGGATCTTTCAGGGCGAAGACAAAGAGGTGCAATATATCTTTGTTGTCTTTACAGAAACGAAAAAGTTTCCATAGCCACCAGAATTGATGTATACAAAGGTCAGTGGATGAAGACTTGAACGGTGGGTTAGGAAACCGTATGAGCAGATCTCACCCGTTTTACTTCATGAATACCATCAATGCAATAGCCGTCATTGGTCACAGAGGAACGAAACAGTATAGCTGCTCCATCTGCTTGAGTTTGACTTTCTGGCGTACGTCCGAAGCTGACAGCAAAGCAATGTTTGAGATTGTATGAGAACACTACATGGACATATCGAACATCTAAGCCGGATTCATCTCATAGTTCGCACATTCGAGAATGCTCAACAACAATGATGGTGGGTAGATACCATTGACTATTGCTATGGACCTGGCCTCATGCAACTCGCATAAGTCAGAATGGCTGGTGTCGGTACATCTACAGTCGTGTGTGAAGCGACTGGACTCCATATCATAGTATTCCTCGGGATCACAATTGATGTATTTGATTTGTCGTTGAAATCGAGTAAATTCTGGATCTTACTAAGAAAAATAGTAATTCACAGCCACGGCCACCTTTCCCTTGTGGCCCGCTGGGGAAACGCCATGGAGCTAAGCTGGTTCTTTGCAGCTGCAAGCGATCAAGATACGATCGCGGAATTATCAACGGGACAGGAAAACGCACGACAAACGAGAGGTGCAAATGAGAGGTAGCGACAGACGTGGTGGCAGAAATTTGCTCATCTTATCAAATAATGAGCAGAGATGAGGTGATGGCGCAGAGGGCAACCTTGGAAGCAGAGAGGTGTGTTTAGGGCTCCCGAAGTCGTTCATCCCGCATTTCTTCCCCGGCCGCCAAGATTTTCCAAGACGGTCGATCTTCCCTCTTCGATTCTGGATAATCTGGGGTTTGATTAATCCACCACTCAATACGATCATATTCAGCCATCGTGCATCTTCATCTCGTTGCTTGATGCCACTATCCGGCTTGTCAAGTTGTCGATGAGGAGTTGTAGCTGTGCAGAGGCGATATACACTGCACGTGCGGACATGTAGCTTCTTTCCTACAGTCAAGTGTGCGCCACGGCGCGGAAGAATTGCTACTGAGCCACGAGGGCGTTCCAACGACCCGGATTGAAGATGCTGTCACTCTGAACTGGATCCTGGACTATAAGTACCATGCTCAGTAGTGCCATATCCCAGTAGCCAGAGATCGGTCGGTCCTTTTCTATATCTGCTCTTACCCTGGTCAAAATGAAGCTCTCACTTATCTCCATTCTTTCCCTTGCTCTTGCGGCAACGGCTTCTCCGTCAGGAGCCGACTACAACCTGGTTGGATTCGCCAAGGACAACCCAATTGGACCGACTACTGGCGGAGCTGGCAAGAACAGCCCGACCGTGACGGTCTCCACAGTCCCGGAACTCATCTCAGCCGTTGCTGGCACAGAGCCAAAGATTATCATTGCCAAGGGCAAGTTCAATTTGACTGCCCGCCTGCGACCCGGCAGCAACAAGGTATGTGAACACGGAAGCAAATTTAATTGCATTTATTAACGAACTCAAGTCGATCATCGGCGCTGGCAAGGGTGCAGAGATCACTGGCGCCGGTATTACAATCGGGAATGCAACTAATGTTATTCTTCGTAACTTTGCTATTCGCAAAATCGTCGGCAACGATGGTCTCACCATCCAAAACAGTACTCGCGTTTGGATCGATCACAATGGTCAGTATAGTCCACTCCAATCTTGACATTACTTGCTAATGACCACTAGAATTCAGCTCCGAGATTTCTGTTGAGATTGGCCCTGACTACTACGATGGGCAACTGGACATCATACGAGCCTCAGATTGGATCACTGTCTCCTGGAATTATTTCCACGACCACTGGAAGAGCTCCTTGATTGGTAACAGTGATGCTTTCAGGGCCATCGATTTTGGTCATCTGCACGTCACTTACCATCATAATTACTGGCGAAATGCTGGCACCCGCGGTCCTGCTGGCCGCTTCGGTCACCAGCACATCTACAACAACTTGTACCAAGATTTCTTGTACCAGGCTATCCACAGCCGAAGCGACAATCAGGTTCTTGTTGAGGGTAATGTGTTCACTGGCAAGACTAGGGAGGCTTTGAGCACCTACGGTCTTGTTATCCCAGAGGATAGCCCCAATAGCGGCCCTGATGGTGACTTCGAGATTGACGGATTTGCCAACCTCGGTGCAAGTAAGTCTTACTTCTCCAACACAATCGAGAGCACGTGTTAACAACTTTGCAGAGAACGACTTTGGCAAGGCGGGTGTGAACATCACACAGGTCGGCAATTTCACAAAGGCTCCCTACAAGTACAAGCTCACCTCCCTGAAGGATGTCACCAAAGTCGTCAAGAAGGGTGCTGGTATTGGCAAGATCTAGACGAGACTTGTGGCTGAGAACAGTATATCGAGCTGTAACACATGTCGCGTGTGTTGACAGCTTGCTGTTAGCGATTGCTAGATATTGTCTAGACTTGTATCGTCTCAGAGTCTTTAGAATTAATTAATTTCCACTCATTTGAGTTTCTTGACTTTGAGCAACCAACAACAGGATAACACGTGAGTACCTGGGTTTGCATGGTGATCAGGTGGCCTAAAACTGCTGATTAGGTTGCAGGATAAATAATGGTTGAAGACTAGCGTCAGTGTTTGCCCTGGGCTCGACCTATTTGGCACATTGAAGGGTGTAAGTGAAGAAGTGAAGACTAAATTTAAGAATTTTCATTACCGATGTCAAAGCACCGTTTCTTATCTAGATAAAACTCCATCCCATGCCAATGCTCCCATTACTCTCTTATTCCACCGCATATAGTATTCTCAAAAGAAAGTGATCCTCCTGATCGGCTGAGCCTGGGCTCTCGGTACGTTGATGCTGAGAACACCCTCCTTGAAGATGGCGCTGACGTTGCTAGCATCGATGCGCCCAGGAAACCTGTAAGTGCGCTCGAACGACCCATGAAAGCGCTCGTCGGCATCCTGTTGCTGCGCTGGGACCTCAGGCTGAGGCTGCTGCATAACTGCGGTTTCGGTGGGTATGGAGACCTCGGGATCTTCGGCGGTCTCAACGGGCTCAACATCCTTCTCCCTTTCCTTGGACTCGGAAGGTGTGGCGGGCGCGGACGGTGTTGAGAATAGTATGGAGGCTTCAGGGCCAAGATCTTCGAAGTCGTCTTCAACAGTGGCTTGGTATGATTTGTGCGAAGATGTGTCGCTGTCGGGCGATCCAGGACGGATAGACTCGGTATCGGTGACATCGTCGGATGTCTCAGCAGTGGCTTCAAGGTTAGCGGTGGGCTCGAGAGTGATGCTCTCCATCGTCTCTGTCACTGTCTCTTCGGTGGTATGCTTGACAGTGTGCTCGGACATCTCCTCAGTGGGCTTTTCTGCTCCAGGTGTAGCTTCCGCTTCAGGCTGAGCTGCGATCTGAGATTCGGTGTTGCCAGCAATTTTGAGAGTGTTCTCGTCTATGACTTCGATGCTGATATTGTGTTGCTCGAAGCCGGGGATCTCAGCATTCACTTGCCATCCCTGTTCGTTCTGAGTAACGGCGAACTGTGCCCTAAACGCGCGTTTGCGGAGCTGTCGTTGGCGGTGGGCTTCACGCTGAGCGGCAATGAGTGCCTCAATCTCAGACTGGCGTTGACGATAAGCTTCTCGCTGCGCCTCAACGTGTGCCTGATATGCTTCGCGCTCAGCCTTGATCTGCGCTGCGCGTTGAGCCTCACGCTGAGCCTCGACCTGTGCCTGGCGCTGTGACTCGCGGTCGATCTCGCTGACTAGCTCGTCTAGCTGGCTGAAGAAGCTGGCGAATGGTGAAGGCTGGGTTTGAGGCTGGGGCCGTTGGACGGTGCGGTAGCCGTAGGTGGGTCGTGACGAAGGAGCGCAGAAGCCGAATGGGTTGCACTGCGACGCCTGATAGGCTTGCGCGAAGCTAGGGTGGATAACGTAGGCCATTGTTGGCGATTTGAAGAGTGCTGACTGGGTTTCGTAGTATTGAAAGAGTATGGTGAAGGTTCGCAGTGGCTCAAATGATGCTGGAGATCTGGTCGATCAAGTGTAGTGCTGGTGTTTGGAATTGATGATGGGCCCTGGAGGAGCCGCATGCAAGGATTTTATATCCATAGTGGCGGTATCGCAGGCAACAGTCTGATTGCGAATCTTTGATTTGAAAGATGGCTTCCGTAAGAAGACAGATGGTGCTGGAAAGCTGGGGATAGTTCGCCTTGCTTGGTGATGCTGCGAGATGGTCTGTGAACCAGCTCGAAGCTTCTACGTCGGGCCGAGGACGCTAGGGTATATTCGGCTTAGCATCATAACATGCTCTGTGGTCGTGCTTGCAAACTCATTCAATTCCTTTACCTATTGTACTTGACACGACCTGTCTCGTGACAGCTGCTGTGTATACTCGTTATATCTTGCGCCTATCCCCATCGCAGTATCTCCCCTACGATCATCCACTACGACCAGGATTCGTTGGTCATAGTAGTCTTGAACCAGGGTGATGCGAGTTGTAGGTGTCATGATGAGGCATGCCTCGCCCTCTCGGACAGGTTTGGCTTGGGAGTTGCTGGAGTCACAACTCTCGCAAACTTAGTAGACGCGTTCTGGAGTAAGATGACCGTGTCATGGTCTGGATCCATACGCTGTACGGTAGGAGACATCGTGATGGTGAAAGCTGTTGGGAATGCCAACGTGGAAGCTGCTTTTGCAACACAGAGCATACTAGTGAGGTAGGTCTCGACCAAAAGCCGGTGGGATCGGGCTACGAAGAACGAGGGGATTAAAAAAAAGTTGCACATTTCTTGTAATCGCGTTTTATAAGCGCCAGCACTCGTTTGCTATTTGCTCTCTTACCGTGGCACCATCATCTTCACTGCAAATATTGTGGATAGTATATCTGGAGATGTGGATGTTCTTTGTGCTAGCCTCAGATTTTTCTCGATTAAAGTCCAAACCTCTATATTAGAGATGCGAATGTTTTCCTGAAGTAAGCCCCTAGAAGTAAGGCTATATGTGGCCAAATGCAGTCAGCCACCAGAACGTTTTTCCAGGCTGCCTCTCCTCTTTGCAGTAAGTACCTACAACCAAAAGCTCGATGATCAGACCTGAAAACAGATCAACTAAGCTGCACATAGGCGATCCACAAGGGTAAGGAATCGCTGGCATTCCTCCAGATGGTGAAATAGCCGTAGACGGCCTGGATGGGTGAAACACAAGACTGGTAACTTCGACTTTGAACTTTGGCTCCAGAGTATTATGGTCGTTATCGTAAGCCCACTTCCAAGAGGACGGCCCTGAAACAAGTTTCTGTACATCTTCGGGTGCGATGGAAATCTCCACGACTAGTTGCAGGTCCTCGGTCGTCTCGATAAGCGCAGATGATAGGATTGTGTGTTTGAAGCCAGGTGTGCCTCTCATCTCCATAACGATATCAGTCGATGCACGCTCATCTGACTTCAGTTTTCGCAGGAGAGCCAAGCGAATAGTAATGGAGTTCATTACAGGTTTCTCTGGTATGATTGGCTTAGATACCACCTCGAAGTGATTTGCGATCTGGATCGAAAATTTCCACCCAAGCCAGTTGCTGTAGGTAAGAGACGTAAGACCACACCGTTCACTGAGTGCGCAGTGATACCAGTTGAAGTCCGGAGCCGCCCCATGGGTGCTTACAGAGAACCGGTGTGTGCTCAGTGGCGCGCGCCGAATGCCCCCAGAGCCCTGGCCATCTCTAGACCTCGTTGAGGACGAGCGAGGTGAAGGTGACGATTCATTGCTGTGCTGCGGCGTAGTATGAGGTTGATAACCGTGAGGAGGCTGCGTATGGTCAGTTCTTGGCCCTTAGCCAGACGCGTGTTCGTGTTTCTCACCCGTGCCTTGACTTGAGCTTCGTCATATATCTTGCGCTCATTTGGATTGGAGAGCACCTCAAAGGCAACGCTGGCAAGCTTGAACAAGTGCTCGCGCTTGGTACGTTCTACTGCTGATAGATGATATGTCTTATCGGGGTGGCATAGTAGGGAGATGTTGTGGTATGCTTTCTTGATTGCTGCAAGGTCCGCTGAAGGGCCAACCTCGAGATTTTGGTAGTGATCGAGCATATTGATGTTGGGGGAATGTTGGTCTATTAGATATACGTGCAAAGGTACTCTAGGTAGGTACAGCTTTCGCCAAGGCGTTAATAGTCTATGAATATTTCATATGTACCCGGTTCGTGGGTGAAGGCAGCGTAAGGCAGGTCCAGGTTAGAAGTCGCGAAGAATGGTCGAGCCAAAGTTCGTTCGCACCTTAGAACCAATATCGAACAACACTAGGACACTCCATAGTTATCTTTGCTCATGATTCAAGACCAATTGTAGCGGTACTGGTTTCATGGTAGAAATAACTACCTAGGTATAGTGAAGGCAGTCACGCTGTGAAGCTTTTGATCTGGAGACACTCTAAGGTCGCCTCAACCCATACGAGCGCCACAAGGCGGAGAAGCATTTATCTATATGGCTATTACTTACAGCAGAGTTTTAGCGAGCGTAAGAGTTGTGTATCAGATTACAAATGAGTTCGAGTGTTGTGTCGAGTTCGACTGAAAGTCAGTTGCGTCCAGTGACGTCACCCGTACGTATCTAGGTACCTAGATAGACTCCTAAAAACCCGTTGACTGTCGTAACCAGATATGCTTGTACGTCAAGCACACAACAGATCAAGCAACAGATCAAGAGAGAAAAGTCCAGGCTACCTGATGTCGCCACACCCTCAAGATCTTGCACATCTGTATCGTAGATTCCGAGGCCGACAATGAAGATGTAGGATATCGAGAAGACCTTTAAAAGGAGATATGACATCTAAAGATCAATACGAGATGCACTAATAGCTGACCTGCTTTTCATACGCTGGGGTAAAGCAGAATACTCTCCCGGCAGCTCACTGTGAGGCGGGTACTAACGGCTTGGATACCCCGTTGTCATGACGAATACTAGGGCTCCTCACAGTGTGAGGGGTGATGCGAATATTGATGGAAGTGGCTGTAGTGGTGATCCACAGTATCTGTTCCCCATAACACAGAGGAACGACAAACCCACCTAATCTGCTATTCCCGTCGTTGTGCACGGTGTAACATATATTCTAGCCTATCGAATAGAACTACATACTATGAAGATCACGACCACCCGGTATTGCGCCTGACCTACATAGTCTATCGGTCGTCACCCCACGAACCTTGCTCATAAATTGCTACCCAACTGACCGCGACATGGTTCAAGCACTCGATGCTGCCAAGAGCGTTCACATACCCGGCAACATTTATTCAGGGATTATGCTGGAGTGAGCGATATGGAGATCTTCTCACCGCACTCGTTGATCGGTTGTGAGGTTTGGATCTTGATGTATTGCACCACCACCAGCGAAGTTTCCCCACGTATCTCAGCTTGCACAACGTGCTTGTGCAATACTACTTGCAATTGTAGCACATAGACGACGCCACTAAACTTGGGCTCAACTGATATCATACGATTGTTCGATGTACGCGCAACATGCACCTCGCCCAGTTCGGATTTCATGTGGTGGTACACGCGTCTCTTGGCCCGAAGAATTATCCGGATGTCTCAAAGGTACGCACCGAGCGCATGGCTTCCAGGGCCTGTGCACATCGAGGGGTGTCGACTCGAATGTGCATCACCCGAGATAGACTTTTACCCATTGTCTGGTTTCTTGGGGTGGGCTCTCAACAGCCACTGACACATGACGGGTGGGTCCATGTGGGACGATTTTGTGCATGCCGGTAGTGCAACCCTGGAACGTTCTCGTTAGAGGTATCGTATACAGTGCTGTTTGAGTATGCCCTGAAATGTTCATTACTTCATTAAAGAGTGTAGGGAAACGGTAGAGATAATACCCCCCATCCATCTGCCGTCCTATTGGTTCCTTACTCGATTGCAGCCCAATAACCGGGATCACGCCTCGATCTTGCATTCCTCCATCGAAATGCCTTATTCCTACTGGGCCCCACAGCTTGGTAACATAACCCCTGCCTCGTCTGTTTTAACGCATTATAGCAAAGTACATCGCGGCTGAAAGCCAATGAATGTGATAGGTCCGGAGTAAGGAAACTACGATGCTGACAATGAAATCATAGGAAAATTCCAGGCCCTCTTTCCTCCGCGAACTACCGTTGTCGTTACGCGGCGGCAGGGATTCAAATGATGGTGTAATTGTGTGAATGGTTGTGCGTCTTCGCTTCACATATCATTACTCTTGCATAGACTCTTGTCGTACCCACTTGATGAGCGCATATGCACCGCTGGCAAGGACTGCACCCAAGAGGGGACCGATCCAGTAGATCCAGTGGTAGCTGTCAAAGCCAACAACAACAGCGGGACCAAAACTGCGTGCGGGGTTGAGACTGCCACCTGTGAAGTAAACACTGCACATCTCGGCGATGAAGAGCGAGAAACCGATGTACATGGGTTTAGCGGATCCACCCTTAAGCATGAGGATGGTGAGCACGAGTTGAGCAGTGACGAAACACTCCAGAAACAGCCCGCGGGTAACCGACATGGATGGGTCAAGCGAGGTAGCAATGATGAGTGGGCCTGGCAGCAGACCGCTCACGAAGCCAGCAGCTGCTATACCAGCAATCATCTGAGAGATAATTGTTTGGATGGCACGGTGCCAGGTGATCTTTCCAGTGAGAAAGAGGGCGGTGGTTACCTGGATTACCGAATTAGCTCTAGTCATGCAACTCCTTATTACTGTTGGTGTGAACAGCTGAAGACGCTGTGACATGAAGTGGGACTTGGGAAGCACAAGGTGCTCGACTGAACGTACCGCAGGATTGAACTTTCCTCCACTGATGTCTGCGAAGATCGCAACATTGATGGCAAGAGATATACCGAAAGCGAATGCGATGTAGATGAGTTTCGAAACATCAGGTGCTGGGTTCTCGGAGCTGGTGAGCTGCTGGGTTCCGGCAGCATTGAGCGCAATTTGTGTTCCCGTGAAAGCAAGGAACAAGAACATGAACGTTCCGATCAGTTCCCCCAGAAAGGCTGCGATTTCTCGGCGAACATTAGAGTGGGCTTTAGGTGCCAACTCAGATGGAGCTGCGGTCAAGGGCTCATGAATAGGTAGAGTTGGGTCTCTACTGTTGTGTTTCTCTGCCGCCGTCTCTTTTCCTGTCATGAAAGACATTAGACTGTGCTTGCTTCGGACGGTCATGACGATATGCTGATAGTAGAAGCAAATGCTGAGCTGAAGGTACTGCTATGAATGAGGATCTGTATTGCACTGAAACGATAGCTCGGGTAAGAGGGAGCATTATATGTGTTCGCTCAAATGTAAGGAGGCCAAACAGCATGGACCTAGGAGCGCCTGTACAACTTAGTCGGGGATCGCCGTACGAGCCTGAGCAGATCGTGCTTCTGCTCGACGGTGTGGGTGATGTTCGTCGGGTCTGCGCGGTCCATCTGCTGACCTAGCTTGTACCAATAGAGAACACGTTCCCTCTGCAGGGCTTCGCAATTTCGTTGCAGAACGCAGCAAGTGGAATGCGGTCAGATCGAGGACGATATCACAGAACGTCATCCCCTCAACTCATGCAGAGCCTAGTCTTCAGGACCAGGATCTTCAATGCCATCGCGATCTCGGCCGTGGATGTGCTTCTCTTGCGTGTATCTCGTGCTACAACTTAGACTTTGCTGTCAACGGTGACGCATAATGCCTGGTGGTATATGCGAAATGCTTGCATGCTCACAGCCTCAAATTGCCATGATTGAGGACCAGAAACGCGTACGCGTGTCATGCATTGACGCTCGAGGATGTTCGATGTTGCTTTCAGAATGCCGTTCGTGGCCGTTGTTTGGACATGCTTCGAAACATTAGTTGCCACAAGTACCCCGTCTCCATGTTTTCAGCCTCATAAACGCCACATCAGGCCTTCCACCATGGGGTCATGCTGCGATCGCTGTCGAGCGATGAGCGCAGCAATTACATGGTGCAAGATGTTGAGGGAGAACAGTGCAGAGCTGCGTGATACCGCGTCCTCGAAGCGCACCTACTTTTCCCAAGAAAAGAGACTTACGCGGGAGGCCCCGCAAGGCCCACAACCCGCGACAAGGTTATCCCTTCTCCACATACAGTGCCATGAATCCTAGCAGGCTGAGTAGAGCGCCATGTGAGGAAGCTTAGCTCCAACTTCCAGATGTACCCAGATGAAAGCTTTGCTGTACTCGCACATGCCCCTTCGCTGCTGAACAGTCTGCCAGAAGGTGCTTCATCCCGTCCCAAGTTTGACTCGGAATGTACTAGGCTGTCCTCACGGGCTCTGCGACCAACAGCCCGTAGCGTTTGAAGTGTACGCATCCTGCTTCCTGGCGCTCATGAATGTGAAGCTCTGCCCGGTCTGTGCCGTGAGGTCCACATCAGCGATTTTGCGCCTTGAAAAAATTGTTGTGGCTGCCTACTTTCGTGTGTACAGAGGGTGTGCGTAAGTGCGAAGTCGTGTCGTCTAAGCAAGGGCGACGCACATGATCGATTCTCACGCCACTGGCAAGATCGTCACCCTGTGGATACATTTGACCTTCCTGTGCGTCTCAGTCAGCCAGATGTGGTTGTAGGACTTGAGCATGCAAGTCTAGGTCCAGGTATATCCTTCCGCTGCATACAATCTGACTCTGTGATTATGCAGCGTCTCGAGAACTGTCTGCACGCTGCTCAAGGCTTCCAGCTTACTATGGTATCCGGCAAAAGTAGTGTACATGGCCAATGCACGTCAGGGGTGCCGCCTCGGCTCAACGGAATGACTCTATTGACCAAAAATACATCTATTACTAGGTAATTTGTACCAAATCTGGGTTTCCTCAGTCCTCTGCTGCATCAACGTGTCCTTCTCTGTCACCAGCCATCATCTGCCATCAATGTCCCCCCCTTCAACGCCACACCACCGATACCTCTCCCGTGATGAGCGTCTTATGGTCCAAACCCTGTATTGTACGTGAGGCATGGGATTCAATTACCCCTGAGTGTCTTCAGAGGCTTATTGAGAGTATGCCAGCACGCTGTCAGGCAGTTATTGACGCTCAAGGTGGTCACACAAAGTACTAAGATTTGTATGTAATAAATGACCGTACTGAGCTTTCCCCACTTCAATTTCCGGTGGCGGCACCCCTGACGTGCATTGGCCATGTACACTACTTTTGCCGGATACCATAGTAGAGCCAGATTATGATTTGCAAGGTATGTGGCTTCTTTAGCGGGGGAAGCCTGAGCTAGGCAAACGTAGACGAGCGTTGACCACCGTTTCACGATCGCCAGCGTTGACACAAGCGGTACAGGCGGGAGAGAGCCGAAAAAATGCTGTGCCTGTTTCAGACAGATCGTCCTCGAAGGGTATAGGCAGTGATGCAACCTGTACTCCGATCACATCGGAGCTTCCAACGGGGGTTTTGTCACTTGGAAACTCGGATCTTGACTGGTGAACACGCAGGCGGATTGCTGAACATGCTGCGGTTTCGGTCAGCTGGAAGATGTCGGGGAAAAGCAGAATCATGGTGCGCTCATGGTTTTTCGTCCTTTAATATTCATCGAACTACTGAACCATACTGCAGACGATAAACATGTACTAGAACATGACTGCAAGCGCTTTGGACTGCTGACGATCTGATGGCAGTTGATGGAAGGAACGAGCGAGCCCCGAAATCGAAGCATGTGTTGCGCTGGCGTCGTGCGCAGCCGCCACTGGGTACCGGTCCCGCGCACGACCGCTCCGCCGAAACCCAGGCGGCTCAACATTGGAAGCCTTGACAACGTACCTATACCCACCGCAAAGACGAAAGAAGCACCACCGACTGACACAGCCGAGCGCAAAGACCTCCAATTTCGCATCAGAGGCCTTGAGACCAAATCGAAGAGCTCCACAAATCCATACTATCCTCCGCCACTGCCTCGCGACAACTTCTCGATAGGAGACATGCATCTGTCGATTTTAAAACCACTGAAGGGCGAATCAATGTCAAAATTGTTAGGAAAATTACGGCTATCTGTTCTCGTCTATGTTTCTAAGGTTGCTACCCAGGTACCTGAATTTCGGGGTTGAACTGGTTTGGAGGGGCCTAGGCGCGACCCCCTCGTCCTCGGGACCCGGCACCTTTTCAACGCCATTACGATTACTAGGTAATGATCGGAACTAAAGGTATTCCGAGTCCACCCAGACTTCTTTCTCAAAGTTGCGCCCAAACACATCTTCGATCTTAATTGGCTTGCTAAGCTGCGAGCTGAAGTTCGCTCTTGGTCCTACTGCACCAGGGCCAAAGTTCTTGTACTCTTGGTACACTACGTTGGTTACAGGCTGTACATCATCCCATCTTGTCCACCCTTCCGGTCTTACGACATCACCCAGAAAGCTCCTTTGGAAAATAGTCCGACTATACTGGCGCCATGGACGGCCGAGGTATGTGAGGTTCGTACCGCGAACATCTGCTTTGTTAAAGACGTAGATGCTGGTGTTATTCGCCGCTTCACGACCGTTCGCTGTGATGAATCCGGGGCCGATTGACTCGATGTCAACTTTGTCGAACCAGGCGGATGCGCGCAGACCAAAGATGAAATCGACTGCGCCTGATAATAATTAGTGCTCTGTTCCTCAGGCATCGTTGCTGCAGACATACCATTTATGAATGTCTTTGCGTAAATTTGACGCCCTTCATTGGCGTAGATGGTGTCCTGATAGCCAGTGAACTTGCAGCCGTAGAAGCCCTGATTGGTTTTCTGTGCACTAAGAGCAAGTGCTTGACCACTGGTTTTAGCTGCACCGAAGGTGTTGGCAATGTTCAAGTTGTATAGCTTGACGTTCGAAGTCCAGAGCCGGACAGTTGCCGTCGCATCGTTATTGGCCAGACCTGGTACTTGACGAGACAAGTTACCCGTGATGGTGACCGTATTGTCTTTGTACGAGCGGGCATCTTCGGTATAGCCTTGTACAGTGAGAGGGCCATTGAGAGAAGGAATGTACACCTGCTCAGCGTAGATTCCAGGAGCAATGTATATTGCCTGCGCAGATGTTGTATTGGCCAATGCAGCGACTGCAGCACCAACGGTTCGGTAACTATCTTGAAGCTTCCCAGAGGCATCTACTACCAGTGCGCCCCTTGGAGGGGTAATGCGCTCATTCTTGCTGAATGCGTCGGTTAAAGAGGCCAAAATGGCAACAACAGGAAGGCGGAACAACATCGCGGATGGTTTGGAACTTTTCGAGTACCGAAGAAACGCGATTATAACACCTGGGTACTATAATTGAAACCTTGACAGATGACTGATTCTGTGGGTACAATATCGCAAGGGGTTGATATAATTGGAAAGGGGAGCAACTACAAGTCTATAACCCCGAGTTCTTCGGTATTATAATCTTAAGGTCTTGTCCCAAGACTCTTGTTTTCCCAGGCAGGTTGGGCCGGCCATTTGCAATCTCGTAGTTTCTCCGGTCCTTGGCCACGTTCAAGCCACATCATGTTGACGTTACGTCTATTATTTATGTTGTGTGCGAATGTAGCCGGATATCATGACGCGATGGACATAGATATATTAGTATGGGGTGTAGTGCAGCTATTTGTGGTCAATGGATTCCCACCAATAACAATTTGCCACAGATCTTCGAGAATCTGAGCCGTGTCTATGTTCTGTCATCGCCCTCAACTGCCGAAATTTACCATACCTACTTGATTCTGGGCAGAGAGGCCTTCCCTTGTTGCTGCACAACCTGCAGGTAGTGAGCTTGGATCAAATAGCAAGACTGGTGGTCCAGGCACGGTCATACCATCAAACTCTGACTACACACCGAATGCGAAGATCATCAGAGTCCCAGATTAGAAGCGACGATGAGTAGAGGGAAGACAAACAAGAATTTGAATATGATTGGGATGACATTACTGACAAGGAGCGTGATTCAATCACGACTGAGTGGTCATGACAAAGCCTAAAACCCTGAACCCCTTCAACATTTGATCATTCTATCGTGTAATTAAAAGAGTGGTATAAACATAGAAACGAAAGGCGCACCGAAGATCAGGCGCGGAACTTCTGAGCTCCTGTCTTTGCCGTTGTGGATGGCGATGTGTTCAGGTCCTTCACAGGTCCAACACCTGGTAGTGGCTTGAAATCCTCGGCGTCCGGCCAATCTCCTAGGCGACCCGGGTCGCCACCAATGCGAACCCATGTTGCATGCGACGGCACGCCATCGCTTAGAACGAACATGCGGTACCAGCCTGGTGGTGCGACATAGGGACCGGGAGGTGCGGTAACAGTGCAAGCAGATCCGCCACACGAAACAGCAGGGAAAAGGACACGTGCGCCCATTGAATTACCATGGGTGCTGGCCTCGGAGCCGAGGAGCGAGACTTTGATGTTTGAACCAGCAGTGACCGTGAAAGGGTATGCTACACCGTTCATCCAATCCTTATTCTCAATGGTGAACGCGGGGCGAGGCTTGCCTGAAAGCAGGTACGGAGGCATGAAGACCTCTAGACGGTACTCTTGAGGGTGCGTATCATCTTCCGGGTCAGATCCAGAAACGAGGACGCGACCGTCGTCCATGAGCACAGCCTCAGAATGGTACATACGCGCGATAGTGGTATTGGCCATAACGCTCATGCGATGATGCTTTGGCTTGCTCGGGTCGTAATGGACTGCGTTGAGGTTTGACATAGAAGCAAGACCAAAGCCCGCTACACCTTCTTCCGCACCGTTGAGAATCATGAAAGTACCATCAGGTAGTGTAGCCATGCAGGTTAGAACACGTCGAGATGGCATGCGCTCGATCGTCCACTCGGAATTAGGCAAATCTGGCTGAGTTGTGATGCAGTTGTCGATGCCCCAGGCTGGAGCCATTCCAGCACCTCCGCAGACGAGGATCTCAAGTGGCTCCGAATAGGGGGCCACCTGTGGCAGAAGAACC
This sequence comes from Boeremia lycopersici, assembly GCA_022609225.1. NCBI lineage: Eukaryota > Fungi > Ascomycota > Dothideomycetes > Pleosporales > Didymellaceae > Boeremia > Boeremia lycopersici. The sequence goes on from JAGKPY010000040.1 coordinate 77,437, forward strand.
ATAGTACCCTCCAAAGGATAAGTACGGCCACCTCTGTCGTCATTGACTGTGGCAGGGGCCTTCGGTAAGATCTTGATCGTGTCAAGCGTTCGCTGGTCGAGAATACGGGCTTCGTTGTAATACTGGATCAGGATACCGCTGGAGGGCAGTACCGCCAAGAATGGATAAAGATTGTTCGGATCGGTATCGAGCAAGTATTGGGCGTGCTTGAGCGGTCCAACACGAGGAAGAATCTCCATGTTTGGAACTGGAGGACCATTGGAGCCGTTCTCACCGCCGACCACGAGCATAGATCCATTTGGCATGATCAAACTGGTTGGGTACCACCTTGTAGTTTGTAGACTGACTTCTTGGAAGTTCTCTTGCCAGTCGTTGGTTCCATTGACACCGAGTTGTCCGTCGGGCCAATACAAGCGGACACCGAACAACGAATCGCCAGACCAGCCGCCGATGTTGATGACTCGCCCTGCTCGGTCAGGCATGGTTAGACTGGCAGCGCAAAAGACATCAGTTCTAAGGCCTGTCATTTCGCGGAAGGCATGGTAAATGTCTGTTCCATCACCGATAGAAGGGTCCAGTTCGTATGCGCCAGTACCGTTTGGGCCAGTTCCATGCTTCTCAAGGAAAGAGATTTTACCGTTGATAAGAGGCTGTGAGATGAGCGGAATCACGGGGCTTCCAACGAGGAAGTCGTATCTTCCGGCGGCAGCACCTGTAGGGTAGTTGAAGACATATAGCGGGTCTCCTTCAGTGTACTTGTACCAGGTAAGTCGGTTGCCTTGGCCACAGATAGCTTCAGGGTCACCAGGACATGGAGTGTTACACTCTGTTTCGGGAGCCGGCTTTGATCCCTTTTCGATCATGTGATCTACATCGCCACAATCTACTCCTGATTAGCGACACGATTTTACAGAAATTCAAGGCTTGGGTCTTACAGCACTCAACACCATACTCCATTCCAGCAGCCATGTAGCCATACTTGGCACACCTGTTGAGACACCACTCTGGACTGTTTCCGGTCAAGTTGGTCATCTTCCAGGGCAATGGCTTCTGCCAATCTAGCCCTAAGCTCGTAGCGCAGCCCTGGTAAGTCCAGTTTCCAACCTTCTCTAGGGGTGCTGCGACCTTGGTGATCTTAAGCGTCTTTTGACTTGAGTACACGGTCAAGCGGTTACCTCCACCGCACATCTGAGCAGAGTTGCCACCACAGGGTGTGTTGCATTCAGCATCGTCATTAGCAAGGACTGCGGACATCCGTAGTGCGGAATCGCAGAAGCACTGTTTTCAGTCAGATTTTGGACAAATCATGGACAAATATAAGCTTACCTGTGTGTGATACTCCATGCCTGCGACATCGTAGCCCTGACTAGCACATGCGCTAGAGCAAGAGGCGATTGTCATCTGTTGGTCGTCGGGCTGTTGTTGGTTCTGCATTATACGGAAGCCGGGGCCATCGACATAGCAGCCCTTGTACTCAAATCCCTCTGGAAGACCCGTGGGAACAGGCACAGCGCTGGATGATGACACTGTAGTTGATGATGGCGGAGGCTCGTTGCCAAGGTAAAAGCGGTAGAGCGAGAGACGGTTGGGACCACCGCACATCTCAGTTTGATTACCATTGCAAGCCATGTTGCACTGAGCCTCACCGTCGGGCGCTGGAGCACCGCCAGCTACGAGTCTGTTTCCGCAGTAGCATTCCCCTGCATACTCCGTACCGGCAAGAACAAATCCTGCCGCACGGCAGGCGGTCTGGCACTTCTCATTTGTCATTGGGCCTTGCACAGCACCACCGTTGGGAAGCGAACGACCACCCACTCCGTCAACAGTACAGCCTTCATAGTACCATCCAGTCTTTGGCTCGGGAGTCGGAGTGGGAGTAACACTTGAGATGGTAGTATTCTGTTCGACAAAGGCAGTAGTGGTAGCGTCAAATAGGCTTTCAGTAACGGTAGCATTTGGCGACATCGTCGCAGTGGTGTTTTCTGCCAAGGTAGCGATAGTAGTGGCGTTCAAAGAAAGAACTGGTGTTGATGTCTCTGTTATAGTAGCATTCGATGGTATCGAGGTAGTCGCGTTAAAAGAGAGAATTGGTGTAGATGTTTCCGATGCGGTTTCCGTTATAGTAGCGTTCAATGGCATCGAGGTAGTGGCGTTAAAAGAGAGAATTGGTGTAGATGTTTCCGATGCGGTTTCCGTTATGGTAGCATTCGATGGCATCGATGTAGTGGCGTTAAGAGAAAGGATTGGTGTAGATATTTCCGATGCGGTCTCCGTTATAGTAGCATTCAGTGAAACCGACATTGTCGATGTTTCGGACGCAGACGTAGTGATACTAGCATTCAGTGGTGTTGAGGTACCCGATAGGTCTGATGCAGTCACAGTCGACGACAGATTCGCTGACAAGGAAGCGGTTGAAGTGATTTGCGCCTCCGAGGACGTTGCATTCGTCAACAAAGTCGATGTTGAGCTGATATCAGACGTTGTGGAGTTGAGATTTGCAGTGCTGCTGGATGAATTTGAAGAAGCGCTTGAGCTTTGCTGGTCGGAGGAGACCGTGGAAGTCACATGTGGTGTTGATGTAGACGAAGGTTCCTCCGAGACGGATTCAGCCGAAGTTGAGTGTTCGCTGGAGGTTGAAGCGGAAGAGCTAACGGTAGTGGACTGGCTCTCTGATACAGAGCTGCTGCTGCTGCTGGAGTCATTTACCTCTGACGAACTGCTGGTCGAGGCATGCTGCTCCGAAGATGTGGATTGAGTAACAGAAGACGATGACGTGGCAGTTAGTAACTCCGAGGTTGGTGTCGGTGAAGGTGTTGAAGCAGCTGTCGATGAAACGCTCGAGCTTGACAACGACTTAGGCTTCTCAACATACTCATAAATATTGATGCGGTCTGGACCACCGCAGAACTGCTTGCTGTTGCCAGCGCATCTCATGTTACAACCCTCGTCCTTAGGTACGTGACCATTGTTGAGGGTGTTGCCACAGAAGCCTGATAGCCTGTTCAGTCGCTTTCATAATAGCAGAGGCGCGAAACTTACATTCTGCGCCATACTCAGTGCCCGCAAATTTGAAGTCTTGCTTTCGACACTCAGCTGTACAGCTTTGTGCGCTGTTGTTTTGACCGCCGCCTTGCACACCAACAGCTTGCGACAAAATACGCGCATAAGTCAAATCCGAGTAGCAACCACGAGCAGTCCAAACATGGTCCGTACCGTCTTCGATCACGGGGGCGCTAGATTGAGCAGGTGCTGTAGTAGAACGTTCGTACACAGATATCCGGTCTGGCCCACCACATGCTTCGCCGGGCGCACCTGAGCATGCCATGTTACAGCCTTCGCCATTAGGAGCAGGTCCGCCGGGGGTAGCAATGCTGTTTCCGCAATAACACTCAGAGCTGCGAGACGTAATTAGCGTAAGGTCCCCTGAATTCTTTGTGGTATTGAATACCTGTATTCAGTAGCGGCTAAGCTGTACCCAGCAGAAGAACAGAAGTCAATACATTCTTCAGCATTCTGATTATTACCGCTTGCAAAAGAAGGACCTTGAAGTGATCTTTGGCCGACAGCGTCTCTGCATGATCGTCAGTGAGGATCTTCTGGCCAAGCCGTTGCTTTGCATCTGACAAGGGGCGGGTAAAGTAGATCGTACGTGTAACATCCTTTGTACGACCATCCACTTGGTAACGAAGCGGGAGGACTGAGGCCTTGGCGTGCAACTAGATTAGCATTGGAGCCTGTATAAAGCATTGACAAGCCCAGAGTGGCAGTTGTCAAAGACTGAAAGAACCCCATGGTGGGCAAAACGGTCAAAGACCGGTTGACAGGAGAACAAAGCGAAGCGTCCTGAACAACTGGAGATGCTGACTGCGACTCTTTGAATGATTAAGACGTGGGTCCATCCTCTGCTCAGCTCCTGACTCCAAAAGCACAAAAGATCAGTGCTCGATTGGCTTGCGAAGGCTGGCTTAACCTTCACGCCACTGATGCTGTCAAAAGGGTGTAGAGTGGCTCACCATGTGGTCTTGAGGCTGTCAGCTCTGACAACAAACGCGGCTGAGTTTTAAAGTGTCCAATCAGTATCTCGGTCTGTCGAGCTCATGTACGAGGATACGGCTTCGGAGTGGTGATGGGCTCGCATGGAGACCCTTCTGGGCCATGGACCCGGGCACAACAAGGCCTTCACCCCCACTGTCACGACACTCGCGGCGCGCTGTCAATCTCGACACAGTCTAGCAAGATTATTCATCTCCCAACTACGCTATGAATACGGCTTGAAGATTCAGGGTGTGTTAATTAAGCGAGACTGGCCACTAAGCAGAGTCATGGAAGGCTCAAAGCGTGTGTTACGCGATTCCATATCTGGTAAGCCAGAGAGGTGCAAGGTACTAGCGGCGGTTCGGTAGATCATCCGACGATAACGATTTGTGCCCAGTGCGAAATAGAACGCCAATGCTGGCTGCACTACAGGTTCTCGGCACGGGACTAGAGACTTGATCAGGAAGGCCCCTGTGGAAATTACGGACCGCTAGTAGGCGATACTTGTTTTATGCAAGAGGAGAGCGGGAAAGCACGCCAAACACGGAAGCGACGCTGTAGTTGTGCGTCAAAAGCGAGATTATGCAGCCTCCACGTATATGCGGCACAGCATGCCTCGTGCTCTGCCGTGTTTATAAATAATTTCCATGCGCTGCGATCACATCGATAAATTGGCCAAACACTTCTGTTTTCCTGCACTTTTGCAAGCTGAGGTCCCCGGGGTCATCTCTGCGTCGCCAAGCCCCACTCCATCGCACGGCGTGATTATAGTGGCAGACCCTTATTCGGGGAGCTCCCCACACCGGCGGCATTCGATAGTCACGTTAAACGGCTACTGCTCGTCTGGTAGCGATCGTCAGTTTACTGTTACATGTGACGACTTGCAGCCTTGCGAACCATGGGACTGTTTGAAAGCTGGAACAGGATCTTGTATGTGCGCTGTTGATGTCCTGACGTTCGTGATCCCCACAATGCGGCTGAGTGCAGATCTCCTCGATTGTCGCCAATTGTCAACTACCTAAGTAGCCACCGCGTGACCGGAAGTCCCTCGGAAGCGCTACGGACCACCGACAAGACTTTGGAGCATCATTGTAGCTTCTGGTCTCCAAACATAGTGCTTTGATGAGAAAAGAAATCTAGAACCGTTGATAGTCGGTGAGGGACGAGTCAGCGCATTAGAAAACCCTATCATCTTGGCCGTTGCGAAGGACCGATCGTTCAGAGAGGGCAAGTAAACCTTGTAGACATGACCAGATTCTCAGGTGTCGTCGAATCTTCGATAGTGATGAAGCTCAGCATCGAATACCTGTGCTTCTAAGTGATGCAGCCTCTACACATCGATGCCTCAGGAGGAGATCGATGGCGGGGAGTCACACTAGGTCGCGACAATTTCCCTAGTCTACCCAGAACTTGCGCCATCACTCCCCAGAAATAACATGAAGCCACAACTACTTTCAGCTGTAACTAGTGCCCGAATGCATTGGTACCCATCGATATCTCAGCTAACGGAACCCATGACATACTGCAGGTCACCTCATGATGTAGGTATGTAATGTAGAGCGCTACGTACTGTATGTATTCACGTGCGATGCAGGAACTAAAGAAAAGACTGCAGGAGCTGACATGCATGCAGAGCCAAGCAGATGGATCAATGTGGCGACGAGTGATCTGGAGGAAAGTTGTGACAGGGTTGTCGAAGAGGGGAATTACGCCAAGCCCAATCAGCATGCGATGCTTTGAGGGATTGTGTTGGGCAGTGGACACAGCGCATGGGTTCAAATAAGCCCCGAAGACATCTGGGTGGTGCTGACACGAGTGAAGACAGGGGGTGGATGATAAGGGACAACGCTAGGGAAGGCAAGAGAGGCTGCGAAGTAATATAAGTAACAACAACTGATCAATACTCACATTGCACGTGGTTTGGGGAGTTCCCCCCATTGCCGGCATTGTACTGCCGGCGTCGTGAGCGGAATTATCGGGATTTGCGATGAACCCCTCAGCGGCTTGGAACCGCAACACCAGGATATGATGCGACCAAACATCGTCAATGAAGTTGCAAAACGAATATCGTACGACCAATTTCCTCAAGATCTGCAATGATTGACGACCTCCTCGCAAAGCTGTCCTTTTCTTCCGTTACCGCATTCGGTGCAGTAGCGCTTCTTGCTTGGTTGTTGCACAACAAGTATGGCGCTGGATTGAATCACATACCTGGGCCGTTTTTTGCCAGCTTCACCGACTTCTATCGCCTTGCTGTGGCCTGGGGGTATCGCCCAGAACGCTGGCACATCGAGCTGCACAAGACATATGGCGACTTCGTGCGGATAGGCCCACGAACGGTGCTCTGCTCAAGTAACAAGGCGGCAAGGAAGATATATGCGCTCAATACTGGCTTTGTGAAGGTCGGTAACGAGAATTCGTGCAGGGACCGACTGATTCAAGTGCAGTCCGACTTCTATACTGTGCAACAGACGTTGGCAAAGGGCGTTCCCCTCAAGACACTATTCACGTCAACCGACGAGGTCTTTCATGCGAAGCTGCGACGGTCTGTCAGCAGCGCTTATGCTATGACTTCTCTAGTTCAATTTGAACCTCTGGTAGATTCCACGACGATCCAGTTTCTAAAACAGCTCAAGCAGCGTTATGCTGACAAGCCCGGCGACCACGGAATCGTTGATCTAGGCGCATGGCTTCAGTATTATGCGTTCGATGTCATCTGTGAGTTGACCTATTCGAAACGAATGGGCTTTGTAGACCGTGGGCAAGATGTTGAGAACATTATTTCGAGCCTTGAGTGGCTTCTGAGTTACGCCGCTGTGGTAAGCCTTCTTAGAAAGAGATCTTCAATTTCACTCACAACTGCATCAGATCGGTCAGATGCCAATTCTTGATAAGCTGTTCTTGAAGAACCCTGTCCGACGCTGGCTGAGTGCGCATGGTCTTATACCGAGTACCCCAGTCGCAGTCTTTGCAAGCAAACGGATCCAAGAGAGTAGGGCTACTGAGTCTGAGAAGGGAACGCTGACTGAAAAACAATCACGGCGTGACTTTCTTTCTAGATTCCAGGAGGCGCACAATAAAGACCCAAATTTCATGAGTCAAGAGCGTGTGCTTGCACTCACTGTTGCAAATATGTTTGCTGGCTCTGACACCACTGCCATCTCGTAAGTCGAACCACACCCTTCAAGAGACACATCTTGCTGACTGCTGTTGAGGTTTCGAGCGATATTCTATAACCTTATCCGTAACCCCGCAAAACTCGCCAAGCTTCACGCCGAGTTCGATGAACTAGAATCTTCGGGTGTTTTTGAGCGAGGGAATCCACTGGTCGCCTGGAACGATGTGAGAGAGCTGCCCTATCTAAGTGCTGTCATCAATGAGTCGTTAAGGACACATCCCGCGGCAGGCTTACCGTTAGAAAGGATCACACCGGCTGGGGGTATACAGCTTGACAACACTTTCATTCCTGGAGGGACCAATATTGGATGCAGCGCATGGACTTTGCACCTGGATCAAAAACTCTGGGGTCAAGACGCGGACTGTTGGAGACCAGAAAGATGGCTTGAGGCAAGTGATGCGAAGAAAGCCGAGATGAAAAGCAGTATGTTTGCTTTCGGAGCTGGCTCGCGAACCTGCATTGGAAAAAACGTCAGCTACTTGGAGATGTACAAGTTGTTACCGGCAGTGCTGCGCAGCTTCGACGTGAGTCCTTATATCCATGGCGAGAACTGTCACTGACTGGATAGCAGATTCGATTGGCTTGTCCTGACAAAGACTGGACGTTTCACAATGCCTGGTTCGTCAAGCAGAGTGGCTTCCACGTAAAGTTACACTCAAAAGGTCAAGATTAAGTGAATCCGAGGTCGCATTTGATCGAAGGCTCAGGTGCTTCAAATGCGTAGAAGAGTCGGGCATCGATCAGATCGTTCCGTGCATCGCACGACACCAGGAACCTAGAAACAGAGTGACATCATTGTTTAGTCTCACTGACACTAGCTGTGCACCCTTTGTTCTTGTGACACTCCTTCCAGCAGCTAGTTTGTCAATGGAGTACTCTTAGTTTACAAAAACGTTCATTTTGATGTTCGAGTCTGATGTTCGGAATACCAAACTGAGTATCGCGACAGATAATTTGTAAGCTACAACCAACAGCATTGCTTCGGTTATCAGTTCGGTTATGTGCTGCCCACTAGTGACGTAGAAAGCAGCGAACTGCTCAGCATCAACTCGTTTCTGAGGTCGACAATCTCGACATCGAACGAAAATCTTCCTTGCTTGACCTTGGTTTACGATCGTCTTGCACTGTACGGTACGCACAAGTCTGGAGATCGTCGCCATGTCTTTAAGCGGGCGCGCTCAAGTCCAATATGGAGGCGACAAGCCCCGATTTGCTCTCAAACAAATTAAGGCCCCAACAATTGGCGATCAAGAAGTACTAGTCAGATCTTCTCACGTTGCTCAGAATCCTACAGACGGTACGCCAACACTAGGGTAGAGCCATGTCGACAGAGACCTGACAGCATTTAGTTCAATCGTTAGATGGAAATGCTTTCGGAGATGGAACAGTCCTAGGATGCGACTTTGTTGGCAAAGTTGAGGAACCTGGCAAGGACGTATCCCGGTACAAGAAAGGTGACACCGTTGCTGCCCTTATTTGGGGCGGCGAGGTCAAAGGACAAGGGGCTTACAGCGAATACACAATCGCCAACGAGTTCATCAGCTTCAAGGTGCCTAAATCAATATCTCCTGAAGCTGCGGCCACGGTCCCGCTAGCATGTTGCACGGCGTGGCTCGCTCTCTTCTCCAAGGATTGTTTGGGTATTGACCGAAAGAGTGGTAAACAAACCTCCGTTCTGATTTGGGGTGGAAGCTCGAGCGTGGGACTCTATGCCATTCAGATCGCACGTCAACACAACTTCAACATCGTGACCGTTTGTTCGCCCAGGCATCACGATAGAGTCAAGTCTCTTGGTGCAGACCACGTATTCGACTATAAGTCAGATGATGTTGCAAATCAGATCAAGAGTGTTGCACCCAGAATCCAATACATCTTCGATACCATCGGCGATAGGTCAAGCTCTGTTACAGCATCGCATGCTCTAGGCAAGGTGGGCGGTACGCTATGCACAGTAAGACCAGGCAAGGTGAATACTGAGGGCGTACCGAGCCAAATCAAGGTCACCGATGTACTGGTTTGGACGGCATTCCTGAAGGATCATCAGTACAAAGATTTCAAATGGCCAGCGAATCCAGCCGACCACAAGCTGTCGGTCGAGTTGTTTGAGAACCTACCACTGTGGCTTGATGATGGGACAATCAAGCCAAACGAGCTCAAGCTGCTGGAAGGACTAGAGAAGGTCCCTGAAGGTTTCCAGGAGTACAGAGATGGGAAAATCAGTGGGTACAAGATCGTGTACGCCTTGTAGCAGCACTCACTACATGGCCACTCAAATCACAATCGAGATGAATACAAAGTCATCATAATCCGTAAGCCTGAATTTCAGAAACCCATGAAACGATGCCTTTATTTCTTTTTTTCGCACGCTCATAGATCCTCGTTGAAGCGAGCTGCGACTGCAATTAGTAGCAAGCGGCATACATAGTCGATCAGCAATACCTAGCGGCGACAAAACGCCCAATTTTTATTCAAATCGCCGCCCCGATTTTTACCTCGACGACCGGAAGCGTCATTCCCGGAAGTGAACTCTGAGGGAAGTTGCCCTGCCCTTAGGCGACACAGCAAAGACTTTTGCCCCTACCGCGCTAGTTCGGCGTGGAATGTGGAATGTGGGGTCTGGCCCGTCCAATTGCAACTTTCACACGTCCTATCATACAAATACAAGACAGACTGCGTAGTGCCTAGCGCTAACAGTGCATTGCAGGTCAACAAACTTCGCGGTCTTCAAAAGAAGGCAACCGGTGAGTGATTAGGTCATGTACGTGCCTCAGGTTGTGCTAAAAGAGCCCGTGGATGGATTGGAAGATGAGGCTGACTGCGGCGATCGGTGAAACCCCGTGCGCATCCTCTCGACTCGCAGTCGGCCAGTCTACTACATCACTCCATCATTCTCCACGTATACCACTCCTGCCACACCTAACACGTATCACACGTTTCCAAGAAGGCTTCATTTATCATTGAACTAATCAGAAGTTAACACTTTGAGTTGTGATACAGAACGCGTGGCATGCACGGATTGGAAAGCTTCCGCCTGTCAGCCTTGCTACGTTAAGGAGAAGTAACTCCAGCATCTCGTACTTACAGAGCATGCGCTCACAATATCAAAAGCGTCTGGATCTTGAAGCGTGAGAAACAAATCGAACATGGACAGTAATAGCAACAGCGCCATTACAGGACACTGGTATGACTACGCAGCACAAGGCATGTAGGCCCCGTATATAGAGTGAGAGGCTGATGGCATGCTAACTCAGCCTTTGTAGAGAACTTTTTGTCCGTAGAGAACCAATGGAGTTACGTAATCATGGCTGGGGCGGCTGTTTGGCTTTCCTGGTCGGTCAAGTACGTCAAGAAGATCCTCGGCAATATAGCATTATGGCTTCACTTACAGCCTCTCGAGCGGAGGTTGAGCTCGCAAGACGATCTTACGGCATCAGAGACAGTGCCATTGATGATCCATCGACCGTTACCATTGTCTGCAACTGAAGCGGCCCAACCTCTTGCCAAAATCTACAAAGAGAATGGTGGCATTCGAGACTTGTTCTGGATGGCTTTTGCGAACAACAGTCTAGATGGGGGAGACAAGGCTAAGCTCAAAATATTCTCTGCATTCATTGCCGCATCTGGTCTTGGAATGATTATTGCAGGCTACTTCGCAGCAAATGTCAGAGCGATTGGGCCAGTGATATTGGATTCGCCGAAGTGTGGATTGTGGGTGTTCAATGGAGTAAGTCGGTCTGACTTTGCTACCCGGGCAGGGTTGATCGATCTTGCGAAGGAAGAAAGAGCAGCGGAGTATGCAGAAGCTTGCTATCATCGTTACCCCAGATTTGACTCTCGGCGATGCAGTTTCTTTTACAGCCGCAAACTCCATTTTGGTAAACAAGAAAAGGATCTGGATGGGCTTCCTGACTTCTCAAAGCCCTGTCCGTTCAAAAACGACATTTGCCGCAACAACCGTACCGTGACTTTCACCACTTCGCTCACAGACGCAAGCGAACTTGGTATCAATAGTCCCACAACACACAGTTTCCGAAGGAGTACCACGTGCTCCCCACTAAAGATGGACTACCCTTTCATACAGAACACGACTGAGAATGGTACTACGACCTACAGATATTACTATGGCGAGAAACCCGGCGCAGATCCTCCTGTCGACTACACCTACAGCACATCAGGAGACCCTTGGCAGCGATCGGCTCCTGTATACGATGTTTTGTAAGTCTGGCTTCTCTGTGACTTCTTCGTTACTACAGCTCACACGTTACAGTGCCTACAATTCAGCATCAGACCCAGTATTATGGGAGCCACTGGACGACCTTGCCCCATCTGACTACAGTACTGTCACAATAATCTTCGTATCTTCGTTACGAATCTTGTACGAGAAAAGAAGTGATGATCCGATTTTCCCCGCGGATGAATCGTACATCGTTCCCGGAGACCCAACACCTTGGTTCAAGAATTCAGACCCTCGAGCACGTCCTTTTGCTTGTGTAAACCAGATTGAAGTCTGCACACATGATGAAAAGACATGCTTTCCTTATCGCACGCCTGACAAAATCACCGGATGGAAGTGGACACCAGAATTCACGCTCCTCTTCGCATCACTTGATCAAACAGATATTTACGACTCCATCAGGAAGCGTCAGGGAAGAGCTCTCAAAGCCCAGAAAGTAGTTTCTAACTATTTCTCGGGCTCCTTGGGTGACCGACCGTGGGTGGACGAAGTGCAGAGCATGGTCGCAACAGCACATGCACGCACTCAAATTAATGCATGGAGCATCGCCAGAGGAGAAGACTCAATACATGAGGAGGAAGGATATGTCGAGATAACGAAAGGCATGGGCAACCTGTGCGGACAGCTGAAGTATAACCCTCAAGGCTATGCTAGCCTCAACTTTACAGCTTTCCTCATCATATGTCTCCTGCCACCAATACTCTGGTTCTTGAGTCTCGACTGGAGAAGTTTCTTGCCACCAGTACTTTGGGTTTGGAGCCTCGCCTGGAGCACAATCTCCGGTAAGGCACGGGGATCACAGGTTGAGACCGAAGAAAACGCTGAAGAGAGTGTGGTCCAAGGTTTGGTTGCTGTTGCATCCGCTCCAGGTGACCAAGAGCGGATTCGATGGGAGCCGCTCATCATTCACAAGTTTGTTATGCTGATCGCTTTCATCGTATGTGCTATCATCAACTTCATCCGATGGCTAGTGGTCAAGCTTTCAAGTATTTGTTTTAGTAGATCTGACTCTAGCAGTGCTGACTAGGTAGTAATTCGCTTCCGAAGTTACTTATCTCAGCGTATTTCTGGTCGATACAGACTTTGCAGTTATGAATCAAATCATCAAAAAACAGCATGTGGTGTTGTAACAATCAACACTAACAGCAACTGGTCATGAGGCTCTGCTGGTCAACACGGTCGAGTAGTAAGGGTGGGTGACGTCTACATTAGTTATTGGTGGGCGAAGTGCGCACATGATCTTTTGAGTCGAAGCTGGAGAAATCAGGGTTTTGGTTGGTCAGCCTTGCGTGCTTTGCAGTGCGCCTGCATACACGAGGGCCCCCCATCTCACCGCAGAGACAGTTGGTGCGTGGGCATGCAGACCTTACTGCCCGCCCGACACTGACATGTTCAAGCCAGCGCGTTCTTCAGCCTGCCTCTCGACGGCCACCTTCTTTTTCGCGCATTCACTGCTTACCTAGGAACCTAGATATATAGGCTGCTGTTGCGCAATGCCATCCTCAGGACCTGTGACCGATGCGACTAGTCCTTGGGTCTGGAGTGCTCAGCATAATAAGCATTTTCGCACAAAAGGCTTCAGTAAGGACGGCTCGGTCTTGTTCATCGAGTGGCATCCACCGCTACAGCCAAATGAGATACGCCAGTATGTATACACTCGATACGGGCGCCATACGAAACACAGCATCTACTGACTGAGAAATGATTTGCAGGCCTGCCTCGTACCGCCCTAGTCTTCCCTACGAATACAATCGCGCCGATCCCGCATACATGGCCGTTACACAAGTCAAGCATCATGGAAGTAACATGTATTGCGCAAACATTGATGTACCTGAGCCCCAGACAAACGGTCAAGGATTTGGCGACGATTTACGACAACATCATGACCAAAACAACCACAGAGGGCAGTCAGATGGAGACAAAGTTGGCGGTCACGAGGTGCTGGTTGCGGTCCAAGATGGCTACTACAACAGCTAGCTTCGGGTTGGAACTGATTCCACCGAATTTGCTGAAGCTATGAGGGCTGGACACGAATGTTTTGCATAGCACTGGCGTTTGAATTTGAGATACCCCGTGCGATATACCTACGTAGGTTTGTGGAAATGAGAAGCACAGTTAGGCGCAACGAGTCGATCGTTGCGTTTTCATGGTATATGCAGCTATTAAATGGATGCATTTGCACAGCTGTTGCTTGTTGAAACACGTCGTGTTTGTTCCGCGGCTCAGAGAGGCGCGCTGCGTAACGACTCACAAAACCGGTCATCGCTCTCTGTCAAGTAAGCACAAAGACAGTCATATGAACCTCGAATATATATATGTGTGTGTGTAATAAACTTTAAAGACTAAGGAGATGATACTTTACACGATACTACGCTACCAAAGCTGCATTGGCGGCAAGTTTTCATAAGAGAACCCGTCATGAGCTTGATGTCAAGACCAGAATTAGCTCTTCCATCGTAAACAATTTGTTACCTTTTCATCCTTCCAAAAATAACTCACCTCACAATCTAGAAGGGTGAGTCTCTGTCAGTAGAGGTGCCTCGACTCTCCCTCAAACGGCCAAGGACTCCATGCTGTTTTTCTTCTCCATTTGCCTTGATCTCTGACCTTCTTTTCTCTTTCCCAATCTCAACACCTCCGTTAGCCTCCTAGTTATGGTACTCACTGAATACCCTCGTATGTTCGTAGTCTTCCCAATCGCTATCGTCATCATCGTCTGCAATCGCCGTTCCTTCGGCATCTTGCTTTCCGAGTCCTCTGGATGATGTTGCTGGACCAGTCGCTCCAGACTTTGCCCTGGCTCCGCTACCGTGTCTAGCACCTGGTGTGCTGCCCGAGCCGTCATCGAGACCACGACCCGTTCCTACACCCAAGTTGCTGCGGCCTTTGTCAGCAGTCACAGTCGCTGGCCCTGTCGTAGTAGCTACCCCGGGTGTAAGCAGCGGCATGCATCCGTACGTCTCGACATGCCTGAAGTTATACGGCGATCCAATCTCCATCGGTCCCCGGCTGACCTCGCTCACTCTTGAGTCCCTCTTCTTCTGGCGTCCAAAAGTGAAAACATTCTTCACCTGTACCTTCAGTCTGCGCCAACCTCCCTTCCCCTTCTTCGCGCTCTTGGTCGGCGAGCGGAGAGCAGACATGATCAGTCTACTCTGGTTCGGCGTTTGGGTCTGGATTGGCGCCAAATTACCGAACTGCTCAGGAATCTGTGGTACTGGCGGCTGCTCAAATGGTGGTAGCGCGGTGATAGTCAGGTCGGGCGTAGAGTAGGCTGAGATTGCTGTATGGCTTGTTCCTGGGCGACGTGATGAGCTGTAGGAGAAGCCGGATCCCTCATGATGTCGTTCGGAACGAAGGTTCAGTCTCGAGGCACTGCGGGAAAAGATTTTGCTAGGCAGGGGAAGCATGTGGCGCGAGTTGTTGGGCGCCATGGCTCCTTTGCTCTGTTTTTGTTCGAGCGAAATACTTAGTGTGCGGTGGCGGTTGGGGTGCAAAAGTCTGCCTAGTGGAGGAGGATATCGTGCCAACCTGTCATGAAGTCGAGGACGTGCGAGACAACTCGAGAGGTCGATGATGGGAGAACTATCGTCAATGCTACAGAAGTTGCAAATTTAGTATGACTGGCCAAGATGAAATTGCTGCTTCCTGGCTTTTGAGCACCGTGCTGCCGCGTCGCTGTTTGTTTACGGCCAAGTGTTTGAAGTGAAGGTGAGCTTGACAAGTATTGCGCAATCGTCAAACGCAACCCTCTCATTGTCGTATAACGTGTTCTAACTCGTTTTGGGTAAACGACTTTAATTAAATTTTTTGCGCGTTTGCTGAAAAGTATTCCTCAAGTTGAACTGTTAACATTCTATGACGTACATGGTATCTTTTGCTTTTGGGCAACTATATCCGTTGCGAGGGATGTCCAACCTGCAAACACTTGTGGACTACTTTATTTCATGAATCCCTTCGGGCCACCCCACTGTCCCTTCACCATGTACTTCTGGTAGACCCAGGGGAAGAAATCCTTCTTGAGATAGTAGAATGCCTTCCTCGGCACGCCCTGGTCAAGACCAAGAATGCGTCCAAAGGTCTCCTTAGGCACACCACCGTACTTGAACTCCGCGAGCAGGACTTCCTTCTCACCTGTTGTGAGCGGGCAGGATGTGTAGCCGTCGTAGTCGGCGTTGAGCTCCTGCTGCTTGTTCTCAATTGATTTCAGAATGTTGAAAACTAGAATTGGTGCCTGTGCGGTGACCGCAGCCGCGGTCTTGGAGGTTGGGAGCGACGAAGCATCACCCGCGGACCAGACATTGGCGTACTTGTTGTGACGTAGCGTGGCATTGTCGACATCGACGTAGCCTGCAGCATCGGCCAGAGCGCTCTCCTTGACAAATGCATGGGGACCCATCTTAGGAACTGCGTGCAGCAGATCGAACTTCTTCTCAATCTTGTCGCCGGCGCTGGTCTTGAAGGTTGCAGTCTGTCCATCAATGGAGATCAGATCGTGTGCGAATAGTCCTTCGATACCACGCTCAACCCGTAACTTCTCGAGAGCAGCAGCGTACTTGGGTACACCGAACATAGTTGGCAGACCGGTTGCGAAAGAGATGTCGATGGAGGAGCTTGAGTCGTTCTTCTTGTATAGCCCAGCGTTTGACCAACGGTCCCACGCGAGCCACATGACTTTCTGTGGTGCGCCGGCGCACTTGATGACGCCTGCGGGCTGTGTGAAAATCGCTGTTCCCTTCTTGAAGGTCTGGATGTCGCGGGCTGCCTTGTCGCATGTTTCGTAGGTGTAGATGGTAGAAACTTTTGACGACGAGTCGGCAAGAGCTTCTGGAAGACCGGAGATGCTAGAAGTATCGACCTTGATGCCGGGCACGACGATGAGGTGCTCGTAGTTGAGCCTGTCGCCGTTGCCGAGGGTGATGCTGTTATCCTCTGGTGTGAAGCTGCCGACGCTGTTGGCGTAGAGCTTCAACTTAGAATCGAGGATTGGCGCCAGAGGCTGCCTTAAGTCTTCCTTGTTCTTGAGGCCGCCACCAACAAGTGTCCATCCTGGCTGGTAGTGGTGGTATTCGGCTGGGTCTACCACAGCGATATCCTCTGCCTGGAAATTCCCGGTGCGAAGAAGCTGATGCGAGATCGAAGAGCCCGCTGCGCCAGCGCCTACTACGACAATCCTGTGGTTCTTTGATGCGGTGCTAACGGTAGCGAAGGTACGGGCAGATGCCTTTTGCGCCATCTGGCACGTGACGCGGCTGCTGAACATGTTGCGAGCAGGTAGTGCTCTCCTTCTAAGACAAGTTTGCAACTTGAAAATCCCGACCTTTCATGTAAGCTCTGTCACTGGTCTTCGACAACGCTCACAATTGCAATCAGGTCCTTCAACGCGGTTGCTAAGAACTCGCGCCTCAGAAGCTGTAGATTTTGAGACCCGCAATCACATCATACGCGCTACCGGTAAGCAGACTAGCGTCGTCGCAATTGGCTTTCAAATTCGTTGCTATGTTTCTCCGCAAACATACGATCATCAGTCGTGCGAGTTGAGCCCCCTGCCTTCACGGAACATCGGCTAAGCACCGTCGGCTCGTCGGTGATGAGACTGGTGTTGCTGCCCTCCTCCGCGAGCTCCCGGCTCCACCACAACGTCGCCGAGTCGATTGCAAGCAACGTCGCCGACGCGGAGCATTGCACATGGATATTGAGTAAAGTATCAGTAGTTCAGACGAATGATCCAACGCGATGCCTGTCTCTTATTCGTCACGCGTCAAGGTCGCCACCATACTCGGCCTACAACTACGGGACGGTCGCCGAACAAGATGCAATATAGTAACAACGAACGTCGGGGTCGAAAATTTGTGGTAATATAAGCACTCTCTCATATATAAGTGATCATACCTATTCAGTCCATGAAATGGTTAAGATTCGTTCAAATATTTTGAACACCATACGGACTCATTGTTCAAAACCGACACCCAAGCTCGCCTCGCTCTCTGCAAGTACAAATCTCAGCAGTGACCGTCCACAGCGAATTAGTTCAAATTGCGCCAGCATACAGCCAAAGATAGCCTATCTGCAACAGGCTCAGACCTCTCTTCACGTGCCGAGTAGTACACTGCTCAGGCACTACAGCGCTCATCAGCATCTGCAGCAGCATACAGAATCCCGCGCAATGTCTGAACCAACAGTACATGCCGTTTTCGAGCCAGTAACAGGTACCTTCCAATACATTGTCGGCGACCATTCAACCAAAGCGGCCGTTGTTATTGATCCAGTCCTGGACTTCGAACCTAGCAGCTCCAGCATCAAAACAACTTCGGCCGATGCCTTACTTTCCCTGATCACCGCAAAGGGATACGACGTACAATATATCCTCGAAACCCATGTTCACGCCGACCACTTGAGCGCTGCATCGTACCTCCAAACACAGCTGGGCAAGACCGGCACAAGACCGGAGACTGGAATCGGACAGCGTATCGTGCAAGTCCAAGAGCTCTTCAGTAAGCGCTACGGTGTCCCAGTAACAGAGTACGAACTCGTCTTCGGTCGTCTTTTCTCCGATGACGAGATCTTCCACGCAGGCAACATGCAAATCAAAGCCATCCATCTTCCCGGCCATACACCAGACCACATGGGCTACTGTATCGGCCGCAACGTCTTCTGCGGCGACTCGCTGTTCCACGCCGATATAGGAACCGCCCGTACCGACTTCCCCGGTGGTAGTGCAGACCAGCTCTGGGAGTCGAGTCAGAAGCTGTTGGCTTTTCCCGGAGAGACGAAGATCTGGACGGGCCATGATTATCCGCCTGAGGATAGGAAGATGCCAATGCCGTTCATGACCGTGGATGAACACAAAGACAGGAATAAGCATGTTATGACTGGCAGATCGAAGGACGAGTTTGTTTCGATGAGGCGCCAAAGAGATGCTGCACTGGGAGCGCCGAGGTTGTTGCATCAAAGCTTGCAGATCAATGTTAGGGGCGGGAGATTGCCTGAGGTGGATGAGAGCGGACAGAGGATGGTGATGGTGCCATTGAAAGTGACTGGTGCGGAGGCATGGTAGTCGGTCGTGGTGTTGACAGGCAGGTTATTATCTTTGTCCACCAGGGGTTCATCAATGGTAAGATCACTGCTACCGAAGTGCTTGCTAGAAATGAGCTTATAGTTTATATCTCCTCTCCATCAAGTAGGTAGAATTACTAGTCCAACAGATCCATTTTCAATGCATGCTAGATGTGTCGGGCAAGGACAAGGAGCAACGTCTGCGCAACAAGTAGCCTTGTGTAATACGTCACAGCTCAACCTTACCTGATGAATGTGAAGGATGACATGGTACGCAGCTGAACCTATCAGGCCATCTCAAGTGCAGGAGTGTAGATCGTGAATTAACAATTGTGGATATTTAACGCCGGATCCCAATATATCCTTTTGGAAATGCCGAAAACAAGGTATCGTTGAACACATAGATACACGACAAAATAGTGCGAGAACTGCGCTAGTTGCCAAGCCAGTCCAAAAACTCCGGTGTGAAGTAGCTGACAATGATCGTAGCACCTGCTCGCAGAATACCCTGCGTAGCTTCCTCAGCCATGGCGCGCAGGTCGAAGACGCCCGCAGCGGCTGCTGCGTGAATCATTGCGTACTCGCCAGACACTTGGTACGCTGCGACTGGCATGTCCTTGCCAATCTCTTTTGCGTCGCTGATAATATCGAGATACTGGCTCGCAGGCTTCACCATAATGATGTCTGCACCCTCGTTGATGTCTCGTGTAATCGCTCGTCGTGCAAGACCACGACCGCCCGGTGGCAGCTGGTAGCATCGTCGGTCGCCGAATGAAGGGACGGAGCCTGCAGCGTCGCGGAAGGGTCCGTATAAGCACCCAGAGAACTTAGCAGAGTATGACATCAGCACAACCTGGTGAGCAATGCCAGCTTCGATCAGCTTCAGCTTGATTGCGCGAATGCGTCCATCATTCATGTCCGAAGGTGCAACGCAGTGTGCGCCAGCTAATGCGTATGAGATGGCGACATCGCTAATGCGCTCCACTGAAAGCTGGTTGTTCAGGCTGCCGTCGTCTCTCAAGATGCCGCAGTGTCCATGTGATGTGTATTCGCAGAGGCAGACGTCTGCGGTGATGAAGAGGTCAGGGAATGTGCGGCGGAGGAGGCGGATAGCCCTGATGACGGGCCCCTTGGGATCATCTGCGTTGCTGCCGAGGGCGTCCTTCGCGTTCGGTGCGATCGGCACACCAAAGAGTATGACCGACTTCAGGCCCTTTTCGACGAGCGGTTTTAGGTAGGGCACAAGCTTGTTCAGCCCTCGGCGGTGCTGGTTTGGTAGGGAAGGGATAAGAGTCTCTTCATCAGGCTGGTCTGAAATGAAGAGTGGATAGATAAGCATCGACTAAATGATGTCAGTGAGCGCACAACGCAATCGCAGCGATTTGAAGCGCACCTTTGTAAGCTGTCGCTCTGCCTGCCATGCTCGTGCGAGAGGGTGCGAGTACCCGCCGTGCAATTGGCTCTTGATATCACCAGATATGCTGACGCTGGTAGCAGCTGTGCTGGCATATGAGCGTCCAGCCTCGGAGGCTGCTGAGCGCAGTTCCGGCCTGCTTGGATTGCGGTATGCAATGTCCGAGACGAGCGACGAGAACGACATGGCGACGATGTACGATGCGTAGGAGACGAATAAGGTTGTGTGAGGTTGTGCGAGGTAGGGTGGAGCGACGGTAGGTGGAGAGCAGAAATGCGTTTGGTGTGGAGTATAGTATATACAACGTCGGTTCGGTTATAAAGCGCTCCCGGTGCAAAAGTTGGTGGATGGTGCTCAGGTGGCGGACAGGGATCGACAACCGAGGAGTCCAAGTCTTGTCAGCCCGTGGTGATGTGAACGTTTGTCAGCTAACGAGGAATTTACTGTGCGTGAGGCCGAAAGGTGAGCAAAATTGATTGCTTATATTGCTCACCCTGGAAGGAGGGCCCGGAGTTTGACTTGATGCATCGCACCTGCCTCAGACTGCCGAATAATGTCCTACCAACAAGAGGACAAGGATTACCGAATCGCCGGAGGCCGGATACCTTCTAGCGCACACAGAGCTCCGAAGTACCATTCCGAGTTCCGAGGAGGCTCCACAGAACAACTTCATCACATTTGCACACATGCCGATAAATGTTTTGCCCATCTTCTATGCAAAGCTCTCTACAGATTAGGCGTAGGTTTGTGTACAGGATGGAACAATGCGTGTGCGGCGATTAAATTTGCTGTCATAAACTTATTACCTACGAGGCTGTTTTCTACAGCTGTAGAACCTGACAAAGCTACATGGACTCCTAAACACCAACCCATGCTTGGTGTATCGCTAAAAAGAACAACTTGACAGTAGTAAACGAAATTCGGAGAATGATGCCAGCATCTCAACTTCATGCCTGCCCGTGTCCTTTGGCATACCTAGCCCAGCAATACTGTTGGTACATGAAGTGGTATCGTAGATGATGAATATGCACCTATACGCCAGTGCGCCGATGCTATAATGCGGAAAGAAAAGGAAATAGATGCAATATCATTGCGAAGATTCCTCATGGGCGACGTGGGTTTCTTCGTAAGTATTTGGCGCATCGCCGGTCCTTATGCAAGAAGGGACTGTTGAATCCGCAGGCTGGGTTACCATCATGGACGCAGGGTGTGTTGTGATTGCGTCTTCCTGCACGTAGGCGATATTACCCCAGACGCGCCAATGCAAAATGATAATATGAGAGATGCGATTCGCCATGTCCGAAAGTTTGCCTGTATCCGGATAGAGCAGTCGATGGGAGATAAACGTATCGGTAGTAGTAGATGGTGCGGTATGCACGGGTGGCATTATCGTAGATGCCGCAGCAGGAACGAGAGTGTTGAAGAGGTCCATGGGGGATGAGCTCTTATGCTTGTCGATTGTAGCCAAAATCATGGGTAGCACAGCAGCTTCGAGGTTGCGAGCCTGGGTTGTGAATGTGCTGAAGAACAGATGGCGCAGATGCTGGTTTGCACTCGACAGGTTGTCATGGTCGTAGGCTGTGGATCTGCCAGCAAGATTGGACGCTTGTCTCAGTATCTCCAATGAGAGTGCTTCAGAGTTCGCCATCCACTGATGTGGTCCGTAACCCACGCTCGACTCGCCCATAACTGCTATGAGTGATGATATCAGCTGCTGGCGTGTTGTCGACAGGCTTGGTCCCTGGTAGTTGAATTGCTGCAGAAGACCTGCGAACATATTCAGGCAAACCTCGAAGAAGATGTTGTCTTCGATCTCTGCTTTTATGAGCTGTAGTCGGTCGGTATCAAGATACATGGCTTCGGGGAAGTCAGACCGCCCGTCTTGACCAAACAATGTAGCTGTCACGCCACGAACGAACACCTCAAGGTCAAGAGACGACGAGCCGCATTGACTGGCGCAGAGTGATGCAAACTCCAAAGTAGCAGATTGATACCACTTCTGTACAGTTTGGACGTTGACGCGTGCTCTGCCGTTGACCAGTTTTTCAAGGTGGTAGTGCGTCTCGAAGTTGACTGTATCTTCAATAAGGAGTGTCTTGAGGTTCCTGATTTGATGATTTGCGACGTCCTGGTTGATGTTAGAGCCAAACGATTCAAGGCCTGATACTACTTACTAGCTTCATCGACTCCAATATCCCGAGAAGCTCACATAATCCTTTCACGATACTCTCTGGCTTGTTCTGCGCTACTCCGGTTCGAGTGTAAGAAACCATTTTGTCCACCCATTGATCCCTCATTGGCGCACAATGTTCCTTCAGAAGGCATGACATCCACTCGGACAAGCCCACAAGATCACAAATCCCTCTCTCAATCTGCTGCATCAACATGGCCACATCCAGGTGCTCCTCTACTCTTGAGTGATCGCGGTCGGGTACAAGGCTCTTCAGCACGTCGCGGATGGTCTGGAATATCTTTGGTATACGTCTTTCAGCGTGACGAACAATACCCGGCCAGTCGGTCGTGTCCATCTCTAGTAACGGTGGTGTCCCCCGGAATAAACGGCTGTAGAGCTCCAACTCCGCTACCAACGCTCTCCAGTATCGCTGTGCCAAGTTGACCTTCTCTTGCCCTTTTGCCCCATCCAGGTTGGGCCGGAAGCTGAGATCGCGGTCAAAGTTGACGTCGTGTCGTAATCTGATGTTCGTGACGATATTCTGAATGTCGAGCTCGCTCAATGACTGTCGTGTGATTGGTGGTAGGTCTGATCCTTCACGAAATGCCTCAGCTAGCTCCTCTCCTTCGGAACCCGGAATCATGGTTATGAGCAGCTCAGCAAGCTGTTCTGGTATGTTGAGAGTTTGAGGTGGTGAGCTCGATGGCGTTCGCGCTGACTGTACAGCATACAGCTCCCTTGGTCTCTTGTCGTGCCCAGCATGTGGGTGCACTTCGCGACTGGGGAGTGACCCATGCCATGATGATACCGATGTAGTTCTCTTTCTTTCTACGGCTGGTCGTACGGCGTAAGTATGTTCGGTGGCTCGGAGCGCAGAAGCATTGCTGCCGGCAGCTTTCGGTGTCTGGGTACCCATGACTTCTTGATTACGGAAGCGGTCGCGGTTACTGTGTAATGAACGACGTTCTTTCATGTGTCAAGGACTCTGAAATATGCGCAATGTTGGCAAGAGAGATGGAAGCGGTGATGATAAGTTTTGGAGAGGCGGACGACAAAGCGCATGTGTTGCTACAAGCGCAAGCTGCGACAAGTCAGCGACCAAACCATACAAGACAAGGCGTTTGCGAGACGCAAGCTGAAAACGTGTTCGCAGTATGTTTGACAGAAGCCGCAAGCTCCCGCATGAACCAGCGAGACAGATCTGAGTCAGGCTTGCAAGGTGCGTCTGTACGCTTGAGTAAGGTGTACCTTTTGACTTGTGCCCACGTCGATGGTAGATCTAAAGAATCTTTCGGACGCAAGTCTCAAGGTTTGTGTGATGCTGACATAGTAGAAGGGAGGACAAAGAGGTCAGTTGTGCTGATTGAACACAACGACGTTTGCGGAAGCTTGAAGAGACGGCTTCGTAACAGTGCAGCTTTGCAGGAAAAGCAAAGCGAAAACGAAACAGAGCCAAAGAAGACAGAAGCAGAGAGACAGACAGGCGGATACTACTGAAGGTAGCGGATATGCTGCGGCAAGGTGTGAGACTGCTGCAAGGTGTGTTGCGGAATTCAAACAGCGTCTGACTCGTTCTTGGGGTGAGCGCTGTTTAGCTGGTTGTGAAGAGGCTGAAGTCAGAGGGTCAGCCCTTGCATTACTTGGAAGAAAGGAGGTAACAAGCAGAACAAGGAGCCGTCCAGTGCTTATGCTCTGACCGTATCTTAAGATGTGCAGCCAATACCAATGTCAATACTTAATACGCGCTGCCGATCGCCGCAGCACGACAGATGGCGCTGGGGCGTTCGCGACCCGTTGCTCGGAGCACCGCAAGTGTGAAGCTGCAAAACAGGCCTTCCCGGCAACACACCGCTGATTTCCCGGAGCTGATCCATGGTTAGAGTCGATGCCACCGTCGCGGAGCCGCAGTAGCGCCTGCTCGGCTGCTGTCAAAAGTCATGGTCGCAGCTGCTGAGCAGAGGGCGATATGCAGGCATGTCATTCCAAGCAACGCATGCAGTTAGCCGAAATAGAGAGCACAGCCGAGATTGGCTGGCGCCGCCGCAACCGTCACGAGCAGCCTCACTTTTCATTAAACCAGGGCGAGCACTTCGGAGCATTTTCTCACCAACTATTGCAACCGCATCTGACGGGAAAAGCAAATTTTGTCGATGCATGCAGCAGCTGACCGGACGGAAGCCTCGCCTATCGTGTCGTCTGGCGATTGTCAACGGGTCATGGCACGCGTTAAACTCGCGTCCAACATTCTGTGTTCAACATGAGCATCGACTCCAACTGGATCTTGTGAGGTTACGGTGAGCGTGTTCTTGCGTGGACAGGATGTGAAACGTCAATATTGCCACTGGTTCCATGATATACCGACGAATGGCCGTGGGATTGACATTGCCACTGACTTGGTCATCGTGGGATCGTTGTGGAGATAGTGTAAGAGACTGCAGATGGCAAAGATGGAGCGACCTCTCATGTCCGGTGAGACAAGTGCTGTATGAATAAGAGAGGCTGCAGACGGGAACATGCTGGTACCGAGGACGAGGCGCGTGGGTTTTGTACGGACTGGACTGGTCGGTGACCGGGCCCACCCTTTCCTGGGTGAGAGTGGTTCAAGGCACGGACGAAGGTGCAAGTGCACTCAAAAAGGCCCATGCAAAGGTATATATGTAGGGCTGAGGACGTGTATTGGACTGAAGCAGCCGCGGCTGTGTGGGTGGAAGGCGAGAAGGAAGACATCCTAGCGTTTGCGATGTGCCTGACTAGGCGAACATTGGTCGTTATTATTGGCTGCTTTGTCTCTATCTCTGAACAAAAGGAAGGCATATATCGAGCGTCTGACTATGGAGCCATGCGGAACGGGCCTAAAGCTCACCTCACCAACAGCCTGATGGCAGACAGCCTAGCAATGGACTTTCACTGAGCGTTGCGCAACCCGGCACTTTACTGCTGCTGCTATCGCTCGCTATCGAGGCACGCTCTGTCTCAGTACAACGAATCACTCTCCGCTCTACTCATCTCCAACCCCGCCTGCATCCTTGGCAGTGGGTGCTTGTCGTTGTCCATTCACGCAGCCGCGGCTCTTCAGACAGCAGTCGCGACGTGTCTCTCGATCCACAACGTGGCTATGCATAGGTATTATTCTTTATTGGCCGCTTCACCTTCATTCAGCGTACTCCGCTCACTGCAGTTTCGGATTGATCGATCTCCCCCCTCCATTGCTCCTTCATTTTTTCCATCTCCAGCTTGCGGACGTGCTGCTCTCCCCGTCTCATGTCTCTATCCCGAACATAGTCCTTGTCCACCTTCTTCTTGTGTACGAATGCCGATTTCCAGCACCAATCGCATACTCGAGCGTATCTCGCTATGCTGATGGTACATTTGGCCGTTGGACAAGCCCGGACGGGGCTGCGAGATCGTGCAATGAGACAGAGATTATACGTTCGCTCATCCGGCATTGGTATGCAGGCACATGAACCTCGAGTGAACATTAGGGTGCACATTATCGTGATGGATCGCGGTGTTGATCTGGCTTGCCGGTCGCTAATCTTGCCAGTGGAATGATGTTGAAATCTAATTTGAACACTTGTCAAGCGGTAAGCATCCTGCTGTTGATCAGTTGTATACCGTGTGTTCTGAAGTTCGTGCTCGCTGGCCATCACAAGCAGACATTATCACGCTTGTCAAGCTGCAATCAACAAACTATAGACAGACGGGGACAGACGTCGCGCAAATTAAGAAAAAACTGTTTGGAGGCAACCAATAGAATAGTATATTAATTGTTACCATGAGGGAGAGAGAGGTACAGTTTGCTGCGCTGTGCCATGTGTATGCATCGTTCCATCAACTGGCAAAGTCCCATCTGGGTCTCGTCGGAAATGTATTAATAGACAAGTTTCGTGAGGCTAAGTGCAAGGCCGACTGGAAAAGAGGGTGTGAACGATGAATCGCAAGCTGCTGT
Source organism: Boeremia lycopersici (assembly GCA_022609225.1). Taxonomy (NCBI): domain Eukaryota; kingdom Fungi; phylum Ascomycota; class Dothideomycetes; order Pleosporales; family Didymellaceae; genus Boeremia; species Boeremia lycopersici. Next base: position 103,476 of record JAGKPY010000040.1, read on the forward strand.
CCCAATTTGGAGATAATCACATTGCCACGTGTCTTGAAGTCGTACTGGATGTCGTAGCTGCTCAAACGGGTTGACGGAGCAAAAGCTGTCACGTACTGGCGCAAAGAGTCCGTGACTTGGTTTTTTCGAATGACGGCTGCCCTTCATCTGGAGTCGGTGGTATGACAAAAGAAGCCATCTAAGCCTCAATATCTAGGTCATCACTCTTCCTTCCGCTTCGCCCTCGGCGAGGCTCAGCTTGCGGACTGCGGTCTTCGCGTTCGTCTTCGCTGCTGTTCGAGGGGCTCTGAGGTCTGCTGTCGTTCAGGTTACGGCGGCTCCTAGCCATCTGCGCACGGTCAGTACCTAGTTCGCGATCACAATGAAGGAATACGCACCCATGCCCTTACACCGCCTATCAGGCCCAAGTTGTAACCAGCTGCAAACTCGGTGCTTCCCCTCTCCGCGTTACCACGTGGAATATCCAAATGGCTCAGTCTCGACAACGCAGACGGCGATCGGGCGTCAACTGCAATCTGCTCCATCGCATTTGCATGTTCGCGTGTAGGCGTTCTCGCTGGACTGGCCGGGCGGCTCGTCTGCCAAAACTGACGGAAATCTTTTGTGAGTTCCTGACCTGTGGTCGCCCAGTTGGCTTTGATGCTGTCGCGGAACTCGACCATATTGCGCTTGAGATCCAACTCGTTCTTCTTGAGCCAGGAGACGTTGAGCTCCTTGCGCGATGTGCCGCGCTTCAGCTGGCGGTCAACGTATTGGTCGTAATCGCGAACAATCCTAAGTGCGTTAGTCGCAGTTCGTATCGCCCCAGGCTTGGGATCCTTACTTGGTAATAATGCCTGTTGTGCTCAGACCCTCCGTTCGCTGAGTGACAAGGAACATGCCCCTCTCCTTGATAGGTCCATAGATGTCATCCCCCTCATCTGCACCGTAAGGAAGATCGTCGTGCGCAACGTAGTCGATCTTGTGTTTTTCGAGGAAGTCGGTTGTGACGATCCAAGGACAGTCTGGAATGACCTCGTCGACCCACTTACAGTGTCGAACACTTTCCGCGCGCTCTCTTGCCGACAAAACCGTAAGACCCTTGCGCTTGTGCGTCTCAGTGTCTCCTGTAACGCCGACTACGAGCTCGACTTGCGGGTTGTTGGGGGCCAGGTGAGCGAACGCAGTCTTGGCCTGCTGCAGCGCACGCATATGACCAATGTGAAAGAGATCGAAAACACCGTCTGCGTATACCCGGATTGGGCGGTCCATCGCAGGAGGGTTCGTCTTGAAGCCGCCTGCGGGGTCGGTCAGACCAGCACCTGGTGGCGCCTCCATGCGCATTGTGCTTGCTTCTCCGTTCTCGCCATTCTTGAGCCTGTCAGCAGAAGAGCGTCTGGTCTTTTTGCTGACGCGCTCGTCATCATCCTCAGCATCGCTCTCGTCGCTTGGGTTTCCGGCGCGTCCGCGTTTTGTTGACTCGGCCTGGCGCTCTTTCTTCGATGTGACTTCCTGCAGTACAGAGTCCTCAGCGCCCTCGTCGGACGCATCGCGCGATGATGGCTGCACGACGTCCATTGCGTCTTTCTTTACCGAGCCAACAGTGTTGGACCTCTTGCGCTTGGGTGGCATGTGTGGCAATGGAGAATGCGCGTTGCAAAATTACTGGTCGCTGCGGCAGTGTAGACAGCAATGGCACATGCACATTGAAAGGTGGTGGTCGAGAGATGGACGGTCAAGCGCGCCGATTCTGGGGTTGAGGAGCTTGGGCGCAGATACGGGTGCTACCGGTAGGGTGTGGAGCAATCGAAGACGCAATGAACACGACTCGGGTGCCGCGATTAGGTGCTGTAGGAGTAAGGTATGCTCTGAGCTGCAATACCAGGAATTATGAGTATGCTGTGAGATGTTGACACGATGCACGCGAGATTGCATCAGCCCATAATTTTGAAGTTGTTCCCTGATCGAGTGCAGATCCTCCAAAGATGGTATGACGTCGCAGCCGCCATCCGGCCCAAGCACACCCCCCAGCAAGCAGAGCCACAGACGCGCAACGGTGGCGAACCCCACGTGCAAGCGATCTTGACGCAGCTGGACGCAGGCTGTCGTCAGGACGGTGGCTCAAGCTTGATTAATTTTGTCTGATCATGAGGGTCGTCATCATGTCTCACAAGCAGCGGCGTGGCCGGAGAAGACAACGCGGCAGGAGCCCCTGAACTGAGGCATTTACCGTAGTATCGTGTACAAAGTTATGCTGTTGCGCCATCTATGCGGCCAAGCTCTAGATCTCCCGTGTGATTTCCTCCACCGACATGAACAACAGTGCAATATGTGCTCGCTTGGTCGCGCTGCTTGAACACTCCAGGCGTTGCCCACGAGTGTTGTGTGCAGCCTGTCATTGCCCGAATATTGTACTTGACTGGTGAGCTTCGAGTCGCATATGCACGGGGCGGTTGGAGTTGATCGGCTCTGTCGTGATCCAGATTTCGTGCCTTTCTCACATCTTCAAAACAGCTTCGTCCAGAGTCCATACCCTAACCTCACCCTCATCACCCGTACTAACAATGACCTCTTCGCCATCCCATCGCTTGCCCTTGTCTGCCCTTTTCGCCCATGTGACGTGGTTGATCTCAAAAACGTCGTGCGCAGAGAAGATCTCTGCAACAATGTCCCATTCAGTCAACGACGCCTCAGTGGCTTCGACAACGGCACCGTCAGCGGCCTCGATGCCCTCCATTGCTGCACCATCTGTAGTGCCGTTGGTTTCCTGGCTTCTCCATCTCTCCTTGTACACCACGATCTTACCATCGCTGCCTGCGCTGACAAGGAGTCCGGTGGTGCGGCTCCAGCTGACAGAGTAGACAGCGCGGTCGTGGGCTCTCGGGAGGATAGTCTCTTGATACCAATCCTCGTCAATAGCGGCGGTACGTATGATGGATGGCATGCCGGAATTTGGGGCGTTTGCGCCCCCTCTCGGTTTTCTCCTCCAAAGGCGCACTGTACAATCGTCCGCACATGTCGCAAGCCGCGGTCCACTCTGCTCCAACGCCTCAAGATGTTTTGTATGCTGCTCCCCAAGCCCATCTCTTTGCCTCCTGAAGTCGAGCTTCGACATCCCCGAACCCTCAAACTCGGCCCACCAAACCGTCATCCCGTGTCCCTCCACAACAGCTACCTGTACCCAGTCATCCTGATCCTCCCTGTAGAAACGTACTGTGTCGTCATAGCTGCTTGAAACAAGCAGGTCCTCCTCAGGATGCCACGCAACGCACTTGACATCGCCATCATGTTCCTGCAGCACCGCGACCGTCTCAAAATTATCGTCCTCCAACTCCTCCCAAATCCAGACACTCTTATCGCGTGAGCATGTAGCCAGATATTGGCCACTGGGTGACCAAGTGAGTGACTTGATCTCTGACTCGTGACCGTCGAGTATGCAAGAGAATTGATATTCCTCTGAGTCTTCGTCTTCCTCGTCGCCAACCTCACGGCCTACCTCATGCTCCAACCTATCACCGTCTTCTTTGCGCCAAATACCTGCACTGCTGTCAAAGGAACCGGTAGCAAGTACTGACTGCCCTTGAGTGTGCGGTTTCCAGCTACATGAACGCACGGAACGCTTGTGACCCCCAGTGATTGAATGGAGGAGTGTGAAGGACGTTAGGCTGTAAACGCGCACAGAGCGATCCGAGCAGGCTGTCGCAACGATCGGTAGGCTTGGATGGGGTGCGGTTTGCCACGTTCGCGAATTCGATGGCGGCGAGAGCGTTGAGAGATGTGTGAGCGTAGGCGTTGGTGTAGACATGATGAGTCTCGGGGGGGTTCGGACGTGTATTTGAAACAGGAGTCTGAGACCCCAATGAGTGCTGACCAAGGTCGAGAGTGAAACCTGAAGTCAATTGTCGAATATGGTGAAGCTTGGATGTGTCGCGGGGCAGATCTTCAGAAAGTTCGTCGGCGCGTCATTCGCTATCGGTAGGTAATCGCCCCACGCGACTGGTGCTTGCGTTATCGGCTAAGTCAATCATCACTTAGACATCAGGAAGTACATGCACAAGACAACTCTTAATTATGTCATGTACATCGCATCGATCGAGTAGCTACTTATGTACAGTAGACCGATGCTGTCCATGATTTTCAACACTCCCATCTTTGTATACAAACCCCCATATACGCCGGATAATAGTGGGTATCCCAGAGTTAAATAAACGCCAACAATGCCAGTGTCAAGAAACAGTCTGCATGCGGAATCTATTTCCTGCCGTAATAAAAGTCTTTATGAAGCGTTCGTGTCGCGTGTGGGTCGCGGAACGCTGTTGTTATTGACATCAGTCTGTCTCCCAGAGTCAACTGCTCTGTATCAGCGACACCAGCTTCGGACTTGACACCCATGTCCCGCAACTCCATCGTGGATCCTGATTTCTTGGAATTATTGTGGACAATCTGTTGAGTAGAAGTCACCATGATGCCACCCCAAGAATGTATATTGCTTGCTTCGGCGGACGGGTTCACTAAACCCTTCTCCGAGCATGAATCGGGTTGTAGAGTCATGTCAGATGACATCGATCGGTGTGGTCGCAGCCTGAAATTCCACCTCTTGTTGCGCTTCTCAGGTTCCTTGGTGATAGATGGAGTCCGTGTGAGGGTGGAGAACTCTTTGTGGTTCCTGATCGCTAAAATTTGATGGTCCGGACTACCAGGGTAGGATCTGAGGCAGGTCTGAAAGAAAGACATGGGAACACATTTCAGATTTGTGCTCTGCAAGGACTGAATGTAGATCTCCTTGATGCCACAGAAGGCGAATACGGTGGCGGGGCTGCGTTCTTGTGGGCTAGCAACGCCGTGGACAATGTCCAGCTGCTTTGCAGAGAAAATGGCGCGATGTAATGCAGACTCTGGTGCATCATGTAAGAGGTCGAGCATCTTGTTGCGGAATCTTTCCAAGAAAACGTCCTCCTCTTCGGTCTCTAAGCCAGTGCGTTGGCCTGTACGCGCGAGACAGTCGTCCAACGACAGGCTATTGAAGCCAACCAAAACCTTCAGCTCACGCAAACTGAGCTCACCGTCTGCCAATTTGACCATGGGCAGTCTCTCTGGGTTGACGCGGGGTACAATGATGTCGAGACCGCGCATACCCGGTGCAGGTTGCAAAAGGAAAGATGCGAGATAAGTCCCACTCGACGGAACTGATGGCTCCATTTTCGAGAAGGTATGCCAATTTTCTACCATTTCATGTAAGTCCTCCTGCGTTACTTGTAAACTTCTCGCAAGATTGTCGCCAACCTGGTCAATGTTCGCAAAATGGTAACCCAAATTCTGCAAACGCTTCACCTCGGTGGCATTGGCCATTTTCGTCAAGACTAACATCTGCCCACGGCCAAACAGGATTGGGTTAGCCATGCCTGTCTCGATATCCTTGTTCGCGACTTCAGCAGCGAGGATCTCTTTGCGATCGTGTGCATCTCTGAATACGGCTCTTGCCATCGACATAGAGGTACCCGTCGTTACGACCTCCCCGTAAAGACACCCGAGATTCTGGAGACCGGTGTCAAGTGTTCTTGCAATGTCATAAGCGGTGACGCAGAAAAGCTCGCGGAACGTTGCAGAGTAGGTCGAGTCGTCCTCCAAGCTGAAAGAACTGCGGCTTTCCGCCACTGTAGAAGGTGATGTCGTTTGCAAGTAACCCGTGCTGTGTAAATGTTCTCGCATCGATGGCACTAGGTCTGCGATGCCTCCCCAATGGCGAGACACTCTGAATATCCATTGAAACACGGGGTGCGCATTATTGAACTCGTCGTCGAATGTCTACAAGAGTCAGCTTCGTTAATTCCAGCCAAATAGATTTGACAAGCTTACCCGCTGATGGAACTGGCGAGTGATCGTTTGGCAAGGCAGAAGACCACCTTGACTGACAAGGAGCTTGCCACTCTCATCGAACGTAGCACATGCGAGTACGACCTGCTGAGCGCGGTCTTTAAGCAGTCGACGATGGCGCTGCTTCAGGAAGCCGAGCAAGAAGCATACAAAACAAGCGCTCAAACACTGGGTCATGTTAGCGAAAGTATCGCAGACGCGGCTGATGATACCCACCAGGCAAAGAGCGATGATTAGAGTGATGTTTCGTTCTTGGTCAGATCCATTATGATAACCTCGCACTTCGTACCAAGTGCCGGCAGCACCAGTCCAGTGCATGCCCGAAACAGCCAAAGCTAGGAAACAGGCTACCACAGCACGTCTGACGATGTTGTTCAACCATAATCCACTCCAGTGGAAGAAGAGACCGAAAGATAGCAGGCTGGCGCCTACCGCGATGCCTGCAGCACCAAATACGTGCGCCCAGTTGAGATGTAGGCGATAGTTTGTGGTACCGTTGTTTCCAAGATAGTGCATCTCAGTAATAGCTGCACCGGCACAAATGCCGCAGACGACAAGCGAAGCAATGCGAACGGCGGCATGCTTGCTTCGCTTGTAGAAGCGGTCGGCGACCATGAGCCCTAAAAAGATGGCCACAACCGGAATGATAGCGGAGAGCGTAGTAAATGCAGGACTGTAATATAGTTGAATCTCGGCTTCACCGTCGCCCAGAACGATGGCTCGATTGCCAACGAAATGCATGCACCAAATCGCTACCAGGCCGAACGAAACCGAACAGCCAGCGATTTGCACCCTGTCTCGGTTAACTGATGGTCCTTAGCTACGAGATTTCTCACGAACCATGCTCTCCATCCCGAGCCGGACACTCTTCGATGTAACAGCTCTACGGTCGTAGCAGATCCGATCAAGCTGACCAAATATGAACAAAAAATAAGGTATGGTATGAAGGAGATTTTCGGCCTGCTCCCAATAGGATATTTGGCCTCCAGTTCGGAACTTGGTCCCATGATGTTGACCTTTGCGACGGGTATACTCAGTTGAGAGGGCTCAACAGAGGAATGGTCAATCAGCTCATTTGTGCCTGGTGAGCGCCCTGGTGTGACCGCCTGGTTCTAGAAGTCCGGGTGGTACGATCGATAGTCTGCAGAAGAATCGGGCGACAGTGAAGGAATTAAGCAGCAATCCCTCAGCAATAAGTCCTGCGAGATGCAGGAGATCGTGGCGCAGAAAGCCTCCCGTTCGGATGCAGGGTGTTTCGTTATGTACTGACAGGCCGATCCACAAGACCTTCAAGCAAGCGTCCGTCACTGGATCAGGCTACACATCTTAGGTCGGAGCGACCACTGTAACAGCTTCTCAGTGAGAGGCATGCTCAGCTCCACTGGTTGGACTAGAGAGTCTAAGCCATCGCCACGACCTATTGAAGTCCCAACCCCGGGCGCCACACCAATTGGATTACCGCTGACATGGGTGGAGCTCCGAGAGATCAGTATGAACAAGCGTGATTCAAGTGAGGATAAAGTTCGAGTACTCGGACAAGCCATATGCAGCTTTCAAGGCTCACAAATTGCTTTGCATGCATGGTTGGAAATAGCTGCGGTGTCCCATACGATCGTACCTCTACATGCTGCGCATTTTTGCTGAAAAACAACCTGAGCTTTCAAACTGCAACATTGTGAAGCCTGTTCCCGTTTGGGGCGGATCCACTCGAATATGTCAAATGTGTTGGCAGGTAGCCCCGGACGGGTCGAAGCTCAAACTTGTGGTTCGGTGGTAGAAGGTACCTTGGTACTGCAAGCCAAGTGTGGTCGGCGAGAATGGCGTTTTGCCGAGGCGCATCATTCATCCGCGAACAATGCAATGCGCTTGATAAATACATGTGTCTCGGTTATTGTAGAAGGCTACAAAGGTCACGGCACGTAAATCTATTTTGAAGCTCCAGTGCCATTCTTGAGAACATTGGTCATGATGCGGGTCATGAATGCGGCGGCTATGTGTGATTGTTGTGTTGGCAGGTCCACCAACGATCAACAGTCGATTGCGCCTCTCGCTTGCTTCTGCCTGTTGTCCAGCCACGTTAGCTGCCGGCTGCTCCGAATGGCTCAGTGGAGAGGAACATGTCATTGCTCTTGCGCAATCTTGTTCGCTGCAACCAAAATTGCTGCAGTGTGGCTTTCTGCAGTGAGCAGTTCATCTTACATGCATTTAGCCGTGGCAACTCCAACAGGGGTTCGAATGTTCGAATGCAATAAATTCGACGACTTTGGCCGACCGCTAACAGTGTCTTCGAGCTGCTCGGCACGTGCTCGCCATCACAAATAACCACAACTCGATGGTCTCTGGGAGTCATGGAGCATTCATTGGTCATTTGTGGTGGACGAGACCTGGCTAGGTAATGGGCTACTCAACATGCTAGTCTGCTAAAGATCTGCACTAGACGTTGGAGTAGATGAGCTTGATGATCCTTCCGGAATTATCGGTTGGGGTACAAGTGACCGGTCGGCCAGGCTCTAGGTACTGCTCAGTGCAATCTCACATCGCTTGCTCCCCTCGTTTCCAGCTGTGTGGTACGAACACCATCGCCTGTACCAGGTCGATCACAAGCTTGCATGCGCCAAGATCGTGTTTTGCTCGTTATTGCGTGAAATCGTAGAAAGTTCTGTCGGTGTTTAGGCTCTGGAACGACCTCATTAGACTGATCCAACGAGAGCTCCACGGTAGTCCCCGTTGGACCAGCTCATTGGGTACACGCCACGTTATGTGACAGGAAGCTTTGGACGGCTCAGTGGCTTTTAGTAGTGTACCTTAGTTTCCATTCTGCAGAACCTCGATAATAACCTCGCCATCACGCGAGGAGTACAAGGAACGGTGATTGCCAGTCGAGCTTCAGCTACATAAATCCTCAAGTCATCGTATGCACAGTATGGGCATTCCTCCGGCTGATAGCTCACGAATATCCATTGAGAGTTTGGCCAATCCAGAAAGCTACGGCTACTCTCTTAGAGCTTCTTGTTGAATGCATGCCGCGCCGCCACGCTGCATCAGCTCGATGTGTTACCCTCATGTATGTAAATATCGGATGCACGTTGGTGGGCCGACGGTTTTGGCTGCAAGAGAAGTGCATGGTGACCTGCAGAATGCGGATGGTCGAGCCGTTTGTGGGTTGGACTTAGCCTGTCATTCGAGTCAGTCGTGAATCCATCTCAAATTTTCTAGAGAAGTTTGCTTCTTACATCAGCAAAAGTAGATAAGTCTTGAGACAGACTCGTGTAGTTGGACCATTTCTAAATCGCTCGGTTCTCGTAAAGCGAGGGTCGCGCTCACGTGTCCAAAAGAAGCCGCAATGTGCCTTGTATACGTTTCGATGCAGAAAGTATAGTTATTGCTCATGTGGATTTTCTCTCGACGAAGCACAGATTAGAGTAGTATCCTTGCGATAGTCTCCAGCACGTCAAAAACTGTCTTGATGCAACAGTGCAAGCCACCTGACTCGGGTTGGGCCACCGAGAAGTGAGTTGAGTTGCGCCAAATGCTGGGCCTCGGCCGAGTGTGAATCCAGAGTTGATAGTAGTCATGGCGCGTTCTGGGCGAACGATTTCCTTTGCGTATACATGATGCAATGTAAACCTTGAAGCCAAATACAGAGGGGTGATTCCTCCGGCTGATAGCTCGCGGGTAACCATTGAGAGTTTGGCCAATCCAGAACAGCTGAACCACTCTCCTAGAGCTTTTGACTTGCTAGATGCATGCCGCGCCGGCACACTGTATCAGCCCGGCGTGTCCCCCCCCTGTAGACTGGGGCTACGAGGTTTCATTACTGAGATCGGTGGTGGGGTTCAGGGGCTCGAAACACTCGTCTCCGAGGAGCAATTCGTCATCACCCATTGCCGAGGTGTTATCAGATGTGGCTGTCCTGAGACTTTGGTTCTTAGGCGAAGTCGCACAGTAAAGCATTGGGACTGCAGAGAAGTTCTCAACAGCCTGACTAACGTCAGAAGCTGTTACAAGCCCAGATCTGTTATCGATATAATCCTCTCGCCATGAATGCTCCAGCATGTCGTCGGGATCAGAATCGGGTGCCGATGGCAGGCCTCTGCGTACAAAGGACTGTAGTATGGTCGCTGACTTGCAAGGTGTGTTTCTCTGCAAGTGCAGCCACAACCGCGAAGTAATCTGTGAAGCCAGATGGTTCGCACTTAATGTGTCGGTTGGTTTGCAATCCGGTGCCTGGTCTGCATTGTGTAGTGACCGCAAGGGGTTTACTGCTTCCGTCGATTCTTTAGTGGGGAATTCTGAGGTGATCTTCATGGACGCGGTTGTGTGAGAAAGACTTTTTCCAATAACAGGTAAGAAGATCGCTCTCTGGGACAGTGACTCTAGAACAGTAAGCTTGCAAAACGCGTAAACAGAACTCATCTCACTGATTGGTAACCCGGTCTCCATAACGTAGGCGCGACATCAGCAAGGCCCAATTCGAACGTGTTTGCTTTGAGCTTAACGCCAGGTAACATCTTGCTATTGATACGACTTAGAACCGACAATCGCAGTGCTCCGTCAATCAGCGTTTCCAAGTCTCCGATATCAAGACCTAACTTTGAGTCTGGCGCTACGATCTTGATGGCAGGCATTTTCGTGTCCAGCCAAACGTTTTTGAGTGCCCTATTTGGTGATGCGTACAAGGAGGTAACGGGTGTATCTAGGGATGGAGCTGATGTTCGCATTCTCTTGAGGGTTGCTGGCGATTCAAGCGGCGCAGCAACAGATTTTGCTTCCAGCAGTAATTCATCTGATACTTCTTGCTCGAAGTGATCGGCAGCTTGTCCGAATGTTAGCTGTGTTACACTTTTGCTGTCTGCTGAGAGCTTCGGTCTCTTCGCAATTGCGGCTCTCCTCTGCTGAGTGAGTTGAAAGATATCCGCAGATAGAGTTATCGAGTCGAGAGATAAGGAAAGAACCCCCTCAGGGGCTCGCACGTCGGCTGCGGAAGTGCTTGGAAGGAATCGATGACATTGTTTCGTTGCAGGTGCTGCGCACCCAGACGCGTAGTTGACTGTGATTCGCAGCTTTCCCGGCGAAGCGGTAGCATGTGGTAGCGATGGTTGCAAACCAAGCTGATCCCATACCTTCACACGTCTCGTCAGAAACAAGCCTTGCAGGCGCTTTGAAAGCACTTACTGGTGCAATGAGAATGGCCTCGGAAAGTTGTCGAAGCTGGTCGTCAGCAACAGGTTGGCCTTTGAAAGTAATGTCCACATCGATGTACAGTCTATTTCCCCGGCATACCCACACTTTGCCAGATGTCAGGATATTAAACAGAGAAGCTGCATCATGCTGCCAAAAGTCAGTGCATTGCTGTTGTGGTGAGATTGTGATCAAAGTTCTGAGCCAAAGCTCAAGATCGGTGGCTGCCGTCGAGAAGACTGCTCTACCAAGTTCGATCGACCTGTGCATCCTTTAAAGCTATGTAGGTACGACGCTAGCATGGGCAAACCACAAATTTTGGGCGATTGAGGCGACGGAGGTAAGTAAAGAAAGCTGTTCGTTGTACGAGGCTACCCCACGCTAGTCGGGCAGGGGTGAGCTCAGGCGTCATTTCCTCCGAGCTCGAGCTTAACAACAGCCAACGACACGCGATGCGGCTCTCAACTGGAAGGATCGCACTGCAGCGCACCACGCAGAGTTCATGGAGCCATTGCGCTCGGCCACATGCGCTCTTATCTTTAGCCACGCGACGGAGCTTTGCTTGCAGCTCCATCAGGCGCACGGATGGGGTTTTCCGGGAGCTCACGTCTATGCGGGTTCGTACGCCTTGGATTGAGGCACTTCGGAACCAGCAGCAAGAAGGGCAGCAGCCCGGTAAACCATCCGGAAAGCCACAGGTGCCCAAAGATCGCGACTTACCACCGAAGCGCATGAGTGACAGCTATCACTCCGTCGTGCTCCCCTTAGCCCGAGATCCCTGGTTACTTGATACGTACCTAAACTCATCTGGACATATCCGTCTAGGAACCATTTTCATGGATCTTGATGCGCTTTCTGGCGTAATCGCGTAAGATTTTAGAGCTGTGTACAATTGAAAACAGACTCTGAAACTATTTTAGATACAAGCACACTGGCGAAGATGTGACGACGGTCACCGCTTCCTGCGACCGAATCACCATTCACCATCCACTGGACGAGATTTGTGACCTTCAGCTGTCTGGTAGGGTTACATATGCTACAGGTCGAAGCAGTTTGGAAATCACAATGCAGGTCGCAAAGGCCCCCAAAGAAGGCGAGAAGGTTAAAGATACAGACATCTTAATCAATTGTACCTTTACCATGGTATCTCTGGACCCCGGTACCAAAAAGTGTGACTCTAGCACGCAGCGCAGAAAATAAGCTAACAAAGAGTCTAGACCAGTGAATGTTAATGCGTTGATCGTAGAGACCGAAGAAGAGAAGAGACTCTATGCGTTGGGCGAGCGCAATTCAGAAATCCGCAAGGAAAGACGCAACACTTCTTTGATTAAATACACACCAAACGATCTCGAGAGCGACCTCATTCACGCGTTTTGGCAAAAGCAGCTCCAATACCATGGTCAGTTATATTTTGACCGCCCAGTACTATACTGATTCTCAACTTCTCTAGACCCTCATGATGAGTTGCGTAAACCAGATAACCTTCATTTCATGGATACGACATGTCTCCGGACTGCCACGATTATGCAACCACAGTATCGCAACCGACATCATTTCATGATTTTTGGGGGGTTCCTTTTGAAGCAGTAAGTCAACCACAATATACATGCAAAGATATGCATTAACATTCGACCCGAACTTTCGAGCTCGCTTTCACTACAGCCGCGGCATTCGCCCATGCCCGACCCACCTTCGTTTCCCTCGATCCCTCAACGTTTCTCAACCCAGTACCCGTTGGCAGTATACTATACATGACAGCCCATGTGGTTTACACAGACCCTCCGCTCATCGCAGCTCCCGGCGAGCAGTTTAAAGAGAACGGAGATTACACTAGGGTGCAAATTCGAGTTGATACCAAGGTCAGGGATGTAGAACATGGCCACTCCAAGCCAACAGGACAATTCAACTATACGTTCAATGGTCAGTCCCACACAACCTCTCAGCTTTCATTATGTGCTGATACTTTTGATAGTGCCAAGGAACATCAGAGTGATGCCAAAAACTTACGAAGAGTTTATGTACTACCTTGAGGCGCGCAGACGAGCTGAGCAAGTCAGACGCACGTTAGATGAGGGTATCAGTGTTAGCCCGGAGAGAGCGGCAGAGTCTCTCACAGAATGATGCTCTCTTTACAAGGTATATATTAACCGATTACAATGCCTGCTGCGATTGGCTCTGGTGACAAACAAACAATTTCAAGACAGGTCTTTACCACCGCTGTATATCTCCACTGTAGCTACGTATGGGGCGCTCTAAGACCATCTTGGTCAGCCAACCCAAAATGAGCGAGAATAGCCAGTACGCTCAAATGCCAATAAAGTTGCCAAGTCCCTCATCCCACAGAACGCCAAGTTTACACATGTGCATGCTTGTATGCCAGTCATTCAGCCAGCCATTCGAACACCCGGATCGACGATAAGATTAGCCCCCTATATCTTACACTGCAGGGCTTGTTCGTCCGTGGGACAAGGCGGTGGGTTATCGTGCAGCCCCGGTGTCACAAAAGTGAGGCTGACACGGCACCACGAATGTTGTGTATTCGGACAATAAAGCCGCTTACTGTTGCGCACAGATCAGCTATCTTCAGCTCGAACGTGACCTCACACCGTCTTCATGTCACCGCAAATCGGAATTCTGTGATCGCTTACCAAACTGGTGCCGCTCAGCCGCTCGGGAGTCTGTTCTTGCTCCGAAGCGTCTTTTTACCACTCATCAAGCTGAAGCTCAAGATTGACATCTTCGGAGCACTCGTTGCAGTAATAATTGGAGAAGCCACCGCATTTGACTGTAGGATTCTTGCACATATCGATACTCCAGGCGTCGTAGGAGTAACCGGAGAGAAGGCGTGAGGCGCAGATCTCAATTGAGTTGGCCCAGACATAGTAGTCGTGATTGCAATAGTACCAGGAATATGTGTATGAGCACATCGTGATGTTGGGTTCGAGATGAGGAGGAAAAGTGGGCTCGGACGAGCTGATAAAAAGAAGATTGCAGCTATGTATTGATTAGCCAACCGCTTTTCTTCTTGCATGCAGGAGGTGTTGTCGCTGCTTATGCGCCTGGACTCTTGCCGCCTGCAGGACATAAGCCCAGAACCCCAGTCATATGGAGGAAGGCCTCAAGACCTTTTGTATGAAGTGGATGTTTGTTTGCAAGCTGAGGAACTCACAGTTGTCAGTGCTGTACCGGTGTTATCACCTACCTAGGTATGCAACTGTTTCTATCGGATTTCTAGAGGAAAGAAGCCGAAAAAAGGCTTTCGCACAACCGTCCAGTCAACTTATCTTTATACCTATGCCTATAAATCCTTCAACTCGCGTAGCCAGGTAGCCTTGTCATCTGGGGATTGACTCCGAGGAGGCTCCGTTATCTTCCCCAGATTAGCTGCTCAAGTCCTGATAAAGCGCGAGTCAGTCGAATAAGCCCTTTTGTGCTGTGGACTTTGCGGTGAACGTGAAGCACTCCCCGGATCTTCAATCAGATCTTGGTCGGCTTCCCCAGCGTCGACAAATATACGACTTGCTCACCTGACGAACTTCGACCTCTGCTACATCACTCACATCTACCTGGCCTACGGCAGCATCGAGCAGCCCCAGAACGAGGTCGCGCGTGTCTGGTCTCCCATCAGGCACAGCCCAACCCTGCATCGGCTAGGCATGCAGGGTCCATCTAGCGCTCTCTGGGGTGTATGTAGTTAAGGGATGCAGAAACCGAACTTCCGATTGCCAACTTTGGCAACTCTCCCATGCGCTACAGATAAGACGCATCATCGACACTCTGAAGGCCCTTTTCATTGATCACGCACACATTAATCAAGCTCATTGGTGCGGCCGAAGTATCGGCACACATCGCCCGGTGCCGACAACCCACCGAGTCACACAAAGTCGGCCACACCCTTCAGCGATCGCTCAAACGGCGACACAAATATACCGAAGGGGTCGGGCAGTTCACCCCGCAATGCCGAACGCTTCCAACGGCTGTTGTATTAGTTTCCCGTTTCGGTAGGTTGGTGTGGACGTTCGGGCATGTGGGGCGGAGACTCGGTGTGTGGATGCCCGATCGTTGGCCGAAGGGATTCGGCATGCTTGGTCGATGGCGGGCGTACACAGCGAAAGATGCGAAAGGGAACGCCTCTATTCCATCCGAGCAGTTTGTATTGTAGCTGTAAGAGCAGGTCAGGAGGCCATGCATACGGTTAACATTCGAACCATGCAGGAACGTGCATGCTGAGTCGACTAATGTGTAGCTGTTCAACATGCATTATGCTTACCCCAACAGAGGTTCGCGAGCTTCCTCATCCGTTGTGTCGATGTGGCGCTCCTTCGTGTTGCGGATAAATATCAGCACAGCTACTGCTGTGATGAAAAGCGCACCAGCAACCAAATATGGAAGACCCAGCCAGACATCTGTCCTATGCTTCAACCCAGTACCGTACAGCCATGCGTACATAGGTCCACTGACGGAGCCTCCAATGGCACGGAGCATGGTAATCGCAGAGTACATCGTGCTGATTCTACCAGTATGAACCATCTCAGTCGCCATGGATCGCGTCAGCGAATCTTGTCCCGAACCCAAAGCTAGAACGACAATACCAGCAATTGCAATTCCCACTACAGGTGCGGCGCCCAAGCAGATCGTACCAATAGCGAGGGCGACAAGGCTCCAGAGAGCCAACAGCTTATCTTTAGCAAAAGTACTTGCCCTCTGAAAAGTGGCAGGCAGGCTCGATGTGAGAACTGGCAGGACAAAGGCGAGTGCAAGAAATTCGACACCCATCTCGAGTGAGCTGAGAAAGCTAGCCTGAGCATATATGGTCAGCCTGTCTAAGCCTAATGATGAACAATCACTTACGTTTGAGAAGCTCCAACCAAAACGCTTTGACACGTACATCGCCAACATCAGCGGCACAGAGTCAAAGCCCAGTTGGCAGACGAACACAAGTAGCAACATGGCAAGAATTTGCTTGTCACCGAGAAGTAGCGAGGCTATGTTTCTCAGAGCTTCGAATGAAGACCGTATACTCCAGCTCTCTACAGCTCCATCGCCGTCAGACTCGTTGTCCTCTTGAACCGTCGTCCTCGGAATCAACGCAGCAGTGATAGTCCCGAGTAACAAGCTCGCAAGCCCAACAGCCCACGGCAAGAACTCGCTTGTCCTCATCAGGAACCCACTGGCAGCATAGCCCAAGATGCTAGCGCCGACTCCTGCTGCCCTGGCGCGGAAAAACATCTTCGTCCTGACCTCCGCACTCACAACATCCGCGATGATGACATGCAATAAAGTCACCACAACCGTGAACCCCCCGCCAATGCAGCTGAACACAAAGTGCAGCCATATCAAGCGAATAGGAAACAGTCCCGGAAACCAGCAGATCAGAAACGGCCACCCATCTTCGAGGAACACACCGAACACGGCAATAGCTAGGATGAAAGAATGTCCATAGCGGTCGGCGAGCGCCGCAAACGGGATCGCGAGGATACTCGGAATGATGATGGAAAGGCGCTCGATGCCCCAGAGGAAAGCGAGTTCCTCCTGCACGGGCGCGATTTTGCAGTCGTGCGGGCCAGGAGACGCATAGTGCTGTTGGCACACGATGGACTCATAGATTGCGATGCGAGGCGCGGGCTGCAAGGTCTCGCCGAACAGGAACAGGAAGGATGTCAAGTAGACGAGGGGAATCGTGTACTTGGTCGTCGGCTTGGTCGTTGTCTTGGTCGCCATCTTGGTAGACCAAGAGACCCTGAGAGAGTGAGTGGTGTTCGGCAAGGCGATCGAAAAATCTGATTAGATACTTCGTACAAATAAACGGCTCGGAAAGCTCGAGTGGGGTTAGCGTGTCATTGGCCATTCAAGCATACCCGAATTTATTGTGTGCCTCAAATTCCAGTTGTTTCTGGCTCTAGTATTTATCGTGCTCAAGGGATGTATTTCCAATTGGTTGAAAGATTGTGGTTTTCTTTGAAGATGGCTGCCATCGCTATTTTAGGAATTCGCTAGCTGTTTACCACTATGAACAAAAGAACAAAGTGAGGTATAAGGCATTGAAAATGGATACATATTGCAGCTCTAGCTACGCCATTTGAGATGATAGTATGCCACATGTCTATACATCGTGTATTGAGTGTCTATACTTCTAAGCTTTCTCTTTCTTCTGGGTTATCCGATATCTGCAGACGATCAGTACACTTCAACGCCCAGCTTCAACGTAGACCGACTTACAAGAATAGTCTTTCCTTGGACCAGACCGGCCTATCGGGATCATCGTCCACCTCCTGCACATCGAACATCTTGCCCGCGGTCTTCATGAACGTCAAATCCGCTCTTCTCCTCCTCTTAAAACAGAAGTAGCACACCGTGTTCGGCCCAATGATATCCTTCAGCGTAGCCTGCAACAACGGAAACGCCGGCTCGAAATACACACAATCAGCCGCGAGAATCACATCCGGGTACTGAGGCAGATTAGACGGTGTCGGTTGACCCCAGTCGTATATTGAAGCCTGCACTCGGCTCTCGAGATCATTGAGCCCGATGTTCTTCTTCATGAGCTCGAACATCTCGTCTTGGTCCGTAATGTGCAGGGCCTCGGTGACATTGCATCCGACTGCAATAGCGAGCCCCACCAGGCCGCCTCCAGCGCCCAGTTCGACGCTGATCGGGTCAATACAGAATTCGCCCGAGAGGCGTTGTGTCTGACTTGCATTGTTTTCCCCGCGAGATCGTCCCGGTGCTGCCGCAGCATGTACTTTCCGAGTACCATGCCCGCTGGCCATAGCTGCCCGCCGCACCCGTTCTTGAGATCTTCGTGGACTCTCAATGGGGGCGAGAGGACGCCATCGAAGTCCACTATTGCCACGCCGGCTGACTTGATGGGCGCAGGTGGCACATAGTCCAACTGGTGCGCGCCGAAAATGTCGTTTTCTTCATCGTCCGAGACGGTCATGTTTGTGGGCTGTTGTGTTTTTGGAAGATGTACAGATGCATTTTGTCGTGGTCTAGACCGATTGGCTAGCGCGAGCGAGTGGGGCTACCTTATCCTCCTACTTTGCACATATGTATCAGTACGCCTACTGTCATGCTGTCTGCTATGGTCCAAAGGGTCTACAATGCATAAGTCACCAGGCTCGAAGATGCAGTAGAAGCTATCGGTATCGGGTACAAGTGGTCGCTGTAAATGCACCGTATCACAACCGCAGGAGGTACTTCCTTATCTCACTCAGCAGCTCTTCGCCAATTGCAGTAGCGCTCTACTACGTATCAGACGCCGCATATCTGGGCATGCTCTAAAGAGGATATGAGCTACAGTGCACGCGTTCAGCCGAGGGTACCTGTAAATACGCATAAACCCGGCCTGTCCGGTCTTCCCTCGACGATATCTGTGTCCGAGACTTTCCTTGCTTACTCAAGAAGGACTTAGAAAGCGTTATATATATTTTGATTCGTTTTTCATTGACGCAGCCTATCATGGATCTTCCTACGGAGGTGCTGAAGGCCTGGGAGGCGTGCGATCGTACTGATACGCTTTTTGTGCTCGTATGCTGCGTCTTTTGTAAGTCTCAAGTATATTGAGTCACTCCTATTATGCAGTCGTGCACCTAGTCAGGCTCTTAACTCGCGACATCTGACGTCATATAGGCTGGGGAATCATCCCCGCGGTCGGCATTGCCTACTCTGGTTATGCCACACGATCGAACTCGCTTGCCGCAGTCATTCCCTCCATCCTCGCAGTCATCGTCTGCACCATCCAGTGGTTCCTAATTGGATACACACTGACCTACAGCGAGGGAGGGCCGGTGTTTGGTGACTTCACCTATGCATTTCACCGCAATGTGCTTTCCGAGCCTGTCGGCACCATTCCAGCAATTTTGTTCAGTTTCTTCCAGCTCGTCTTCCAAGCCACAGTCTGCGCAATTGCTGTTGGTGGGGCCTGTGAACGGGGGAGGATTTTACCGTTGATTCCTTTCATCTTCGTGAGTCGCAAGAAGAATCTCGACAAGGCAGCACTGACATAGGACGCAGCTTTGGTCGACATTCATATATAACCCACTTGCACACATGGTCTGGGGCGGCGGCTTTCTGCAGAACCTCGGTGTCGTGGACTTCGCAGGCGGTACTCCCGTTCATATTAACAGTGGCGCAACATGTACAGCAATGAGCGTGTACCTGTCGTATCCGCTTTTCCGCTCCCGCAAATCCGCCGTCCGTACACCTTCGCATCTGGTCATTCACCGCCCTGTCAACTCTCTCTGTCAGCTGCTTGCTATGATCAGCATCTGGGGCTCATGGCTCGCTTTCGACGCAGGGACAACGTTGGCATTTAATTTTAAATCCGTCATGGCACTATGTGTGACCAACTTGTGCGCTGCTAGTGGCGCACTTACTTGGATGCTGTACACGTACGTCGAAGTAGGTCGATGGAGCCTCGACTCATGCTTCATGGGCGCCATTTCTGGACTCATTATGATCACACCATCCGCGGGCTTTATCGACATGCCTTCAGCAATGCTCTTTGGATGTGTCGGAGCACTTTTCTGTCGTCAAACACTGAGAATCAAGTTTACCGATTTTGCGCGACGATGGAGATGGGTAGATCATGGTGATACATTTGCGACACATTGTCTGGGCGGCTTCCTTGCAACTATCGGAACAGGCTGTCTGGCTAGGAAGGAAGTGGCGGGCTACGATGGAGTCACCGAGATCGTGGGAGGTGTGTTCTTCGACGGCAATGTGAGGCAGCTTGGGATCCAAATCGTGGAGGCGACAGTTGGGTTCACATGGTCGTTTGTCGGAAGCTACGCAATCTATGCACTGATTGACTGTGTCCCAGGATTTGAGGTACTGGCTGAGGACAAGTGAGTATTCGCTTTGAGATTGTCTGCGCAGGCTAACCCACGACAGGGACATCATTGCTGGTCTGGATGCAAGCCAAATGGACGAAGAGACATTATGGACCGAGGTTCAGAAGTACTCCCCATTTGCGGAGCCAAATGGTGAACTGCACCTCGATTAGTCATTGCGGTCAGAAGCTAAAGAACGATTTGGAGAGAACTGATTTAGTTGCTTTGCGCGATTACCAAGAAGTCCCGTTCATGGATACGGATTGTGTTTTCTTGTTCTTTGATTTTCGTGATGTCATTGTGCTACCTGTCACTCCGTAAAGCGAATCAGTCGAGCAATCTTTTAGTATGTGGGAGATATCCCGTCGATCCTAAAGCCTAGTAGTCGTCGCCGCGACTGATGACCTCCTTGACGTTCGGTCGGAGAATAAGTGTCTATCAATGGTTAGTGCTGCTCTTCCCTAACAGCAGTACAACTTACGTGTTCGCTCTGTGCTGTGTAGCTGCCCTTGATGTCGCACAGCGGTGGATATGCCTCAACAATGCCTGCAGACACCAAGTTGTTTAACCCCAGCAGGTACTTGTCGTGACCTAGGCGGTCCAAGTAACGCCTGCACCACGGCAGGGTGCCGAAGTTCTTCGTAATAGAGTTGAGCAGAGTCTTTGCACTCGATACCCTCAGCGCGACCTTTGGCGCATCCGGACGCAGCGCGTAGTGGCTCGTCTCCATGTCGTCACGTACGTAGCCCTTTCCAGTGGAACCGAATGTCTCGATGGCGAACGTCTCCCCCTCCTCCATCTTCGTCTGGTCACCTCCCTTAACAATGGGCACTGTCTTGCCGCCGTGGATAGTGTAGTGGCCGATGCTATGTCCGTTGAGGTTGCGAATGCACTTAACCGGCAGCATCTGGCCCTTAATCTCAACCTCGTAGCTCTCCATGACTTCCTGGATTGCGGCACCAATGTCGCTCATGCGCACATCAATACCGGCCTCCTTGACACCAGCGTTCGTGGCAGCCTTGCACGCCTCGACAAGGTTGTCGTACACAGGATCGAAGGTCATGGTAAAGGCGCTGTCGACGATGCGGCCGTTAATGTGCACACCGAAGTCGACTTTCATGACGTCTTCGTAGTTGACAACCATCTTGTTGCCTGCGTTCGGTGTGTAGTGGGCAGCACAGTGGTTGATGCTGAGACCAGTGGGGAAGCCCATTCCAGCGATCTGAGCATCGCCCATCTCGAGACCCATGTGGCCTGTGAGATGGCGCACGGAGTCTTCAATGCCTTCTGCGATCTCAGTGAGCGACATGCCCGGCTTGATCGACTTCTGCGCCCATTGCCTGACCTGTCGGTGGATCTCTGCGCCCTTGCGGTAGTCGTTAAGGAAGTCGTTGTTCAGGCGGTCGAGGTGGCGCTTCTCCTCGCTGGTCGTGCGGTAGCTGTTCTCGTCGAGGTATTCGCAGATCTCGCCCTCAGGGTAGACATTGCTGGGGTACAGGTCCGCAATGGGCACGCGGGGCGGGGAGGTCTGGGTTTTGGCACCAGCGCCGGCAGCGCCGGCCTTCTTCTTCTTCCTGGGCTTTCTCTTCTTCTTCTTTTTGGCTGCGCCCTCACCGGCACCCTCGACGCCGTCCTCGGCCTCGTTATCGTCGTCCGAGTCCTCGTGGTCGGCGCCCTCTGCGGGCTTCTCGCCGTTTGTGGGCTTGCCCTGGGCGTTGTCCACTGCTGGCTGTCAGCACTGTCTGGCCCTGGGTGCGGGTGTACATACACTTCAGGTCGGCGACACCGTTCTCTACCTGGGCTGCCATGGTGTGCTGTGTGGCAGTCGTAGTTGCGCGCGGGGTGGATTTTATTCGAGCTGACCTCGAACGACCGAATTCCGCGCGGGCAGGACGGCGTTCGGTCTCGGCTCGACTTGCCCTGCGCGAGGGCACAGGGTCATGACATCAGACACCGCCGATTTATCTCTGGCTTCGTCTTGCTCACCCAAGCACTCTCCTGCCACTAGGAATGGGCAATGCCATCTCGCCCTGCCCTCTTCATCCGGCCCGTCGTGCGCCCCCAATGGAATTGCCAGTCGAGTCTGCCTCACGGTCGTTTGCTGCACGCGACAACGCCTCGCTTTCTCCATGCGACTGCGCCCCGTGCCTCCGATAGCGCCCCGAGTCACTACGAAACGCTCCAAGTCGCGCCCACAGCGGACGCAAAGGAGATTAAGACGCAGTTCTATGCACTGTCTAAAAAGAACCATCCAGACCACAACAAGGATGATCCTGCCGCGTCCACGCGCTTCGTCGCCATAAGTGAAGCCTATCACACACTCTCTGTGCCGGAAAAGCGCGCGCAGTATGACGCGCATCTGCATCAGGCTGAGCGGCGCTCCGGATGGGGCAGAGGCGGAGGCGGCGGTCATCCTCCTGGGAGCTACAGCTCAGCGAGCTATGCTGGATCCAGGCCTGCGACTGGCTTGAACAAGAAGAGGGGCACGTTTCGCGGCCCGCCGCCCAGCTTCTACAACAGTGGTGGGTACGGCCGACATGGCGCAAAGAGGGCAAACTACGCGCATCACAACCCAAACCCTGATGGCCAGGAAGCAGAGCCAAACGGTCAGGGAGAGCAGGGAGGATATGGACCAGGACAGCAGCGGCAGGGCCAGCAAGTACCGCATTTCGACAACGTGCGACACAAGCAAGTCCATGAGCAGATTCAAGAGCACATACAGAAGGGGCGGCGGCGGTCAAGTCTCCATCGTAGAGACGAAGAGTACGCGAGAGGAGGGACCCACTTGGCCAGGTTTCTGGTTGTCTTCGGCATTCTAGGCTCTGTTGGAGCCCTATTAAAGGTTTTTGAAGTCAGGGAAGACGAAAAGCAGCTAAAAGCCGTGACATAGACATTGCACAAGATTGATAGAAATCTTAGACCATTTTCAAAAATTTGCATTGAGACAATGTTGTACATGCCCAAAAGCCATACTACAGTCGCTCACTGCATCGCAGACTGAGGCGCTTCGCTGCAGAACCAAATAGGAATCTAGAACGATCACGGTGTTCCCACCCCACTATACACACATCAACCACTTAACCCTCGAAGGTGAAGCTGGTGCCGAGCTTGTGGCCGGCCTCGTTGAGCTTCTGGGTATCGAAAGAGCCACCAATACCGAAGGTCAGACCGCTGTTGACCTTGGTGTTGTAGGCGAGGGAAGCAATGCCGAGGTTGTTGATCTTGGCCTGCGATCGATTAGTACTGGAAACTCGCGGGTTTCAAGTGAATACGCACCTTGGCGAAGGAAGCAGGGTCAAGCTTGTACTTGGCAGCAAGCTCAAGACCGACGTTGGAACCGGACTTAGAGTCCCAGGTAGCCTTGGCACCAGCCTCAACGGCAGGGTTGACCTTCTGGTAGTATGCGGCGGAAAAGACGCTCAGGGAGTTGGTCGCAGTGATGGCAGCGTTGTAGAGGGGAGTGGTGTAACCAACAGCGGCGCTGTACTTGGTGATGGTAGCCTTCTGGACGTCGTAACCAACCTCACCACCAACAACGAAGCCCTCGTGAGAAACGACGGCATCGGCAACAGCGCCGATGGCACCAGCGGCAGAGTAGTCAGCGAAGACACGGCCGTGGAAGTTGGGCTGCTTGAAGTGGAAGTTGACCTTCTGGCCCTTGTTGCCGGCAGCAGGGCTGAAGTTGGAGAGAACCTCAGTCTTCAGGCCGCTAGCAAAGGTGTCGTTGAGCTCGACCTTGGTAGCAAGGACATTGGCGGTGTTCCAGGACTGGGTGATACTGATGCCTGGAGATTTTGTCGTCAGCAAGTTGATTTGATAGCCGGTGACGGCGTGTTTGCCGCCCGGAGGTTGAGCTATGTGAAAGATGTAGGCCTGTGGTGCCTTTTTATGTGTTTGTATGAATAGTGCTAGCGAATGAGGGGTGAAGGAAGTGGGTGCTGTACCGTTGGATAGAGCCTTCTTGCCCTCAAGCTGTGTAATATGTCAGTCCTATGTAACCCGTCCGCTGGATGCGCCTGGACATACGGAGGAGGCGACAGGGCCGGAGTGGGGGGAGACACCCTTGGCGGTGAAGTTGACACCGTTGGGGGCCTTGAGCTTGACCTCAAGAGCAGCTAAAGAAAGGTCAGCGCGCGTCGCTGGGGCTCAATTGGCTGTTCCAACCTGCGGCAGTGTGGTAGAAGTCCTTGTTGATAAGCTGCGCGGGCGCAAGTTAGCGGTCGCAACACTCGAAAGCTCCAGATAGGTCGTCCAAACATACGTCGTTCGATGCCTTGGCGATGTCGCCGAACGCCGGCGGCGGGAACTTGGGGACAAGCTTCTCGACCTTGACGAATTCAGTCATGATGGATGATGGTGAAGGTGTGTATGGATGCGTGTAAGATGGGTCGGTGTGGTGATGGCGGTCGAGAAGGAAAGTTTGCGACGAAAACACCGCCGACGTGAGCTCAGGGTCCGCCAGGCGCTAGACGGATAAGGTCGGGTGTGTCGCCGCCCACAGCGCGGGAAACGTGCCCCCCTCAGCATTCCCCAGACGCTACAGGCCGTATTTGGTGTCGTTGTTTGACCTCGTTGCAGATGTCGCACCTTTGCTGTTGTTCACCTTCTCATTTGTCAGAGCTCCCTCCACTTGTCAGGTCACTGTCAACCCATGGATGGCATTGACCCTGGAACGCCAGGACCGCTGGTCGTCGTGCATAAGGTCGCCAACCTTCATACCTTGGGTGAGTAGGTGACAAGCGCGTGACCAGCTGCCGTACTGCTAAGCATTTCTATCTCACCGTCTTTCTCTTGCCATTTTAAGAGCCAGGACTTTTACCTCGGATTGCTCAATTGTGGCGTCTTGGTCACCGAGTCGAGGGTGCACTGGTGCAGGCGCGTCCTCCAAACCCCATCTGAAAAGGTCGACTCAATTCACCCTGCAATGTTAAACAGAATCATCATCGACCTTGCGTTCTCCTCGACTCCATGTCAGTGGAGATGCGCAGGACTTCTGCTCGATCAGCACAGATTCAGCCCTATACCCACTATTGCTCTTTTTTGTTAATTGCGCATTGTGCTTTACGATACCAGAGCAGATGCGGAGCAACATTATCGAATTACGCATCTATCTTTTTATGTGGTTATATGTTCTTCCTAGTTACTGCTCACGATGCACTCAATCAGCCTTACACCTTCGGGCTGACTCCGGCATCGGGGTCAATGGACTGACGTCGCCCCACCAAAATTTCACAGTGACTCCAACACTCATTAGATCAGCAACGTTGATCCAGACTCTTGCTTACCACTTGAAACCACAAGACTCACTTAGGACTGAGAGCCTGTCATACTCCAAGAAGGCAATTGGACGCTTCTGCCACCTACAATAGCTTCGCAAAGGGAGCTGAATAGCAACCCCTCCACACCACCGCAGTCATGTCGACTTTCGGCCAGCACTTCAAAGTTACTACGTACGTCAGAAAGTTGGAGATTCGAGTGAGCTGGTGCTGACCTCTGGCCAGCTATGGCGAGTCCCACTGCCTCAGTGTCGGTGCCATCATTGATGGCTGCCCTCCTGGCATGGCCCTTACCGAAGCCGACATCCAGCCCCAGATGACACGACGACGACCTGGTCAGTCTGCGATCACAACACCGCGAAATGAGAAAGACAAGGTTGAGATCCAGTCCGGCACCGAGTTTGGCATAACATTGGGCACGCCTATCGGCATTAGGGTCATGAACGAAAACCAGCGTCCAAAGGATTATGGCAACAAGACGATGGATATGTACCCCAGGCCGAGTCACGCAGACTGGACCTACCTCGAGAAGTACGGTGTCAAGGCCAGCTCTGGTGGCGGAAGGAGTAGTGCGCGTGAGACCATTGGTGAGTCGCTTGTTACAGCTAGCTGCTTGTTAGCGTCTAACATTATAAAGGAAGAGTTGCTGCCGGTGCAATCGCTGAGAAGTACCTGCGCGAAGCATACGGTATTGAGATTGTCGCGTTCACAGCCTCGGTTGGCAACGAGTTCCTGTTCCCTCCCACACCAACGCATCCTACCGCCTCGACCAACCCTGAGTATCTGAAGGTAATCGACACAATCGATCGCAAGACCGTTGACTCTTTCTTGCCCGTGCGATGCCCACACGAGGAGAGCAACGAGCGCATGGAGAAGCTCATTGCCGAGTACAGGGACAGGGAGGATAGCATTGGCGGCACAGTGACATGTGTCATCCGAAACTGTCCGACCGGGTTGGGGGAGCCGTGCTTCGACAAGCTTGAGGCAAAGCTCGCGCATGCTATGCTTTCTATCCCGGCTACCAAAGGCTTCGAGATTGGATCTGGTTTCGGCGGTGCCCAGGTACCCGGCTCTATTCACAACGACGCCTTCATCAAGGCACCTGCTGTTCCTGCAGGGGCTAACGGCACGTCGAATTACCCACGACCAAGGCTTACCACCAAGACCAACAACTCCGGTGGTATTCAGGGCGGTATCTCTAACGGTGCACCCATCTACTTCAATGTGGCCTTCAAGCCTCCTGCTACAATCGGCCAGGCCCAGGCAACAGCGACTTACGAAGAGGCGGACGGTGTTCTCGAAGCTAAGGGTCGGCACGACCCATGTGTGGTGCCTCGTGCGGTACCCATTGTCGAAACTATGGCGGCATTGGTGATCATGGATGCGGTTCTGGCGCAGCAGGCGAGAGCGGGTGCTAGGAGTTTGTTGCCAGCCCATGCGGGTGTCGTGCCCGTTCAGAGGTAGATGTGCAAGACTCTCAGCTATGTCATTGGTATATGTTATGTGCACATGTAGACCCTGGCAGGGTGAAGTTCTATACATGCAAATATCTCTTGTTCGCGCGTCATATGCGCACATACAAGCACCTATCTTCAACGCACGATGCGACGTGATGTTCGGATATTGCTTGACCGAAGGATTCGGTGTCACGGCTATTGTGATCGTGTTCAAGCCTAGAACACAGTGGATCATTTCGTTTCGGCCCTTCTGGTAGAGCGATGTGTCTACATAAGAAGTCCAATTGCTCCTTGCATGGACTCCACGATTCCACAGCAATATGTAGATGCAAGATGACGTAGCCGTTGCTTCTGCGCCGCATCCTTCCAGAACCCATAAAGATTAAGCGAAGATTTTGAGTGAATATGCAGGTAAACCTGCCGGCCCGTGATTCGCTGCAAACGGATGAGGTGACGACCAGGAACGACTGACACCAGAAACGACACTCTTACGCCTCTTGTGCTCGAAGCCACAGCGCCGGATAAGATCCGTATCTATTCGGCCCGTCTACCCCGGCAACTCAACAGGAGCCCTGCAGCTGATCCCTACCGTCCCAAGGCCTCCACGCACGCTTCTGGCTGATGCGCAGAGTCCGTTGCACGCTGTTCAGTGCGAACTCCACACCATGAGCTCATGTTTTCTTTGGCATCATCGATCCATCGAGATCCAGCACATCGCTGCCTTGTGGAGAAGGCAGCACAGATGATCGGTCGAGAAAGTGGGAAATGTTCGCCACATGATGCTAATCGCCTTTTGGACTGCCGCGCCCACTCATAGACAGATGGAACGCTCTGGGGCGCCAACAACAAGTTCTGGCTGGCAGCGGACGGCCGAAGACTAGGTCTTGCATCGGTCTTCCCGACAGAGCCTCCACTGCACCCGGGGCTTGAGAGTGTCTGGAACCTAAAGGAAGGTGCAGGTCGGCTAAAACATGGGAATGTCGAGTTTTCGATACAAATTCCCATAATAAATGCAGTACCGGGTTACGATCCACGCGCGGCAAACTTCACCGAGAGCCACACGGAATCGAGCCTGAGACAGTTCACGCGCAGACCCTTCGAGCCGACTATGGCCCCTGTTAGTAGCGTGGAGGATGATTCCGCCACCGGTGCCGGGTCTGATCGTTGCTTTGGCAGGGCCTGCGGAACGGACGACTAAGGCAGGCGCGTTTGGCTCAAAGCCAGTTAGTCGCACGTCACATCTACCGAGTCCTATTACACCTGCCGTGACAGACAAACTGTGGCTAATTCTTCGATGCGAATTTCCAGCGCAAGCTCCAGCATGTCAAGAACTTGAATTCTTCCTCCCCGGAGCGCGCGTGAGTCTCTTTCTTACCTCTTGTTGCACACTGTAGCTGCTATGGCCCGCGGCGCTGCAGCCACCCAGCCCGGTGACGGGGATGCCCAGCAGGGAGAGTCCAAGGGCTCCAAAAGACGATGCGTACAGTCCGCATGTGTACCGTGTCGCAAGCGCAAGTCCAAGGTCAGTGGTCCTCTTATGTTATTGCTTCTACACGTCCAGACTAAATGGCTGATCGGGGGGTTCGCCTCCGCGGACTGCCTCTGAGCTCGATCCCCCGAGCCACACTGGAGGACTGGTCTGATTCGATATTGTGTTCACACAACGGCTCGGGTAGCTGCTTACATCTCCCAGTGTGACGGCGCGACGCCATTCTGCGCAACATGCACGGCGGTCTATAAGACACCATGCCACTACGATGCAGAGAGCGAAAGCCGACGTTCCAAGTCATCATCCGCCGCGTCAGCTGGCACCAAGCGCGAAGCCTCTGCCGCGGTCGTGTCACACACAGGGGATGCACTGACAATCGACTCTCTCATCAACTCCATCAGATCTCTCCCGGAGGAAAATGTGCTTGACTTCATCCAGCAAATTCGAAGGGACCCCAAGGCCGACACCATGGCTCTTCTTCACTCATGGCACAGCACCACGCTCGCGCTACCTCAGCCATCCTCCCCGTTTGACGGGCAAAGTCTGGAGTCAGACCTGAGCGTGCTTCTGGGCAAGCCAGCAATCACTTTGACCGGGCAAAGCAGGCATTTCGGCCACTCCGCCAGCTTGGGACTGGTTACTGAAGATGAAGATTATGGTGGTGGCCTTGCTCGAATGCACACGGCTGATGCGCAGAGACGAGGTACCACCTGGACGAGAGTCACAGATGATCTAGCTTTTGTCAACCGGTTGCTCACCCTCTACTTCACATGGAGTCATCCATTCTACATCCTCTTCAGCCGCGAGAGCTTCTACAAGGACTTTCAAGACGGGCGGAACAAGTACTGCTCATCTTTATTAGTCAACGCCATCTGCGCCTACGCCAGCCATTTGACAGACGAACCCGCCGCACGAACGAATCCTGCCAACTTCCGTACTGCAGGAGACCATTTTTTTGCAGAAGCCAAGAGGTTACTTCAAGAAGATGATACGTCCAGCCTTACAACCACACAAGCTCTGTGTCTCATGGCTATGCGCGAACCAAGTACTGGACGAGACAGCGCGGGGTTTGGGTACATAGGAAGATGCATCCGTATGTGTGTTGAGCTGGGTCTTCATCTGAACAACAGTGCCAGCCCTGCCTTAGGCCTGACCCCGAGTGAGATCGAGGTCAGAAAAGTCACATTTTGGGGCTGTTTCACAGTCGACACGTAAGTGTGCATTCCACGTCAATAAACAAACACGAAACTTAACACCTTACAGGGTATGGTCTATTTGCGCCGGTCGAATTGCTCAGCTGCCCCGAGCAGCCATCACACTCGATAAACCGATTCTCGAGGAGTCGAGTGGACCCCTTGAAGCAAGTCATGGCGCCTCCAAGGTCATCACCACCCGCATGTTCTTGCAGGAGTTCTCCGCTCTTTCAGAAATGATCAACGACAACAATCACATGTTTTTTGCGCCAAAGGAGAGACTCACGAGTATAAGGCTGCTGGATTGTTACAACAAGTATCAAGCATGGTACCGGAAGCTGCCATCCATTATGAGATTAGAAGGGCGGCAGCCTGAACCTCACACAATCACATTGCAGTACGTGCAATACTCTGAATGTTCTGGATAACCACTGACCTTGGCTAGTATGTTATATTGGACAGTGATTGTTCACCTCTTTCGCCCAGTACTTAAGGTCGACTTCATACACTCGGACGTGCACCCCCGCGATAAATGTATCGAAGCAGCGAACAAAGTCTCGGAGCTCACCAGACTCTACCGCTCGTTGTACGACTTCCGCACTGCTCATCTTGCGATTCCACATATACTTCTCTCCGTCACAATCGTACATCTCCTTTACTCGAAAGACAATCCGACCTCGCGCCAGAATCTGGTGGAAGGCTTGCAGGGCTTGGAGGCGCTCCACGAATGTCACTATTTTGGGGCGAGAAGCTTTCGCATCATACACAGTCTTGCCAGGACTTGGAACCTACCTTGGCCGGAAGAGTTGGAAAACTCGAAGCTCATGCCTCGGAGTGACCCTAACAACCCTCGGGGAGCTGCCAGCCCTCCTGCTGACCCTCTTCTAGTGGCTCCGAATACAGTTACCCTTGTGAATCGAAAGGGTCCAGGTGGATATCCCCAGATTCCTGAGTCTGACAGGAGAGGCAGTCTCTCGATGTTCGCGAACAGTAACATGCAGCCAAATACGCATAATAAAGCACGACCAGGCTCTGTTGTTCCTAGTCAGCACCATGGGTCGCCAACAGTGTCGACGACATCCCCGCAACCAGCTTTTAGCGCGGGCATTCCTATGGGATCGTACACATCATATTCACAGTCCATGTCTATGGCTGTGCCAACGACAAGCACAGCAACCTCAGAGGCTGCCGACGCCATGTTTTGGACTCCTATCGCTGGCATGCCGGCGCCTATCCTCCCTCGTGTCAATTATCAGCAGATTAGCCCAATGGGTTTGGACAGTGTCCTTCATACAGGAAACATGGGCGATCGACTGGGGCGTGACGGATTCAAGATCAACGAAGGATGGCAGCAGACTGGAGTCAATGGCTACGTAAGTAGTGCGCCTGGCTACGAACACGGCCAGGCCGGCGGATCGTATCCAGTATCATACCAACGTGGTGGCCATGGTGCGCAAGACGGAGAGACGCAGGAGGACTTTGATACTTCGTGGTGGCACAATAGCGCGGGCAATTCGAACTCGATGAGTTGACGGAGATACGACCCGATGGCTGCTGGATGTGCACATTTTTCGTATTCCTTTGATACCCTTTCAATGGCAGCGCTTGGGCGCGATGGTGGTGTACCGGACCAGACCGATTCTTGTGGCAATTGCTTACCAAGTAAAGTGTTTGTCAACAGCATTTCTGGTAGTTTGTTTTGATGCATTGCCAAGGTGGGCTTTACATAGATGTGGCGACCTGTGTTTGTTTTAGAAAATAATAAAGCATTTGGACGCTACAGTCTACGCAAACCAGTTAGAACACGCATTCTTTTGTCACATTTTACCACGTTGACTTGCGATGTCGCTTTGTTTCGCTGAGGCCCAAGTGCCTAGGGCATGCTCTTATTCCCGACACGCATGGTAGCCTTGCTTTGCCAAAGTGACACCAGATTGTGGCAGCCGGTCGATTCGTCAAGTGGAATTAGCTGCAAAGACATCTTGGTCGGCTCAAACTTACGAGGAATAAGCATTGTAAGTCGAACTAAGCGCAGCCACGTCCGGGCAGCGAGCGCACAGACCCCCAAACGCGCCGAAGAACGAGAGTGTGGCTTGTACCTTCTCCTGTTTCCTGTTCCCCAGACCAAACGTCATTGTTTACAGCCCCTCCATTGCTCCCGCTCCTTCCTCAGCCGCACTTCACGTGTCAGTGCTCTGCATCTCCACGTTCATACTCACATCGCGAGTGAGCCCTTCGATTCACCGAGGCTGGCGACTTTGTCCCCTGATCCGTCGCCATGAGCGGCATGCGTGCGCACCTCGCAAGCCGTCTTCGTAGTTCGTCGCTCTCCGCTGTCCCTCCACCACGCCAGAGCTCAGATTATTCAGCCGACTTGGCCAAGGCCGCTGCTTCCATTCTCTACCGCAGCCCCATTCCCTCCAAGGAAGGGAGGCCCGTGTTCATACTCAATGCTGCTGCTCTCCCAGACACCCACGACACCGACTTTGACCAGCTTCTTCCCTACGTGCTTGCACGTCTACCCGAGGAGGACGATCTGCTGAAGGGATTCGAATACGAGGTGATCTTCTTTGCGGGCGATGGCGATGGCTCGGTTACGTCGAAGAAGCACAGGCCGGGCTGGGGCTGGTTCCTGCAGGCGTACCACGTGCTGTCTCGGGCCATGCGAAAGAGGTTGCAGCGACTCTATATTGTACACGAGAAGGCATGGGTACGCATCCTGACCGAGATCTTCTCAACCATTGTCAGCCCCAAATTCAGGAGGAAGATCTACCACGGTATGTCTTGAACTTCGCGCCTTGGCGACGCAAACTGACAACTGTAGCCTCCAGCCTGACCCAACTTGCGCTCTATATTCCTATCGAGAACCTCCTCATACCGCCCTCGACATACCTCACCGATCGCCGCATATCTGATGACATCTTCGCCCCGTACGCCAGCGGGCGTCGTGCGTTTGCTGCACGCGACCCATTTCCCTTCACCAACAAAGGCACCACACGCTTCCCACGAGTACTACGCGAGACGACCAGCTTCATACTCCTGGAGGAGAATATCACTTCTGAGGGCTTGTTCCGAATCCCAGCACACTCCAAGCTGAGAGAGGTACTAAAAGAGGCATACGACCGCGGTCAGAAGTTTATAATGTGGAAGGATAATGGCGTATCGCTGCCAGTGCCAACCTACCCTGAAGCAGAGCATCAGGATGAGATCTTGGCAGAGATTGACGCTAGAGATGCCTACTCCGTGTTCATGGCAGCTGCGATGATTAAGGCGTGGTACGCTAGTTTGCGACAGCCTATTTTCCCTTCAGAGTCTTACCGAGACCTGAAGCGGTTGTTCGGGGACTCGCAGCAAATCCCGGACCTCGATCAGCTTCGCGATCTGTTCTCGCCCGCCTCGGAGTGGTCCTTTCTGCCTGCCATCTCAAGGGAGATTGTAGTGAGACACCTCTTGCCGCTCCTCCACGAGGTGGCATCGCGACAAGAGCAGAACAAAATGACGGCTGAAAACCTTGCTGTTTGTTTTGCGCCTGCACTACTCTGTGGGCCAGACCAGATTGAGGACGCTAAGATGTCTTCTATTATCCGACGAATCTTTACGCATGCCGTCGACATTTGGGGTCATGGCCTTCGAGAAGCGTGTGACCAAGACGGTGCTGCCTTTAAAGCACAGCTGGAGTTGCCCAGTAACATGAGCGAGTGGGATGATCCCGTCGAGGTCAGCAAAGGGGACGGCAGGGATTCCATTGATGAGCAGATGAGTGGAATTACCTTGCAAGATAATGAAAAGGCGCCTGAAATATACACGGACTATACAGAGGCCACATCGTCGGCGACGAGGCCCCCTCCTTTACCACCACGATCGCGCATCCCATCCGCGAAGTCTTCTGGCGATTCTGTGCAGAGAAAACCAGCACCTCCTTTAGCAGTACCTCCCCGATACTCGACGGTCATCTCGGATGCACCTGACGACGTTGCTGAATCGCCTGTAACGTACGCAGCGACCACGGATGGCTTCTCGCCGCGACGGAACGAGTTTGATCAAGGGCAACGAGCCACTTTTCCTGATGAGAAGAAGTCTGGTACGGCAGCTAAACCTCCTATCCTTGCTCCTTCGTCTTTTGAAAAGGACGCGAAGCCGGCCACACCGGCTGCTCCTGCTTCTGCTCCTGCTCCTCAAATCATTCTCCCTAAGAGGAAAGCCCTGACAGCAGCGCAGGTTGACAACGTAGAGAGATCCACGGACAAGCAGAACGATGCGCGCAGAATCTCTGAGTATGGCCTCGATCGCTTCTTCCCGCAGGGTCAGGCGTTGCCTGGTCTTACCGATTTACCTGGAATCGACACATCGAGCGACAAGAGAAGGTGGATGAATCCTACTCCGCACACACGAAGCGAGACCACTTCACCCAGTACCGCGCTCTCACCCACACAACTAGATCGCAAACCTGCATCAGCAACCGATACTCGCAGGCCCAGTGTTCCCTTTGCCAACCGAGCACCACAGATCACAGGCCTCGCACGGCCAGTCTATCCCGCGCCAACAACAAACACAAATGTTCACCCTGTGACTGGCCGCCCTGCTTCAAAGTCTACCAGCCTTCCCGTCCATGCATCAAAGCCCAGAACGGTGAGCCCGGGGCTACTGAAGCGCATGCCCAGCCTGGAACAGACCAACAGACCTGAACCCGAGCGCTTGGGACCGCGAAAACTGAACTTGAAGAAAGCGTCTGTAGAGGACCTGAGGAAGCTGTTTGAAGATAGGGCAGGGACGGCGAACGTATTGGTTGAGGTCGGTAGGCAGAGGAGTCTCAGTGTCAGCCCCAGCATACGCGAGTGAACCAAGCCTGGTTGTGTTTTTGAGCGAACAAGCAGTTCCTTGGATACCCTTAGCCGATCATACATAATCGGTAATCGTAGACTTATCGCCTTTAATTAACCTGTGGTTTGACTGTCTACAGTATGATAGGGGTAGGTAATCTATGTAGACCCTCAAAGATATTCTTTTTCTAGCAGCACCTTACTGTAAGTAACAGTGAAGCACGCAAGAGTAGACAATATAGTGCTAAGATTAAAGCTGAAATACTTTGTATACCTCCATGAGTTACTTTCTATCCGCAGCTGGCTGCCGCAAAGTCTTGAATCTACATTGAACATTTACCTCTGCCATACTGTATGCCCCATTTATACATTTCCTTTATCCAACTACTCATCCGACCCGTCTTCCTCGTCCCCGTTCTCACCAGCATCCAGAAGCGCCGCCCTCACAACCTGAAACCTCTCGGTAATCTGCCGGAACTCTTCCAGATTGCTCCCGCTCTCCGCCAGCGCTCTGACAAGATTCCCCTCTGCCAGCCCCCCATTCACAAGCCCTTCGATATCGATGTTCTGGAAGTAGCGCTGCAGTCTCTCCAAATCCGCAAGCAGCGCATTACGGTCCCCTGGCGCGCCCTGGCCGCGCGCGCCTCCTACAGCCGCGACGTCGTATGAGGGCGTGTTGTTCGCCGGCGGCAGCGGATCGGAGACAGACGTGTACTTCTCCTTGACGGCGACATCGAGCAGGGAAATAAGGGTCTGGTCATCAGTCAGGATGACGTGGCGCGCGATATCGAGCGGCTCCATGGGAGCAAGCCAGTATGGGTTCGCGCCGTCGCCCAGCGGCTCTTCGAAACTGTAGCTGATCTCGACGAGCAGCGAGGTGCCCTCGGTCGTGTTCCACAAGTCCTTTGCGCGCGGGATGTACATTCTGCACAACAGTTCCTGGAGGTCATTCGTGGGCTCCTTACCCCATATGGGCTTCGGGATGGGTGTAATGTCGAGCTCCTTGCACAGGCGTGCGGCGAGCCAGGGGTATTCGCGGACGGCGTTCTTGAGAGTGCTGCGCGCCTTGACGGGTTCTTTGAGGCGCAGGTGTGCGAGAGACACGGAGAAGGCGATGTTCGGCGGGACTTTCCACGAGCGCTCGAGTACATCTGATTCTGCGATTGCGACAAGGGATTCGGGGGAGCGGCCGCGGAGTGCAAGCTGATCAACTAGGAGGCGCATGCAGAATGGATCTTCTTCGGGTGCGAGCGACAGCATAAGAAGTGCCCACTCGAAGGCGGTGCGGAAGGTTGCACGGACGCATAGTGTGGTGATGTAGCGCCAGATGGCGAGGAAGAATTCTCTGTTTTCCGGGCGGGAAAATGACAGGCGTGCTTTACCAGCAGAGAGGGATGAGGAGAACGTGGAGTGCACGCTGCGCCCAAAGGCGAAGAGGCCCCGTTCGAGCAGGTCGGAGGCAGATGCGTTGTCGCGCTGTTGCTTTGCGATTTCGGAGACTTGGAGCAGCGTGGAGATGTGATATGGGTGTAACTGAAGGAGCTGTATCATGCGCTCAGGGTCGTAGCTTGCAACGCATTTGTGGAACTGGCGCTGCGTTTCTTGGTAGGAAGTGTTATGCACGAAGCGGTACTCGACTGTTCCGTCGTCGTACTTAGCCACGACTTCCATTCCCAGCCCGCCAGACGTTGCGCGTGGCCATTCTTCCTTGCCTTGGACGAAGATGTTGCGCCGTAGACTAAGGCCTGTGAGGCGCGAGCCGGGCTGGTTGCGTCCTGCTACACGGGCAGCAATGCCTTGGGGCCCTCGCTGACGGGGCTCGTCGTCGCCGGCATGCTGCAGTACAGTCCTTCCAAAGAGCTTCTTCATCTCGTTGGTAGCGTGGAGATGCGTAGTGTCTATGCTGAGGGCAGAGAAGAGCTGCTGTATTTCTTCGCTGACGGCGGGTTGCAGGGGCTCGTCAGTGCCCTTTCCCCTGCCAGATGTGGCCTTGAGCGCAAGAAGAGCTTGGTCTATCTCATCGAGTCCAGTATTTGTGTTGTCTTTCTGTGGAGTGTTGGTCTTGCTCTTATTCTTGCCCTTCTTTTTCTTCTTTTTGCTCTTCCTGGAGGGGTTAGCAGCAGGTGTGCTTTCAACAATGGCTTCAGGCGCAGGTGCATCTTGCTCCTCGTCGTCTTCCTCGTCGTCTTCCTCGTCATCGCCTGCGTCGCCTAGCATGGCGAACAGACTTGGTTTTGCTTGCGGCTGAGGCGCAACTTCATCTTCTGACTCTTCACTGTCCTGTTCCAGGCTGGCGAGCTTTTCCTGTAGTTCCTTCTCTTCCAGCTCCTTCTGCGCTCGTCTTAGTGCACGTGACGACATGGTGATGTTACTTTGTTGGTGTGGGCACAATTGCCAAAGTTGAATTGTGGAGTTATTTGCGGTAGCTAAAGATGACGTCGACGCGGTGGTGGATGTGAGAGCCGCTTTTTAGGTTGGGCTGCAGTGATTGGCTGCTAGAGTCACGACCACCAGCGGCTCTCACCTGCAACCACGGTTCGCAGCTATCGTGCTCACTCCACCCCTACCGTCACTGCCATGCGTCGGGCAGCCTTCCAAGCAGTACGCTCTGTCCGTCGGCCGTGTCTGCGCAAGTTGGCGTCTCGCCGCGTCGCCTTCTCGTTCACAACGCCGAGCAGCGGGCTAGCACACCGCGGCCTGCACCATAGTGGCCGCTGGCGCGCATCACCACCGCCGACCATTCTCACCTCGTCGATGCAGTACCGCGCTATCACGGGCGCGCTGTTAGCCGCTGCTGTCGCCTCCGGTGCTTTCTACGCTTACAACGGCAACCAGTCAACAACAACCAGTGCGTCACCCCTCAGCCAGGCCGCGAGTCTCAGCACGCAGGCTGGTGTCGAGCCGACAAGGAAGGCGCTCGTTGTCGGGCAGGGCGAGCTCTACACGGGTACTATCACGGGGACGGGCTCCATCTCGAAGGAGACGGACGAGTACGGGCGACGCGTGGTGGAGATGCTGGACCCTGAACAGGCCACGGCGAAGCTGCGCAAGAACGAGGAGTCGTGGCTGGTGGGCCGCGGAGAGGGCGTCGTGCGCTACGACGTTGTCCAGAGTAAGTTGTTCTTTCCTTATTGATACATCCCATATCCTTTCGATATTTGGGGTGAGCGACATTCCTGCGTTCCTCAAATATGGTGCTTCGAGCCTCACCTAGACAATACCGCACCCTCACCTGCAGGCACAGCACATTTTTACCTACACCCCAGACGCAATGGAAGGAGTCCAAATCACCACTGTCGATGTGCTGGACCATGTTGTCTGGCTCTGCCTCACCGACACAACCGCGACTGTCAAGCACCCAGCCTACACCATCATCCTCTCAACGATCGACACCCTGGCTGCACTTGCACGAGAGTGTGCGCTCGAGTTCTCTCCCAGCCTCCTCCACAAATTCCGAGCCGCTCTTCCGCCGTCTCTGGCAGATCTCATGGAAAGGATCATTACAAGGCATTCATCGTTAAGCAGCGTGAATTCTACAAGCACGGCAACGTTGAGCTTCATCAAGCACGACCTGTGTTCCTGTCGTAGCGACAGTATCGAAATCGAACCACGGGCTCGATTAAACCTTTATCCTCACTACCGGATTCTCGGGACGTTTGGAGCAGCAAATTTCCTTTTTCGGACGACGTCTAATTCCGAACATTCACCGCCCTGACATACACTAACCAGTCAATAGTTCCCTCGAACTCTCCAATTGAGGATGACCACGCCGAGCAGATCATTGAAGTACCCTCCAATCTGGCCGCGACCGACAATGGCGCTGCTGCGAGCGACTGGATGTTCTGGGGTGTATTCGACGGGCATAGGTAAATGATCCCTGAATACGTGGAAATCTCCCGGCTGCGCAACTGCTAACGGTCACAGCGGTTGGGTCACATCGGCGAAACTCCGCCAGACACTCATCTCCTACGTTGCACGCGAGCTCAACACCACCTACAAGAGCGCCCTCGCCGACCCTGCTCAGCGCATTCCCACCCCTGAGTCAATCGACAAGGCTATCAAGAGCGGCTTCGTGCTTCTCGACAACGAAATCGTGCACGAATCCGTGAAGAAGGTCAAGCAGGCCAAGTCGAAGATCGCTGCCGCCGAATTGCTCGCCCCTGCACTCTCTGGTTCCTGTGCTCTACTCTCCTTCTACGACAGCCGGTCCAAGCTTCTCCGTGTGGCTTGCACAGGCGACTCGCGCGCTGTGCTTGGGCGCAGGGGTGCCAATGGCAAATGGACCGCGACTCCCCTCTCCGAAGATCAGACTGGCGGCACCACCAGTGAGATGGAGCGACTACGCAAGGAGCACCCCGGCGAGCCCAACGTCGTCAGAAACGGTCGCATTCTTGGTGGTCTGGAGCCCTCCCGTGCCTTCGGTGATGCGTCCTACAAATGGTCTCTCGAGACTAATGCTGAGCTTAAGAAGTCCTACTTTGCACGTTCACCATCGTCTCTCTTGAAAACCCCTCCTTACGTCACTGCTGAGCCCATCATCACCACCACCAAGGTTGAGCCTGAGAAAGGCGACTTTGTTGTCATGGCCACTGACGGATTGTGGGAAATGCTCACCAATGAGGAGGTCGTAGGTCTCGTCGGCCAGTGGCTCGATACTCAAGGCAGTGTTAACGGCGGAAATGCGCAGACACAATCATGGTTAAAGAGTTGGTGGTCTTCTGAGAAGTTACTGCCCATCGACCAGAAAGACAACGGTGCTAGTGCGGGTCAGCGTGCGCCTATTCGTCAGCAACAATGGGGCACCAAGACCAACTTGAACGAGCGCTTTGTAGTCGAAGACAAGAACGCCGCAACCCATCTCGTGCGCAATGCTCTTGGTGGTAAGGACCAGGATCAGTTAAGTGCTCTGCTCACTTTACCCAGTCCTTTCTCGCGACGCTACAGGTACGTACCACACGACATTGATACAAGCGAGAGCATATTCTAACACACTCTAGGGACGATCTGACAGTCGAGGTCATATTCTTCGGGGAAAGCGCAGCTAATGGCACTGTCACGTTGAACAAGGAAGCCAGTGCTTCGGCTTCTGAACCAAAAGCAAAGCTATGAATATTACAATTTATAGATCCTTCTTCCCACAAGCTCGGCAGATATAGCACGGCGTTTACATGGCGTATATATGAGGAGCATGCATCGCCCTCATGGTATGTATTATTAGAACTAGCGACTCACAAACTCGTATCGTTCATGACCACCTCTGTCGATCTCAGGAACTTCATCACTTCGAACTCCTCTGGCATAATTACCACCGGAGTGTTCTCAATACCCCCGCACCTTTCGTGCATAGACCACATCCGCCTCAGCCCCTGTCTCATTACAACTTGTTTCGTTTACCTCACACGCGCCAAGAGTGTTTCAACGGCCTGTTAGCCGCAATGAAATAGTACTGCCAAGCTCTGGTCATTAACACTCGACTGTTTGCCGCAACCAAGGACACCGCATTGTAATGAGCTACCGGGTGCATCGTACGACGAATACGAAGGAGCTTGGAGGTAGTCAAGCAACGCCATGACACTCCACACTATAAGGCGACTGCTTCGCCCCAGGACACTTTTCAATCACTACCATTCTTTCGTTAATATTTACATTCATTACTTTCAAAATGGCTAAAGGACAGGTCCTTTCTCTTCTACTCGCGCAGTGCGCATTCCTAGCTTCAGCCGCTCCTCATGCGTGCCCAAAGCGATCTGCCGCCCCGTCATTGAGCCTATCGGCTACCTCTACGGCTCCTGTCATATCATCTTCTTCCGCTACCCCCATTGCCCGTGCCGACGCCGCAGCACCCGCCGAATACACCGCCAACCCCAGCATTGGCGGTGGTGGGTCTAACTTCGTCGAGTCAGCCCACTTCCGCGTCGTCGGCGCGTCCACGTCAACCAAAGCCAACAAGACCCTCCAGCACCTCGAAGCAGCACACTCCTGCTTTGTCGAAACTTTGGGATGGCGCACTCCTGGTCTGTCATTCAACACCGGCGGCGTCGGCAGCGAAGTTGGACCCTGGTACAAGCTCAATGTGTACGGCAAGAAAGAGTCTGACCTGCCTGGCGCCGCCGGTGTGCAGGGCACAGACATGCAGGCGGGCCTCGCCTATCTGGAAGTTGTGGACCAATTTCTTGATGTACCGGATGTAGTGGTGCATGAATTCGGTCACAGCATGCACTTGAGCGAGAAGAACTGGGTTAACCAGGGAAACACCGGGGCATGGTGGGAGCCTATCGCGAACTTTATCGCTGACACATACACTTCCACGCCAACCTGTAACGCAGCCCGTGCTGCTCATGGTTTATCAGGCGAGGAAGGCGACTCGATCGTCGAGCTACAGAAGGTCATAGGTGACAGCCACCAAGTCCTCGTCGATGGGACCCCAGACTCTGGCAATTACTACCAGAGCTGGCCATTCCTCGCATACTTGACGAACAACCCGGACAACTACCCTAGTCTTGGAAACGACACCCTCCTCCGCATGATTCGCGAGTATAAGCTCGAGTCAAACGAGACACCCCTGCACTCGCTCGAGCGCATACTCGGAGGAGCATCCGGAAACGTCACCGTCCAGCAGGTCGTTGGCCGCTACTGGGCGCGTATGGCGTTCGTTGACATCGGACACCCCAAGGCACACGAGGCATTTACTGCGCAGCGTCCCAGTCTGAAGTACGACAACCTTGACGGTGCGAGTGGAGACTACACCGTGAAATCCGCCCGCGCGCCGCGCTACATGGGCGCTAACATCATCCCTCTGACGGCCACCGGGGCTTCTGTTGACGTGGCCATCACGGCGGAAGACCAGGGATATGCGGCTACATTGGTGGTGTCCAACGCATCGGGCGTTACCTACACCGACGTTGTGTCTGGAAAGGGCAGCGTTCAGGTCGCTGATGGTGACGAGGTGAGCTTGGTTGTTGCTAAGACGCCTGAGCTTGTCACGTACGACCCATTCAAGATCAGTGCCGAGTTGAACCAGGGGTTGCAGTACAGTGTGAAAATCACCAGTGCGACTGCTTAGAGGGTTCTCTAAGGATGTGAAGGGTGATGGCTTGTTCGGACCGAGCAATTTTCAGCTTCTGTATATACTTTTCCTATTGGACCTGCTGGGTGGTGCTTCACGTTATACGCTATTTCTGTTGCAGAGCAAATGTGAATAGAATTACTCACTCCAAACGCTGAGCAGAGGAGAGGGGGACGTTATGCGAGAAAAGAATGACTAGCTGGTCCATGGCACTTCTTCTCAAATTTAAGAGAGTTTGAAATAAATCTATTGAAAGTTCATGATTTCTCGACTCAATTGAAGTGACAGGTGAACCTGCGATTGTGGAAATCGATGGTTCAGCTCGCGTGTCCTATCCCAACCTAGCTAGAGCCCGTCGAATGCCGCTGTGATGTCATGGCGACGCGCAAAAGTCGAAGCTGCAACCACGCCGGTCAAGCTTCGACCCTACAACACAAGCTACTACCTTCTACACACCCAGTATATTTTCGTCAAAACACCCCGAGAACATGTCTGAATCATTGGCCGCATTCCGTACTGGGCGCAGCAAAGACCTTGCCCAACTGGCTGAGGAACACATCAACCATGAGTATGTGCTGTAAGACAGCTCGCGGCAGCCACTTCTGACATTGAATAGCTTGAGTCAACAGG
The DNA here is from genome assembly GCA_022609225.1 of Boeremia lycopersici. Lineage (NCBI taxonomy): Eukaryota > Fungi > Ascomycota > Dothideomycetes > Pleosporales > Didymellaceae > Boeremia > Boeremia lycopersici. The sequence goes on from JAGKPY010000040.1 coordinate 145,275, forward strand.
ATCAGGAGCTTCTGAAGAGCGCAGCTAAGAAGGTTGGAACTCACGCAACTGTTGCATCTATGGCCGGTCTTGGTCTCGGTGTCTTCGCTGCCATTCGGTTGCGCAGGATGCGCCTGGCCTACTTCAAGGCCTTTAGAGCAATGGAGAAGCCTGTTGAGCTTCGTTTTGCGGATGGCCGGACTGGTAAGTCCATCGAAAGCCCCCACGAACCCGCAGGCTGATCTTCACGCAGAACCCATTCCTGACATCTCTGCACAACTCGCACCCTCGAGATGGGGCGATGCTGCGACTTACTTCTTCTTCTCGATCGCCGGCCTCTTCCTCGGCGGCGAGCTCGGTCTGATCACTGGTACCGCATCGGCGACGAGGACCATCACACGCGACCCGGCTGCGAAGGAGCGCATCGAGAAGGCCTTCAAGAATTACCGCATTGACGTCTTGAAGCGTGAAATCAAGACTCTGGAGGGCAAGAGTACGTTTGAGCAGATGTTCTCTAGCTCATCGTGACTAGCTGAGGTTTCCGGCATGAGAAGAATTTTCCACTTCTTGTTGTACTGGAAACCCCATTGAGAGGGTTGAACGAGCGATACTTTTCTGTACATACATGACGATTGAATGAAATAGTTCCTGGCTAACCTTGGCACATTGAGCGTTAGGTTTATCAATAAGCGTAGGGAAGATGTCAACACACAATCCCCACTCCCCAGCAACCCCAAAACTTGCGACGATCCAGACTCAATTACGTGTCGCGCTAAAGGGAAGGTCGGCAGTGCTTGTGCGGCTCTGCAAATCAATGGCTGGAGTGATGCGGCTACAGGGCTTAGCTTGCGCAGAAACGGCGCTAAGACGTCACATCAAGGAGGTTGACGCAGGCCAGCTCAGGTCTTCAAAAGCACTGCCGCAGCACTCTGACTTGGGTCTCAACAATCGTGTGCTGTATCTTACCGCTGCCTGTGCCTGCCTTTTCTGTTAGGGGCTTCCCACGATTTCCGTCGCTTCCGAAGGCTTTGTTTGACATTAACGAATTTTCACGACTTCGGAGTTCCTGCATCATTGATACCACTGCATCTTTTGGGATTGGGCTACATAATACACCACTATATTTACACTCAACCTTGCGTCGATCATGAGAGGCACAACATTATCCTTCCTCTGGCTTGTAGGTCTCGCTGCTGGCCAAAGTAGTTCATCCTCAGCATCGCCGTCCGTCATCACCCTGACCGGCACTCAAAGGCAGCTGTCTGGTGGCGAGTTCGGCGGATCAGTCACCGTACCGTCAGACTTCGAGGGCAGCACGTTCGCGACCTTGACCAGTGCGCCATCTGGAAGCACAGCGTCCGCTAATGCTACCGTTTCATCATCCTCGGGCGAGTCCATCATTAACATCGGTGGAGGCAACAGGACCAGGACACCAACAGGATCGGCCACAGGCTCAGCAGCCCTGCCTCAGAACACACAACCATGCAACAACTATGTCGAGTTTTGCAACCGCAAATACTCCAACATCACAGAGGTCGCTGCTCACAATTCGCCATTCACTAAGGAGCGCAACATAGGCCGTAATCAGGACTATGGCGTTACTCAGCAGTTGAACGATGGCATCCGTATGCTCCAGGGTCAGGCGCACAGCGTGAACGGCACACTATACTACTGCCATACCTCTTGCGATCTTCTCAACGCCGGCACGGTCGAGGACTACCTGAAGGAGGTAGTGGCGTGGGTCGAAGCACACCCGTTTGATGTTGTTACAATTATCTTCGGCAACTACGACTACGAGCAAAAGGACGGGAACGGCAACCCTCTGGTCACATCTTCCAACTTTGACGAACCTATTAGGTCTTCTGGACTGTACGAGTATATTTACCAGCCGCCGAAAACCGCCATGGAACTTGCAGACTGGCCCACTCTTGGAGAAATGCTGCTGCAGCAGAAGCGCGTTGTGACCTTCATCGATTACAACTTTGACACAGACGCCGTTCCTTATCTATTGTGGGAGTTCTACAACATGTGGGAGACACCATACTCCCCGACAGACTTCAATTTCCCATGCACGATTGGACGACCTGAGGGTGTTAGTGATGAAAAGGCAAGGGACATGCTGTACATGGCCAATCACAACCTGAACGTTGAAATTGCGATTGCCGGCTTAAGTTTATTGGTGCCTAATGTTGCTGCGACAAACACAACGAACGGGCTTGAGGGTGAAGGCAGTCTTGGACTGATGGCCAATCAATGTACATGTAAGTACCACTCATAGCACAGTGCAGATCTACAAGTACTAACGTGTCATAGCTGATTGGGGCCGCGCACCGAACTTCCTCCTCGTCGACTTCTACAACCAAGGACCAGTCAATGGCTCCGTCTTTGAGGTCGCTGCTCTCGCAAACAACGTTACTTACGACCGCCAATGCTGTGGTAAGGCCACATCTCTCGCGACCGCACTTTTGACGCCATCCGCGACATACTTTGCGTTTGTCGTTGCCGTCATCGTTGTTTTGGCGATGTAGAAAGGGGAGAGAGAAGAGCTGAGATTGAATGCTCGAAAACATGATATTGGGTTATTAGCATTGCACGGCGTTGAGCATGCACTTAGACTTGCATAGCGTAGATATGTAATCCACAACGACTGTTTGATTGGGGCCCAGCTACCCACGATTCCATCTCCCACCTTTCTCGTACCAAATCTCCACTCGTAGGATCTCAAGCTTGCATCTACGCTGCGATAATTGTCCCGTGGCATTATAGACCGCTGGGACCAGGCAACACAGACACTATCAGAAAGAGCAGATAACAGTCCACCAATCATTAACCCATGCTAAACCTACAGCCAGCGCTTCACTCTGCCTTACCTACGAGATTGCTCCGTCGGACGGTTTGTTAATTGAAATGACCAATCCCCAGAATCCTAAAATTTCGCTACCTGGGCGCCGGGCAGAGCCTTTACGAGACGCGCGGTGACCACACCTATCCAACTGGCCGCGAAAAAGCGCCATTCTCGACGAACCCAGAGCCTCGCCTTCCCTTGACATCCTCGACCTCGACAGTCCAGAGTCCTGCAGGAGTCGAATGTCCTTCTGTGTTTCAGTCCGTATCCGGGTCTCACCGCCCCCGGCCACAATACGGATCGAAGGATTCGCGGCATGGGTGGCAGGGAGCGTGCGCGTCAAGGCGGCCGGTAAATGCCGGTGTGATGCTTGCTTCCTGGTAATGTGGAGATATCATATGGTCGTCTTTCATGTGCCAAGGGAGGTGTATGTTACACGCGGGTACGCGGCTTTGCGCGAGGCGTTGTGTTGTTTATGTTGCGTGTTGCGAGACTGCAGGATCTTATGTGGGATGTGGTAAGATTGAGCATGACGCGGCTGTTGCTGTTTGCAAAGTCGTCGCCGGTTTCAAATTCGCATGGTGTTGTAGTTCACATGGAGAAAAAGAAGTTCAGGAGGTGATGTTGAAGAACAAGTAATGTGGTATATAGAAGTCTAATGTATGTACAGAGAATGAAGTTATCTACAGCGTCGTCTAGCGACCAGGACTTGCAGTCCTCCCAGCTGTCACCCAAAGCGGGCGAGTAGCTTAAACGCGTCCGTAACCAGCGCTGTTGACAACGTTCTTGGCAGAGGCAGCGGTGGCGGCAGAAGCAACGTTCTTGCCCTTGAAGTTAGCGAGCATACTGGTGTCAGAGCCGGCAAGGGTGCCGGAGGTACCGTAAGCGTTCATCTCGCAGTTGTGGCCGAGGTAAGCCTTGCAAGCAGCGTTGTTGGAGCCGGAAGCAAAGACCTTACCAGGAAGACCGGCCTGAGCAGGCTGGTCAACGTTCTGGAAGACGTTACCCTCAGCAACGATCTTGGAGCCGGAGTCAGCCTCGAAAGCGTGAGCAATGGCGAAGAAGTAGTTGTTGACGGCGTGGAGGAGGGTGTTGCCAGCAACCTTGGGGGAGCGGCCGGAGGTGTGGTGGACGTAGTTGTTCTTGAAGGTGACGGTGTCGGAGGAACCGGTGAAGTACAGGCCCCAGTAGTGGCGACCGTCGCAGGTAGCAGACCACGAGGAGGCACCGTTGATCTCGTTGTTGGAGATGGTGACACGGTTGGAGGCACCGTTACCGAGGACAATGTGCTGGCGGGAGATCAGGTCGGTGGTGACGTGGTCGATCCAGATAAGGTCGGCACCGTCGATGGTGATAGCATCACCACCCCAGACGTACTGAGGGTTGATGTTGGTGAAACGGACGTTCTGAACGATGATGTTCTTGACGCCGGACACCATGCGGATACCCTTGCCCTTGATAACACCCTTGGAGCCCTGGCCGATCAAAGACTTGTTGCTCTTGACGGTCATACCGAGAACACCCGCGTTGTCGTACTTAAGGCCGGAGACCTTAGGGGCGTTGGGCTGGTAGTTGCCGCACCAGTTGTCCTTGTTGATGGCCTTCTGGCAGTTGTTGGCAGTGCCCCAGGGAGCGCAGCCAGCAGAGGTAGAGGTGCCCTCGGTTCCAGTGAAGTCGAAGGTCTTGGTCAAGACAATGACGCGGGGGGAAGCATCAGCGAGGTAGCTGATGAGCTGAGCAGTGGTGGAAGGGTAAACGGGGGCAGCAGAACCACCACCAGTAACGCCCTTGGCGAAACCCTCAGCAGCGCCCTTGACACCATCAGCACCGAAGGCTGAGCCAGCAAGCGCCGCAACGGCGGTAAAGATGGAGAACTTCATTGTCTAGTAGATAGATGCAGAAATGAATGGATGCAAACACAGTTTGCTTTGAAAAGAGAGACTGAAGTTGGAAGGGTGAATGAATGTCAAGTCGAGGCTTGGATATTAGAAGAACGGCGAAGCATCACCTTTATAACTCGTGATTCTCAGCTTGAGGTTGTACCCACTAGCCAGCCTGCTTGGCGGACATTTGTTTTACGGGCTGGTGATTAGCTCACGCATCACTGCGAAGTCGGTAACTGCATGGCAATCAGACCTGCATCCACAAGTAATGACCCCGGCGGAGGCGTTCTTCCGTTGGGTCCAGGTTGTTTCGCAGATTGTGCCGCTTGTTGGCCAGCGCGCAGGGGCAATTGCCGTTCCGGACGTTGATTTACTCAAGGAATAGTTGCTTTGCAAGTGGCATAGCACCGGAGGGCTGAGCGTGCTGGGATAGTATCGGAGGAAACAATCTTAGCATGTTTCACAAGGCAGGGGGACGCTGATACGCACGTTGCGCAAGGCTGCCGCGATACCCTCCGGCCGTCTTTAACCCGGCAGACTATACCTTAAACAGTCTAGTCTACAAGACGTTTCATGAGCTTATGATCATTAAGATTGTAGGGATGGGCATGTAGTAGACCTAGTTGCGCCTCACACGCGTCGAGTCACGACAGAAACGGTTGTGCGGTGTGTACGACAACGCATTACCGAGGTGGTGAGACTTGAAAGCAGTTCTCTAGATCACGTCTTCAGATCATTACTGCAAACGGATGCGACTTCGATTCTAGAAGTTTTCCAATCTCTGGTAATAAACATAGGCCGAGAATGCGCCGTTGGCAGAGCCTCATTCAGTGAGCTGCATGAGAAGAACCGCGAATCCGGCCGCATAGGCGGTACGTAGGCATGCGGGCGCTAGTAGACGCGGCTCAAGATTACATGTTAGCATATACCTAGAAAAAGGCGCCGCACAGCATCGGTGTGATCATTGAGGTTGACAATGATGAGGTGATTCTCAGGGCAGGTCAGAATTCTCAAGGCTAGAGCTGCCTAGCGCGGAATTGTGGTGGGCAACGTTCCGAGGAGCTCAGAATCCTTCCATCACAATTTCCGAATGTGAGGGGAAGAACAACCGTTAGCCATAGGAGAATATGCGCATCCGCCACGGACCGTTGAAGAAGGAGACAACACGTGGATGTTGGATTGGTCTCTATCTCGACCATTTGGGACCCACATCGAACATCAATGGCATACCTACCACAGAATTGAATAAGCCCGTGGAGTAGCAAACAAAGTACATTGACTGCGTTGGGTCATGAGCCTGGACGGTGGATTCTGCGTTTGTATTCGTGAGCAGTATGCCAGTCTCGCCTCCCACACACAACGGTCTGCATCAATTCCTATACCTAAGGCATATCCACATCTGGCCGACAATACGCCTCAGACCCAGACCGCGCTATTTTGGTCGTATCAGTTCTTCTCGCTCGGCTGCCTCCATCCCAGGAGGTATTGATTGAGCACAGTGCTCAGAAGCATTATCCAAGATAGCTTTTCAATTGTCGATTGCTTCAGCATCTAGGTACGTTTCAACAGGGTGTACAAAAAGTCAGACTGACAAATCTTGCACGGATAAAGCTTCACTGCTCGCTATGACTTCAGCATTGTATGGAATCCCATGATCTGAGGATCGGTGGAAATATCCTTCATGGCAAGGTTGTCGACGTATCAATGCTAGACATATCTACGTTTCATCTCACAGTCCACATCTTGACGAGAACTTTGGCCCTGTCGACCAAGCACTAATGAGTGATGGTAGTAGGAAGGACATATCGCATGATATCGAATGATGACTAGACGACTTGGCTGATGTTTGTTGCGCCCAACAAGTTGACAACCATCAGTTAAATCAACAAAGCAGTAGCTCTTATGCCCGTAATCTCCGAGACCGGACGATGTTGATTGCTAGCTAACTATACAGGGAACCGAAGGTCATGGTTGAGAAGGTTGTTCATCTCCTCACACGTCGAAGTAGAGTACGAAGCAATGAACATAACGTGTATTCAAAAGGCAGGGCCTTTTTTGAATAATTTTAGTTTTTTGTTACATATGCATCTTGGATTTGAACATCGTCAGTCAAATGACTGGTGTTACTCTGCGCTTTATAGGCTGATCCTTGAGTGCAACTATATGCCTTCTGTATAAGACCCAATTTGGCTAGTGTAGAATGCCACGTAGGCACCCGCGTGAGGGCTGCTTTCCTTCTACAACTGTCGCACAACGTGAGAAAACTACTATACAGGTAATCAAACCGATTGAATCTTTGAATAGCGCAACAATAGCTACGTGTAGCCACCTCACTCGAGACTCAAAGGTTGCAAGGCTGAATATCGCCAGCGCCATGACATACCGCAAAGAGTCCCGTTATACGCAAGACCCCCGTGATCGGTCCTGGGAACCAAGATATACATCAAAGCACACTTCATCCTCGGACATACACAGACATGAACACTCCAGATACAACGAGTCAGAAAGGGTTGCGTACAGTCCGCCACCACGGCGCAGGAGGTGGGCGGCAGGATACATAGACCGCCAATCTTGTTCATCTAATGCGTACATAAATACCCACCACCGCTCCCCAGATAGCGACTACCCTTCGGATACGGAGTACATTACCCAACCAACACACCGCACCGACGACTACATTCAACCCCACAGCCACCAAGACCGGTATGACATGCGTTCCAAACCAAGTGCCAGGCACTCTCAAGGTCACGACGGCTCTGAAGCAGAGGACTCAATGGACGGGCCTAGTACCAGCGCGAGAAAGGAAAGGCAATACGGATCCGATGTGGAGAGTCTGAAGGACTATCAAACTACCCACCGACGCTACTCAAGCCCAACGAGCTCCAACCCAGACATCGAGAAGCGAAGTGATATCGCCAGTTTAGGGAAAAGACCACTAGGCTCGGATGTCGCCAGTATGCGCAGCAGACGCAGCTCAAACGCACAATCTGACCGCCAGTCTGTCCGGCCGCCGAGTATCGCGTCTGATATTCAGAAGAGGAAAAGGGAAAGCAGGAATGAGAGTGATAGCGACAGTGACAGCGAGGGAGGATATATCTCGCTTGACGACTATATTACGGGGAGGAGTGACTGCGTTTCAAATCGGTGGGTTTCGGAAGACAATGGGGAGGGAAGTGATGCGATGGGAAGTGATGTTGAATCGGTGAGTGATGCTGGAGAAGGAAGCGAGGATGTGTTGGGCAGTGACGTAGAGTCTTTGCCAGATGGAGGGAGTTACTATTCCAGAGAAGATTGCATCGGGAATGAGTATGATGATCGCATAGATACCGAAGGCCGTAGTCGATGGAAGCAGGCAGCCTGAGACGCGGTACATATTGAGTGGTGTTAATGTCGCATGTGTCATCAGTTAACGTATAGCGGATATACATACGGTAGCGGCAGAACTTTGTCTTGAATTCCGCTTAATAGTTCTTACATGTTATACACAAATCTAGACCACATCTGCTCCGCCGAATGCATGCTTTGCTGCCGTCTTCACAAGCAAAGCACCTACAATTGGCATTTGTATGGTACAAGTCTCTTCTTACTGACTGTTCCTCTTCAGGTGTACGTCTATGCAGTGGCAGTGGCTTGCTCGACCGGCTCTGTAGCCTCTACAGTCGGTGCAAGCTCAGCATTGTTCATGGGACCCTTCGGCCAGGGTTTCCCAAGTGCATCTTGTACCTTCACAATCTGGTTCTTGGGACCCGGTACGCAACCAGTGACTACAATCAACCCGTTCTTCTCGTCGACTTGCAGCACCTTCAAATTCTTGACTGTGACACTCTCGTTGCCCATGTTTCCAGCCATACGCTTTCCTGGCAGAACACGCGAACCAGATCCTTGCGATCCTCCGGCAGAACCCATGGCGCGGTGGGTGAGCGAGTTACCGTGTGATGCAGGTTGACCGCTGAAGCCGTGACGTTTCATGCCCTGAATTTGGTTATCAGCATCTTGTCTGTAACCGAAACTTTCGCAACCTCATGGTTAAAGCTGCGCGATGGAACTTACACCAGCGAATCCCATACCTCTCGAGATAGCCCTAACGTCCACCCAGTTTCCAGACGCAAACCAATTTGCGCCGACACTCTCACCTACGCTCAGTCCCAGCCCACTCCCATCTTTGACCTTAAATTCCGCCAGGTGTCTCTTGGGACTCACACCTGCCTGCGCGAAGTGTCCTAACAACGGCCGTGTGACATTCCTTGGCTCCTTCTGCCCCGCGCCGATCTGCACAGCCCAGTATCCATTTTTCTCTCTCGTCTTGAGTGCGACGACCTCGTTGCGATCGACCTGCAGGACGGTGCAAGGCGTGCGCTTCCCTGTCTCCGGGTCGTAGAGGGCGGTCATTCCGCGCTTGAGGGCCAGAAGGCCAGTGCGCAGAGGTGTGGAGTGCGCTTTCCGTTCTAATGCCGCTGTTGATGTGGAGTTGAGGGCAGGCTTCCCGTGGCGGTGGGCGAAGCGGTCTTTCTTGGGGCCAAATGTGGACTTGATACCGCGAGTGCTTGTGTAGGAGAGCACCGGGGTGGCGGCATTGTGCTGGACGAGAGGAACAAGAGAGCGTATTGCGGATGGCCGTAGGGGTAGTGAACCCCAATTGAGGGGTGCCCGGGGTGGCATTGCGTGTCGTGGTGGGAATGGTGATGGGCGATACCGCCAGTGTCGCGGTTTGGATACTTTTTGGCGCTAAGGGTTGGTGCACGTGACGACGTGCTCGCTTTGGTTAACCGCAGATCAATTCTCTCAGGTAATGAATGAGCATAGGGGTTTGGGAGTGTCACTTCTAGTCGATTGTGATTTACTCGCGCTTGTGAGGTAAAGATTCAAATCTTACAGGTTTCCGCCCAGATGATAGCTACTGAATCTAACTCCTACAACCACATGTTCAGCCACCCTCGAATCTCCAGCCGATATAGCGCGTCGTCAAGCTCTTGCCTGCTCAATAGAAGGCATCATACCTTCTCCCGTATCCAAGTTTCCACCTTTTGAATACCGCCAGATCAAGGTTAATCGAAAACAAATACAAATATCAGGGTATCCTCCAAATGAAATATTTAAACGCCATAGAACACCAGCGCTACGCAATAGCGCTCAAAAATTATGAATGATATTACCAATCACTCATCTTAAAATCGTGGTTGCGTGCCAGCCACCTGCACTGTCAAAGGTGACTTGCGCAAAAGCTAGTCGTGTTTCGTATTCACGCGACACTCAGTCCTTCCAGTTGACTTGTCGTACTTCGGCCGGATTGCCAACGGCAATACAGTCTGCGGGAATATCCTGATAACAAATTAGTATGCATTCAATGATACGTTTCCACCAATAGAATGGCTAGACTTACTCGAACAACTACGGATCCGGCACGAATGATTGCGTTGTTACCAATGCGGACACCAGCTTCGATGTGGCAATTATCCGCGATATATACGTTCTCACCAATGTAGACCTCCCCGGCAATCTCAGTGCCATTAGTGCCCTTCAGTCCCTTGGTGTCGGCGGGTGACTTGACGGTCTGGATGGTTACACGAGCACCAATTTTTGTGTTTCTGCCAATAGCAATCCTTCCAGAGTCAAGGAGTTGAGTGCCCGGTCCAATAACAACGTTATCTCCAATAGAGATGTTGTAGCCGTAGTCACAATGGAAGGGTATTGCAACTTGAATACCACCGCCAAGGTGGCCGGTAACTCGACGCTCGCCTGGGCGAGGGTATATCCATCTAGCGGCGATGATGTACTCGAACTGTCGCTCGCGCTCACTTGAGGCGATCTGCACGGCCGCGTTACTGAGGCTGTTGAAGCGGAACACTGCCCCCGCACATAGCGCGCGCTCATCGGCTAGCTGATCGGTGTATGGCAGGAAAGGCTCTCCGGATAGCATTTTATCTTTCTCGCTTCTGGGAGGTGGTGGTGGATGCGAATAGCGTGATGGCGAGGGAGCCGGGGGAGCAGTTGCCATTGGGGCCATTACAATTGGAGGAGGTGGTGGAGGGCGAGTTGCAAGATGATCATGAACTGGAGGTCTCTCTTGGACTTGGACGGGAGCAGATGGGGGAGGCTGCACATACTGCACAGATTGTGCCGCTATTGCAGGATGAGTAGGGGTGACTTGGCTCATAGACTGAGGGGTATGGTGATACACGCGAGGATTGTGCTGTCGTTGCGGGGGTGGAGGGGGCGGTGGGTGCTCTGGTTTATACCGCGGTGCTTCAGTCCAGGTCTTGGTCCCACTGTTCGGCATGCTGATGATCTGGGCGTCAGCGAATGTCATAGACTGGAAGATCTAGATATGGACTCACGGTGGCTTGCACACTTTTTCGTCTATACTCGCGGGTCTGATTCGAGCACCATCGCTGCCATTGGAATCTGGGTACGGCTTCTGTACCGATTCGCAATGAGGAATATGCACTTGGTTACAGACACCACACCTTGCGTAGTGGGCAGGTATTTCAGCCGAAGACACACGCTCTTTCGCCTGTAGTGCCGGCGGCGCTTTTGAAGCTCCGTCCTTTGACCATGGAATTTTGTTTGCATATCCTGCACATTCAAAGTTGCCGCGTACGCAGTTGTTGCATTTAGGTTTGGCTTCATCACACTTCTTCTTACGTTTTCGGCAAGTGCCACACCCTGTCTTGGTCCTGTTGGCGAACTGTCTTTTCCGTCCACTTCTCTTCTGATCAGAATCTTGGTTAAGTCTGTTAGGGTCTGTGGCACCTTCTTCGTACTCGTGAGGATCACTCATATGTGATGGTGGCATATGGTGGGGTGGGTCCAGGGGCCGAGGCTCGTGATGATGGTGTTCCTGGTACTCGGTGGGCTCGGCAGCCCAACGACGATCAGATTGCAGTCGATCTAAAGGAGGCAGTGTGCGCTGGTGCGGCTCTAGAGCTGGCCTTTGCTCGGGATAGGATACTGGTGGTGAAGGTCCGGCAGGTGGAGGCGTTTCTCTCGAAGACCCATGTGGCCGGTCTTCTGGTGAAAGCGAGCGTTTCCTTTTGAAAGGACTATCTGGAGATCGATCTCTGTTTGCCATAATGGGCGTGATAGAGTGGTTGGCTGGAGGAGGAGAGCTAGGGTCCCGTGGTACAGAGCCCCAGGCTGTCACGCCGTGTGGTCCGGTCGACGCGTGTGGCGAGGGTGGCGATGGTCGTCCATTGACTGCAGTAAAGGCAGGTGTAAATGGATCCCCAAGCTTCTCTTTCAGCATGAATGGAGCAGTGTTGATTGCGGGCATGTGCAGCACAGCAGACATAGTACCTGGGTTTGGTAGGTCTGCAGCAGTAGTCTAAGTTGAAATGGCCAGGCAGCTCGGTAGCAAGCTATCTGTTGCCCGAAGGGCGACTTTTGTCAGAAGAGATTGGCGTGTGTTGTCGGCCGTGGTTCTGATATGGGGATTGTGAACTCTGTTCTTCACTGCCGAGTCATTCAGGCCTTCAAAAGAGACTGCGACCGAAAAGACGGGACAGGCGGTGACACGGTGAGCTGATGGTATGGGGTTCCACGACGCAACAGGCGGCTTTCGCGCTTACCGCTGGGGTCGAGATGGTTGCCGGGCGAAATGGTGAAGCAGATGTCTGACCACGCTCAGGCGTGGTGCTGGTGGCTTCTGGCGCGATGAGGACGGCAGCGCGCAAAATCGCAAAATCGTCTTGCCAGGCAGCGAGGGTCTACTCAGTGCGCATTGCGGGTGCCATGTGTGCTGGAGTCAATGCGGGGTGTGGGTTTGGTGATGCCAATCGGGAGCAGAGCCACCCGCAGCAGCGAGAGCAGTGTATAAGACAACAGAGTCGGAGGAGTTCTGCCCTGGAGAGAGGGGCGTCCCGACGTAGGCGCAGCTGCCAGCGGATGGGGCAGAGATCAAGGCGGCTGTTCCTCTGGCTTGCTGGAGCACAGATGCCCTATCCCGGTCAGGCGCTGTGATTGGGCATAGTGCCCAACCCCTGCGCGTCTGTCCCACACCTGATCTCCAGCGAACGACCGCGAAACGCAGCATAGACGAGCTAAAAGCGCGGTTCCTTCGAGTACCACATAACCGACCCTGCATTGGAGCTCCAACCCACGTTTTTTCGCGGAAAAAACGCGTTTACAGCCCTAAAGCTGATCGCTGGGTGTACTGGAGGGGTGATGGCTCTCGCAGCGCGCATGGATGGCACGGGACAGCCGGCCCACCAAGCGTCCCCCGGCGTGACGGCTGCGAAGTTGATCAGCCAGACAGCGTTAGTCTAGTAGCCGTCGCAGAGCGCTGTTACGACTGCGCACGCGGTGAGGCGCACGCGGGCCGTGATTGGGCGGCCCATGCAGGCTACGAACATTGGAGGCCCGCCGTCGTGTGTGCGCTGCAGCGACACGCAGCGTCGAGGCTGTCCCGTGGGCGCTTTCCTATTTTTGCGTCAGCCGCGCATCGCAGGTAGGCGCGCCCCGCTGCTCCTGGCAGTTGCTACACGGCGAGAGCGCCCTTCAGTGACCACACACGCTGCCTCTTGCGGCGCCGTGCTCAGCAACGCCGCCGTTGCGCGCACCTCTGGGCTCACCACCTGCGTGCCCACACCCCCCGCCGCCGCCTCCTGCCCGCATTGGACGTCATTGCTGTTCCTGCGTATCGCCCGCCTTCTCGCGCGCGTCCAGGAGCAGACTCGGCACTGCCTCATGCTAACCGCCTGTCGCATGCCTGTCCGGTTTCACCACCATGACCAAACAAGAAGGCACCCGGGGCCTCGCCCACGTTTCATTAATCAGTGCCGCGCCGTACCCAGGCTCGCTCCCTCGGCCTGCGGCCTGGCGCACCTGCCTCGTCGGCCCTTTGACTGACTTGATCTTCATCAATACGCCCAGACGCCGCCCTGCAACTCTATCCGCCTACAGTGCAACAGTCCGCCCTGCATCATGCCGGCCGGTCCACGAGCGCTCCCATCGGCTACAGCATTTATAGTGCTCTGCAGCGGGCATTTCACTGCTGGCTGCTCGGCCCGCTGTCAAGCCGCTCCCTTGCTCCCTCTGAGTCTGCCCAAGAGCCTGCTCCAGCACCAGTACCCACCCAACATCTGCTCGGCGAGCCGCCATTATTGTCGGCTAAAGTGACCAGTACAGCATTCTACCCGTGGTCTCTTAGATCCGGCTTTGCTCATGATCAGGCGGACCCTGATCGGTCACGCTTCTGCGCATTCTTGCGTAAAATACCAATGGAATTTCTGGCCCCTTTCGTCGCTATGCATCGGCTGACAAGCAAACTGATGCCATGATACCCGCGGCTGCATCTCGGCAACAGTGCGTTGCGAGGCTTCTTTCAAGTCATCCCACTACCTTCGAACACTGACACATGTCGTCTCAGTATAATCCAGCAGTGTGTTTCCTGAACGTGCGCCCCGTTCCGCTCCCGTTAGCGATCAAACAACCCACTGGTACGCGTTGGTATTGCGCCCCCGCTGTGCCGGTATTCATCGAGTGCAACTTCATCCCTTGCTGAAAAGCATGAATCAACCATGCCGCACTGAGCGTCGCTCGCTTACAGGATTCGTGCGCTTACGTTCGCCTGAGATCCTACCGCTTCCGATTCGGCTAGTGAAATTGAGTGGCTGCCGTTGGCTCATAAACGCGGACCCACGCGCTTATTATTATCAACGCTTACGTCCGCCTGTCGTGCCCAAATCGAGCTTGGGATACATTCAGGCGTCCAGCCTTAGTCTATGGTACGATCTCGAAACGCGACAACAAATTTATGCAGGACATTTACTCCTTGGCGCTGAGCTCCACACTGGAAGGGCAAATGCAATGAATTGTCTCTCGCAGCTTTCGTAGAGCAATGTGTACCGCCTGCCTACCCCACCTCGGAACTTGGAAGCGCTTATACGCAATCCATGGATCTTCCTTACGCTTCATTCTGATCCTCATCTCTCACAGATGTGACGCCGAGATACTGACGCGGCAACAGCGGATAGAAAACGGTCATCCTCCTTGCTGGAGTAATGGGGCAGGTCTTCAAAGGATTGAGGCACAGTTTACGATAATCGGATCTAAGTGTGTGACATCTATGATATGTAAGGGGTTTCTTACATTGTCTTTGGTATCTTAGAGCGTACCAAAGGCCAAACATGTATCCATTAAACATGGCTACGAACAGCCAAAGAGCGCATCAAATTTCATCAGCCCCAATAGAGCACCTTGCGTCCTCCCTGTCTCTACAGCTTGGCAGCCTCGTAGACCACCCGTCATTTGGCTCGATTATTTTAAAGCCAAAGGTGTATTAGTCCCATAACTTGGCTGTGGCACAGTCGTAAAGCTTTTTTTACACCAATGGACTTGGTGTTTACGGTGATCTCGGCTTCAGTATCCCGATGATTCCAGACCGTTATGCTGCAATCTTTACCAAAGTGCCAAGACTGTCAAGATTTGGCTCTATTCAGAGCCGCATACCTGGTGTAGTAAGGAAGTATCCAGCAGGGTCACAGTCTTGTCCCAGAACGGCTATCTAAGCGCCAAATATATGGAATTTAGTTTTCAGCCACGTTTGCGTGAAATAAGCGCCCAGGCGTACAACATATGTACGGTGCTTGATGGGAATTACAAGCCCATTGCTCTCGCTTTATGCGCTTCTCCTATCCTCTCTCTCAACATCACCTTCCGGGCTAGACACGTGGGAAACTTGACGTGTCCTTATACTTCTCGCTGTTCTGGTTTCCAGATCACAATGACTAGTCCAAATCATTCGACCGTAGTTGATGGATCGTTAGGACAGCGTGACGTCAATAGGAAGTGCATAGTTCTCAACAACGGTGCTTCTAGTAGTTTTTCCATTACCCACGTTTGGGAGTATAAGCTTCTAGGGTCAATGGTAATCTGCACTCTACGGCGTTTATTTGGGACGAATCGAGGTTGACACCAACACCGACACCAACATATCGAAGCGCCGATGACCTCGGACCTGCATGACCTGCGCATCTCCCGTTCTGCAACGTCTTGCGCAAGACAATTGTCCGTCACCCTGCATGCAGCAAGTGCAACTCATGACGATTGGCTTCCAAGCAGGACGAAGAATCAAGGACTCTATGCCGGGAACGGTTCCAACCAATGACACCGTTGCAGTTGTAAGTAGTGCTAAGCTGTGAGTGCGGTCTTCGATCCTGTTCTGGCCTTGCGAGAAATTGTTGTTGGCAATTGCGTAGCCAAGACTATCAATTTTGTTCGCCTCGAGGGACGTTCTCGGTGCAGCAATACTCGGCCAATATTCGTGGATTTACCTACCAACAAGAAGGAGCTCCACATCCATCGCTCCAAACGTGACTTTCGAAATGGGAGGAACCATGTTGCGCATGCGCACGTGGCGCAAACTCCACAGCGGCAATGTCAAATAACACCGACATGAGGCCTTTCCGTGCGTGACTCGTAGTCGCGGTCAAGCCTCGAATCCTTTTTATGCGACTGACAGCAGAGCGCGCGTCTATCTCCGCGCATGGAGCTGGCGTTCTGCGTCAACATATGCGCTCCCGTTGAGGGCACGTTCGTGGTTCGCCAGGGAAGACGCATGCGAGGCTTGCACACCGATGAGTGAGGGTAAGGCGAACATAGGGCCGAAAGGACCGGCCTCTTTATGACAGCGCTTGTGATTGTGACACAGCGTCGAGCTGCTTCTGCTATATGGCTAGTCTTCTTTTGCGCGAAAAAAAAATGGTGACCACAGTTGGCAGTGACGATGGCATGATAGGAACTCGTATTGCCCAGCACGAGCATTGTCTGACCTGCGCCTCAGCGACGCGCGGGCTCTGCATTGAAGCTCTGAGCAAGCGCTCTGACGCTTCCATTACTTGTTTCGGGATGCACGGTCTCACAAGAGAGTCCAAATGTTCCGAATGCAGCAGAGCATGTTCCATATTGGCAGGTGCGTGCATGATTAGCTGCAGGATTGGGGTCCATTTGGAGAGCATATTCCAAGCAAGCCACCATTTGAGCTGAGGGTTGCGCATCTGCAGACAATTCTTGACTCTGCTACCGCCACTGTGCTATGCGTTAATAGGCCTCTCTGCGTAGGATGCACACAGTTGGTCAGCTGCTTGAGAACAGCCAGAGTGTCGTGCATCAGACTTCTCAATAAGAGAATTCAGTCGTGAAGACGAAAGACTGACTAAAAGCTAAAGCTATTGTCTGAAAGCAGTATAGTAGAATGCAAGAGATGCAAACCGTCATGTGGTCGGTACCATAGTTCAGAGTATCTATTGCACGATAAAGTTAATGCATATGAATGGTTGTTCCTCTGACGCAGGATAACAACGCATGGGGCAGGAACCAGTCACAAAGCTGCCCGCCTTAGTAAAAGCGGTACGCTACCAGTTGAGCGCGCTACCCGTTGAACGACTCTGAAGTGTGGTTCGCGTATATGTCACCAATGATACGAAATAGAGGGGCACAAGAACCTCAATCCTTTGGGTCCGCAAACAGACACAACACTACGCGCCCCGCCAGGCTTGGCTCTTCCTTTCTCTTTCACCAAGTCAGATTTGTGGACCCGAGATAGGTAAGCGGCCGGGTGGGCGGGTGTATTTCTCTGGGATGGGGAGATTGAGATCGTTCGTGGCTCGAATGCGTTGGTTCTGGCTGAGAGTCGTTTGGACCTGTGGCAAAAGAAGGTTATCGTTGAGCGAGGGTGCATGCAAGCGGGGCGGTTCCATCGACGGATCGCAATGGCCTTTTGACTACGACCCTTCGTAGGACGAACGATACATACCAGACGTGGTCGGTACGCTCTGTATCTTGGACTCTGAATTGTGGCTAAATACAGCTAAGAGTAGCAGCAATATTATGGCCATTTCATGCAGAGGAAAAACACGCCGTGAAGTCACCATTTAAAACATTCTAGAAGCAGTGTCAAATGGTACGGCTTCTTATTGTAGCAGCCAGAGCATTTTACACATCCTCCTATAGTTTCCAGGTGAGTTACGTGCAAGACGATCCAGGGCAATGAATTCGATGGACAATAGATCATATTCGAGCACAAAAAGACCGAAAACCTAAGACAGGTAAGCTAGTGGTATGTCTGGATGGCATTGGATAGCGCAGAAGGATATTGTATCATCTTCAGGTGTTTATGCGTTGTAAGTTCATGTTTACTATATTATTAAACCTGTGTATGCTGTAAATGTCCTCATCTACACCCTGTCGAAACCATCATCGTCTATACATCCAGTGTATTACAACGCATAGTTCTACTATCACTCTTCTCCCGATCAATCATACTGCTTTCAACTGCTGCTCACATGACTGCGCATGACCTGTCGTGCATTGCTTTGATGTACTTTTCTTTCATCTTCCTCCGCTCTTCCTCTAACTGCTGCGCCAGCTTTTGCGAGTAATCCTCTTCTTGCTCCTTCGCCTTTCTCTCTTGTTCTTTCCTGATCTTCTCTTGATTCTGTATCAGCTCCTCTATTCGCTTGCGCTCGTTCGCGACAATATCATCAGCCCGGGCTTGCAGCTTTGTAGCGTCCTCTCGTTGTTTAACGAGCTTTTGCTCAAAATCAGCCTTGAGCATTTCGCGGCTTTCGTCCCATTCTTTGCATAGTCTCGTCTCCAAATCCATGATTTTCTTCTCGTACATATCTCGTAGTCGCTCCATCTCCGAGACCAAGGCAGCACCAGCGCCGGTGTCGTTGAGGGGCTTCTTCTCATCGTTGAGCTCTTTCTGTATCGCCAGAGTTATCTTCTCTCTTCGACCAATCAGATATCTGAGGATCTCCATTCCTGATGTTTCTCCTCGGTCATGGCGAAGAACCATACTGCCCTGATCGATCATCTTGCCCCATAGGTTTGGATCTTCCTTCAGTTTCGATTCGCGCATTTCGCCTATCGACAGATCGTGAGCGATGGAATCCCACATTGTTGTGGCAAGTACCACGCTTCCCAGATTATCTTCGCCACAGAGCCCGCGAAACATTCTCAAGTTCTTGACTCCGGACCCTCCAACGCGGACGTCGGGGATGCGGTGCAGGTAAATTATACCAGAGAGTTTCAGCTTAGCTGTATAGGCTGATGATAGCCATCCTGAGATTTGCAACAGAATCTCTGTGTCTGTGCGCTCGGTGTCGTCAAAGCCAGGAGTATCGACTAGGTATATCTTGAGGCCGTCTCCAAAGCTACAAGGTACAACCTCGACGTCTTGAGTACCTACAAAGAACATATCAGTAGGGGATTCTTAATGGTCTGCATTCATCTTACACGAGTCAAGCTCATGTCCGACTCGCAGCTGGTGATCTGAGAAGAGGTTTATGAAGCTGGTCTTTCCACAGCCTGTGATACCCATTACGGCTATGATGATATCATCAGGTCTGGTACGATTTATCAGAGATTGTACGTGTCATAAACAAGATACAGTTGAGTGACTTACGTCAGGTATGGCGGGTCGGAAGTGGATAAAATGCTATCAGTTCGTGATCGCGTAGTGAAGGTCGAGTCTGCCATGGCAATGGATAATTTCGCTGACCGTAGCAATTTTCAAAATACAACTACAACACTCGTCTAAGCACTTTGTGCACTTTGTGGGGTTGAAGTGTGATGAGAACAAGGAAGAGTCCCTAAGATCAGTTGGGCAGCGATGGACCTTAGATCCCCAGCGCTCGTGCTGGCATGGGCTAACAAGGCTACGTAGGATCGCACATGCTGGCAAGAGCCCCACTTTGACGTGCATGAACATGCAAGTTACAAGCGGTCGCTATTGGTACAACACATCCTACATGAACCGACTCCTAGTTCAGATTGCCTCGGCCGTCTATATTTGTGAGACGGCTTATGCAGGGCGTTCAGAGCCTTTCATTCATGATAGAGTGCCGGCAGGATGAGTATTTCATCGAAGACTAAGGACGACGTGAAGGGGACTTTGGCTCCGTCGCTTGAGCTTAGCCTTGATTTAACCAGCAGTTTATTGAGTCATTCTAGACTATCATTTGTAGAAATTCCTCGTTCATTCGTCATGCTCTCAAGTTGTGCGTTGAATCAGTCGAGATACTAGTAGCTGGAATGTCTAATAAGTTCGAGGAAGATTGCTCCAGACGACTGGATACGGGAGCTTGCCTGGTGCTATGAGAGGTTCTAGAGACAAGGGCCCGATCTCTTGATAGAGTGGTTTTGGCAGACTCTCATTGCCGATTCTCTGATGATGCTCCGCTTCGAGAAAGCCCGCCTGCTCAGCACGGTTTGGGTCTGATGAGCTCCGCTCGTCATGCAGGATTGCCTGAGTTTGATGTTGTGCTTCTGCTGTCCTCGACTGCACTCTTCGCTCCCGGTGTTGCACCGTTTTCTTTGGACGACTGGCTATCGATGTTCGGTATTCACCAGCCTCCATGGGATGGTTACCTGATCGACGTGTTTCATGAAACATGCCTTTCCCAAAGTCAGATAGACCAAGCATAGCGCGGAGCAAGTCCGACCATGCAGAGTCCTTCTTTGGCTTGTCTTTCATGTCCGTCTGTCGGACTAAATCCTCTGTGTGATTCCGAGCATACTGATATCCATGATTGGCCTCCTCAGCCTCCATCCCTTCTTGTTGCAAGGGGAGATGCCGCTCGGTAGTGTTTGTCCAGCCGTCGCTATTGGGGTTGAATGGGTCCTCTACCGCTGCCCCTTTTGCCTTTTCATTCGCAGTGATTGATCCTTCTTCTACCATCTTGATACCTCGCTCAGTCCTGAGGTTCTCGAACGTCTGATGGAGGAAATGGATATTCGATTCGATGTTCAACATGAGCTCCTTTTCGCTTGTAACTGCTGCGTGCATGTCGTTATCGTTGTCCACCAAAGTATCGTTGTAGGCCTCCAGCTGAGCAATTTTTGTTTCATATTTCTTGCGCATATCTCTCAGATCGCCTTCAAGGTACTTGCCTACTGTTGTATCCACCAGAGTTGTTGCCGACTCTCGCTCCAATTCCTCTTGCAACGCGAGGACGACATTTCTTTGCCGGTTGACAATCTTTTCGACGACTTCAATGCTGTTTGAGCGCGCATCCTTGTGTCGGGCATATTGCGCACCACCTGTGATCAGACGTGCCAAAAAATTGTCTCGGCTCTTCAGAGCTGCTTCTCGTCTTTCAGCTGCTTGCAGCGCGTCCGGCGTTTGCAACAAATCCCACATCGTCGTGATGATCGTGACATCTTTAAAACAAGCATCTCCGCACAAAGCTTCGAATATTCTGAGACTCTTTATAGATGAGTTGGACATACGTACGTCGGTTATCCTGTGGACATACAACATGCCCCCAATGATCAGTCTGTGTTCACTGCAGAAGGTGCACACAAATGTCGCAATGTCACCCAGTATTTGGACGTTTGCTTTGTTTGTATCATCGAAACCTGGCGTGTCGATGAGCCAGATCTCTTGCCCGTTGGTATGGAAGTAGCGATAGCCATAGACTGTGGAAGTGCCTGCTAAAACATGAGCATAATACCTTGATTTTCGATCCTACTTACATGATCCCAGAGAATGTCCAATTTCGATGTTTTGTTGTGTGATCTGGGAGATAAATGTACTTTTCCCAGCTCCTGTGAGTCCCATTACGAGTATGCCAATTCCCCTTCGCACAAAGTTAATGCAAATTCGCCATAGCATCAGTCTTGACGTACTGTGAAGATTCTGGCTGCGGTAAGCTTCTTGCATGCTTCGATCCCAGTAATGATACTGGAGCGTTCAGTGGTTGAACCTCAGATAGATCAACTGCATCGCCACTGTCCTTCACAGATACATGTCCACGGTGTGACACCATGGTGCATGAATCAGTTTGAAAGAGTGAGGGTGACCTGGAAACAATCTCACCTCAAATTTAGGAATGAGAATAACCGCGACGAGATCATAGATTCCTAATGAAAGGCCGCAGCTTGGCATCGACGAGCCAGCATTGTTTCGTGAGCATGAATAGACGCATGTACGTCGACCCACGCATGTATGTGGGAATGCAGGTAGTGTTGACCGGAGAGGGTTGACGTGGACGTGTGCGCCCTTGATTGGATGCGCATGTGAGGCGAGCGGAGCTGACAAGGTCGAGTGCATGCGTCTAAGCCATCATGCAGACCCCAGTAGAAATACCACGACTTCGTTGCCTGCAGATTGCAGTAATGTCGCCCGAACACATTTGCTGAGGGGCCGATAATCTGCAGAGTCTATCAGATAGTTATCCATCATGTTCTTTCTAGCAAGTGATTCTCCTACTGCTCGCTTCTTATGTTGGACATCTCAAACGGAAATCAGGGTGGTGGAGTCAAGGTCGACACCTTAGAGGTGATTCAGTACGTTATTTAGCCATGCTTATAGCCGCGACTAACAGGGTCAAAGACCAGAAGATATCATCATCGCCATCTTGGGAGCGACAGGCGCGGGGAAGTCTTTTTTCATCGAAAATTGTACCAAAGATCGACGGCCGTGTGTAGGTCATGAACTAACGTCCTGTAAGAGATCTCAGAACTGTTAAAGAACGAAATTAACAGAAATTGATTGTCAGGCAATACACAGGTGTCGGTACATACCATGGAAATGCTTGGACGTACAGTACACCTGATAGATACCCCTGGTTTCAACGACACACTACGATCGGATGGTGAGACCTTTCAGGAGCTGGCCTACTGGCTGGCAGCAGCGGACGAAAGAAAGTTCAAGTTGAGTGGGATGGTCTTCCTGCATCGTATAACCGACATACGCTTCCACAGCTCGACTAGGCGTGCACTCGAAATTTTCAAAGCAATCTGTGGGAAGGATGCATTCTGCGGGACGGTTGTAGCAACAACGATGTGGAACCGAGTGGCCACCGGGGAGATCGAAAAGGCACAGGATCGCCAGGCTCAATTGAAAACCAAGATCCAGGAAGACATACTGGCGTTTGGTGGCAGGCTAGTACCAATCTCCGCAGCTGAGGTGGATCCCTGCAATATCGTGAGGCACATTGTTCTGAAAGATATGCGGCTAGACTTGGCTTTTCAAAAAGAGTTACGATACCATGACTGTCTGCTCCACCAGACGACAGCAGGGAAGATTGTCTACGAGAGCTTGCTCTCTTCGTCCGATGCAATGAGAGCCTCAACACACTGTCCTGCAAGGGAGATGGCAGCGGCACTCGACTCACTGCGGACGACGCGTGCTGAGGCACAGATAGCGTGGGAGAAGCGGATACAAAAAGAGAACGAAGACTTCCAGCAGCTTACGCAGAGATATCGAGATTATACGCGACTGAGGGACCAGCCAGCCACGGTATTTGAAACACCGTCGATTGGCGAGAGACGCAACGTCTTAAATACGGATCTCGAATTCCAATTCGAGGAATTGAAGCGCCAACACGAAGCAGTGATGTTCAGGCAGGGGTCTAAACTGGACCGGAGGAGTTATAGGTCAAAGGGCCGCGGCACAATGACTCTGGGTGTTGTTGGAACTGGCTTGGCGGTCGGGCAACTTGTTGCTGCCATGGCTTGTAATGTTATGTAGAAGCACAGAGGGTGGCGATGTAGGACCAAGTAGGGAAGAGCAGCGCAAGCTTAAGCAGATGGAAGGTGCTAGTTGACAAAGGCAGATCAGCGAGAAGCTGTGCGTCAACAGACAATCGTACAACACGTCTTTATCAATCAGTCTGGGTGAAATAGTTGTGCATATAGTGCTATATACCGCGAATGTTGCTTGTGCAACGTCGAAAAATCTTTGGTCTGGACAAAACCACGACCAGCAGCTGAACGCCGTACTGACGCCAAACGCTAATTCATTTACATCGTGAAGAACCGACAAAATGCGCCAGTTTCCAGTCTACAACATATACACCATCAAATCATCTAACGCCTAAATGCTCCTTGCCTATAGGAGATTATTCCTCAACGATATTGTCCTTCGCCTTAAAATCGGCCAGAGGCTTCGTCGGGCCGCTCTGCCCTATAACTTGGGTGCTCAAAGACGCTGAACTTCTCCTCGCCCGAATCTTCATGCTTCTAATACTGGGAGAGGGGCTTGGAACTGGACTGGCTCTGGGAGTTATGCGAGAAGACGAGACCTTCGATCCTGACATCTGCTCAAATCTGCCGGCAAGATCCTTCACTCGACTGGGCGAGCTGCTAGCCTCTCCTTTCAGAAAATCATCGCCTTCTCTCGAATTCTCGCGAGGTAGTGAAAGGATGCTGGACCCATCAGGGTCGGCATTTACGACTCGAAGCTTCGATTTGGGCACAGTGAACATGACTTGAACAACACGGCGTTCAACAGCAGCCTCGACGTCCCAGTCCCCTTCATCGGCGGGAGTACAAGGGCGTTGACTGACGCTTGGGATGCCAAGCTCGCTTGGTGCTATTGGTGTACGCGGCGTAGGTAGCTCGTCATCAGAGGTTAGGTTGACCAGCAAGTTGCCTCTGTCCCGCCACTCCTGTCGCAGGCGATCCTTCTCGGCGCGAGCAATATCCTCTGGCGCGCCCCAGTCATCACCACTGTTGCGCGCCCATCTGTTCTCCAGCTCTTCGTCCCAATCGTGTTGGCCTCTTCTGCTCTTCCAGAATGTCGCATCCGATGCTGCCCTTCGAGGCGTTTGACTAGATGGGAAAGACTTTCGATTGTCATTCGCTGAAGTCTCAACTGGCGACATAGGATGATCTGTATACGGCTCGTGATAGGATACGGTGTTGGTGAGAGATCGAGTTCGGTCAGCGCCTGAGGTCGACCTGCGAAGCACTCTCCGTACGCTGCCTAACCAACTCTTTCTCGCGTCTCGACTCCCAGGGCGTGACATTTCTAACGCATGAGAAGTCGCTGGCGTGGCTGTTGTAGCGCGGCTGTTATTTGCTTCCGTGGCCCCCAATGAACTTGATCCGTTCGAGGTTGATGAAGTGCCAGGACGAATTTGCTCCGGATTACCCCCAAGTAGTGCCTCACCTTCGGCTTGGAGGTGTGCGAAAGAAGCGTGTGCAGTCTTAGATGTGTCGACACCGGGATTTCCATTGCTACGCACACTGCTGAAAGACTGTGTCCGTGGGTGTGCCTGTGCCTTTCTATTGCTTTCGCTATATCTGCGTGGCCTATCGTGCGTTGGGCTAGCATCTGGAGTTTTAAACGGATTGGCTTGATGTGTAGTCGTGATGTTCATGGCACGCAAGGACGCACTTCTCGCGAGACTGCCGTGCGAAGATGTCCACGATAGGTATGATAGTGTACTCCTCTCACTGAGATTGGAATTCGTACGTTCATCTGATGACGCTTTGTCCGGAGAGAGACGGCCGCTCGAAACTGTATTCGAACGGCGATTCCCAATTGCACTCGGCCCAGGCCACTCAGTCATTAGTTGGTCGTGATCATGTACGTCCTCCAGAACAGGAGAAGAGGATACCGAACGTGGCGAAGTCTTGTTGGCTCTGCCCTGATGCGGAACATCATTGAACGGATCAAGCTGCGGTGCGGTGTCGAACACTGACGAAGTTTGATCGACCCTTCGATCACTCATTTCATGTCTTTCGGTCAAAGGGGTCTTGTCAGTAGTCCTCTCAGCTTCATCTTCCTCTTCTTCCAGCTCGTCAATTGGATGGATCTGGCCTGGACCGCGAGTAGCACCCATGGCATAAGCAGGTCTCCCGCTGAGACTGCGCCGCAATCCACGAGTGGGGCTGGGAATCTCGAGAAGAAGGCCTGTTCTTTCAACATCTTGTCCATGTGAGCTCTTCCAGCCTTGGCCACCCTGTTCACCTGGCGGGAAATAGTAAGATCCGTTCTGGTACTCCAATGCATCTGCGTGACCTCCTCGACCGTCAAACCCGGGAGAGTAATCCTCGATGTTGTACCTATGAGCTGCGAACGAGAGATCCTGCAGCTGCTTCTCCCGCAGCTCTCGTTGCTTGTGAAGTCGCCTTGTATACCACATATAGAAAGCGAACAAGCCACATACAGCAGCCATTCCGATCCCTATCCCAACACCAAGCCCCGCCTTCTGGCCGGGACTCGATAAAGGACCAGTCTGTACCGGGTTTGAGTCTGAAATTCCGGAGGGTGAAATGTAGTCATCGATCCAGGTATTGGAGGTGATATTGAGGAAGTACGCCTTAGTGTTTGGAGTAGAAGTGGCTCTTCGTCGTCGCGAGCCGGTTGTGGCGATTGAATAGCCGCCAGTGACCATCATAACGCCACCTTGGAGCATGACTGCGCCATGACCGTAGAGACTGGAGCCGCTTGGCGGACCGCTGCCCGCGGAACTATCTGGAATTACCCATTCCCACTTGCCGTCGCCACCATAACCATTCGCAACGTTTAGAATAGCCAGTTGGGGTTCCGCTGGTGAATTGATATCTCCAACCCAGCCGCCATAGACAACAATCTGTTGCCCATCTGATGACAACACAGCAGTGTGACCTGAACGTGGGTCAACGGTGGTTATATCGCGTAGAGCAAGATCAGCGTGCGGTGTCTCTGGCTGCTGGACGCCAATGAAGGTCCATCCTTGCTCTGGCAGAGAGAACAAGGCAACTTGTGACATGTTGATGAAGGCAGCACTGGTATGCCCGCCTATCAAAACAAAATTTTGCTGCTGTGTTTGCGATCCATCGCTACGATTCGAGTATGTTGGCGGCAATCCAGTCATTGTAAAGCCAGCTTCTGGTATCGGTGGTCCTCGGCTTGATGAAACATCCATCTGGTACGTAAAAGCGCTGTCTTTGTTATTAGACGGCGTCAATGTGAGCATAAGGTTCGAATAATTTGCGGCCGACTGCCAGTCACTGGTGACACTGTGCCCTGCCTGCGGGCACATACCACCGAACATATAGGCCCCGGTATTAGCAGCATCTCCTCCAACGATGCTAGAGAACGAGATGCCGTTGCTGAGATAGTTTGCGCCTAATATTGACACGGGCTTGTCATTCGCGACGGATACGTCCTGCTGAAGCCAACTACTCTGGCTGCTTTCTGAAGCTGGAGTAAAGCTCCAGACTTCACCTCCAGCCGCGCCTTGAGAGCAGTCGCCCGTGTATACGGTAAGATTTCCATCATCGTCGAGGACTGGTGTAAATGCCCGTGGGTTCTTGTCGTCCAGGAATGGTAGTGTCGGGTACAGCGTCGTGTATGGCAGTTTGGCGGCATTGATGTTGGCCGAGACGTCGATAGAGCCTAGCTGGAATTGCGTGGACGACTGGGTCGACGGCTGGAACACGTAGACATGGTCGTTGTTACGGAGCAATCGAGTCGGATTGTAGGGCATCTGAGCGACAACACCAGATAGCAGAAGTGGAATTTGCAAAAGAGCGTGCCACTGAAGTTGCATCACAGACGTCGCCATAGACGAGTGCATGGCGTGGTGCTGACTCGAGGGTGTTGCTGAGGACGTTCACCTCGATTGCTGTTTACGGCGCCCCATGGACGATGCTGTGGGGTAGGGCGAGATAGCGTAGCACAATGTTTGACGATAGTGCTGGAGCCGTTGTGGTAAGTGGAAGATGAGGGGTCTGCTCAGATCTGCAGTTCATGCACGGGTCCGTTAAAGATGGCTGGTAACGGATGAGCCGTTCGTAAACAGGCCGACGGTCTCCCAGCCTGCCTGCTTGCGCAACGCACTACCGTGGCGCCTGATCTCCTTTCAACGGTCACTAGGCCGTCCAATCAAGGCCTGTCAGGATGCCGGAGCAGGAAAGTGCTGGAATGCAGGTCGAGGGGCTAGGCCATCTCGGCGCAAGCAGTGCCTTGGATAAACAGAATATCCCCCCAGCAACCGATCTGTGGCTTGCGCAATCAGCAACATGTGAACAAGGCCAAAGGCCAAATAAACAGCCGGCAGGCACCCACGGTATCTAAGAGCTATCTCTGAATTTTTGTCAATCTCCTGCGATGTGCGCCACGCCTTTGTGCATCAGATTCAAGATAAGAAGGGAGGAGGCTGGGAGAATACGATTAACCGCACCCCTGTCGGCGGGTTCGGTGGTATGACAACATCAAATGCACGCAGCCCCACGAGAACGATCATCCACGCGACGTTCACATCATGTCTTGGCTGTGTGAGACGTGGTGTTCATCTTTGTTCTGATTTGATTCCTGGTCTTTGTCTCGGTTTGTCTCATGTACGCTGGTGCGCTACATACATAGACGTGCTATTTGGGTATTGCTTTTACCAACCCCTTCGGACCGATCTGCGCTCTACTCGATGATGACGGTAGTGGAGCAAACATATGCTGTGCATTCTAGTTCGTGTCGGAAGCCACCTATGTACCATGTTCAAACGCTGAACTTCATGCCCCCGTTCGCGCAGATGACACTGCCTGTTGTCCATCCGGCCTCTGGCAAACACAGCATACCCACTACACCCGCGACCTCCTCGCTGTATGCAGGTCGTCCGCCCGCACCTTGCGAGGCCTCGTAGATTCTCTCTTCGTCGATTCCTTTCCTTGGTGCTGCGAGCGGGGTGGTCTCAATAAAGGGCTTGTTCTGAGCAATGAACTTTTCGTCGTTGCCCCAGTACATATCTGTGGCGACCGGGCCAGGGTTGATGGCGTTCACAGTTGCGCGCTCAGCCAGCTCGCGGGCCCAAGTCCGTGTCATGGCCTCAAGCGCAGCCTTGGTTCCTCCGTAGATCGACTGGCCCTTGTATCCCAATGAAGCGCTGACTGACGACAGGTTGACGATGCGGCCAGAGCGATCATTTGGTAGGTAAGGTATGGCAGCTTGCAGGAGTAGCAAAGGGCCCCTGACGTTGACGTTGAACTGCCTTGCGAAATCCGCCGCGTCCACGTTCTCCACAAAGTTGTTCCCAGCAACACCAGCGTTGTTGATAATGATGTCCAGCTGGAACTTGCCAGTCTTTGGATGCTTGAAGTTGTTGACTGCTACTTCGACAATGTGCTGAGGCCCAGTCTCTGAGCCCATGTTGGCTTGTACGGTGATGGCCTTGATGCCATACTCGGCTTCTAGCTCGCCTGCGAGGTCCTCGGCGGTTTGTGCAGACGAGTCTGAGGTGTAGTTGATGACGAGATTGGCGCCTTTGCTGGCCAGGTTACGTGCAATCTCGACGCCGATACCTGGGACAGTTAGCCAAAGCCTCGAAACGCGGGCAAAACAGTGCTCGTCTCACCTCTCGATGCTCCAGTCACAAGCGCGATCTTCCCCTCCAGAACACGCTGGCTGGAGCCTGTGCCCAGATTTGTAGAGGCAGTTCGAGTGTGCTGAGGCCTAGACATTTTGGATTTGAGATTTGAGGATTCGTGGAATGGGCAACGTTTCTACAGTACGTCGAAGGAGGGGTCGACTTTGAGCTCTTATGTACTACGCGGGGAGCAACTGTGGAGCAACTTAGAGCTGTCCGAACGGAATTTCGCCGTTGCATCATCGCTGTCGCCGCCGAGCTTCTCGACATGAGTGTAAATTTTGATCGTACCATCCTGATGCAGTAATATACGAGAAGGCTTGACCCCCGTGCTAGGAAAATTGGTGTTCTGCCTCACGATGCTCTTCTAGTGTCTCATCGTCGTTCGTCATGATCAACAGGGTCCACTTGCGGCTCAGTGACGAGAATGTTCACTTGCACGTCCGCAACGTGCTGTCTCCAAGGCAAAATGTAATAGGCTGTCGTCGACTGAGTAATTGGGTTCGCATCGCTGGCCGAACGCGTGCAAGAACCTTCGAATGCGTTCTTTCAGCACAAAAAGATCAATGCGCAACCAACCCCTCCGGTCTTCGGCCAGTGTGGGGATGGCAGAAAGGAGGCCCAACGCTTCCTGCTTGAAAGACCACTCAGCAACATCCAACACACAGTGTCACGAATAAATGTAGAGCCACAGCACTTCACAGCAAGTTGGCACGAGATGGTGCCACGTACAGCAAAAACAATACAGTCAATGTATGCCCAGAAGGATCACCACGTCTTCTATCTCTTAGCGCCAGCAGGCGGTGAGAGCAAAGCAGCCTAGATCGACCCCGCCATGCAGGAGCCAGAAAAGAATTCAAAAGCACACCATCCCGCCCTCTCTCATTGCCTCCCACCCTCTCATACTCTCTCACTCTTCTCTTGTAGTTTGAGAGTCCCTATCTTCTTTTCTCTTTACTCTTTTGCTCAATTGCTTAAGAGCCACATATCACGATGGTTCAGTCATCAGTTCTCGGTTTCCCCCGCATGGGTGCGGACCGTGAGCTCAAGAAGGCCAATGAGGCCTACTGGGCTGGCAAGCTCTCACAGGAGGACCTCGTCAAGGAGGCCAGCCGTCTGAGGTTGGAGCACTGGAAGATCCAGAAGGATGCCGGTGTCGAGGTCATCCCCAGCAACGACTTCGCTTTCTACGACCACCTCCTCGACCACATTCAGCTGTTCAACGTAAGCCATTAAGCTTGAATGTATCGATGACCCCGCTGACAATTCCAGGCCGTTCCCGAGCGTTACTCCAGCGCTAAGCTGTCCACTCTCGACGAGTACTTCGCCATGGGCCGTGGTCACCAGAAGGACGGTGTCGACGTTCCCAGTCTGGTAAATCAAGCGAAACCTTCAGCACCCGAAACTTTGAAGCTAACACAACGCAGGAAATGGTCAAGTGGTTCGACTCCAACTACCACTACGTTAAGCCCACCTTCCAGGATGGCCAAACTTTCAAGCTTGCTGCCGATCCCAAGCCCGTTCGCGAGTTCAAGGAGGCCAAGGAGGCAGGCATCACCACCCGCCCTGTCCTCGTCGGTCCTGTCTCCTTCCTTGCTCTTGGTAAGGCCGACCGCAACCAGTCCGTCGACCCCATCTCTCTGCTCGAGAAGCTCCTGCCCGTATACGTTGAGCTCCTCCAACAGCTGAAGGAGGCTGGTGCCGAGTACGTCCAGATTGATGAGCCTGTCCTCGTCTTCGACCTCGAGCAGAAGATCAAGGATGCTTTCAAGCCCGCCTATGAGAAGCTTACCGGCAGTGGTCTGCCCAAGCTCGTCCTTGCCACCTACTTCGGTGACATCGTCCACAACCTTGACGTCTTCCCCAGCATCCAGAACGTTGCTGCCGTCCACATCGACCTTGTCAGGAACCCCGAGCAGCTCGACACTGTTGCCAGCAAGCTTGGCTCCAACCAGTCCCTTTCCGTCGGTGTTGTTGACGGCCGTAACATCTGGAAGACCAACTTCAAGAACGCCATCGAGATTGTCGAGTCGGCTGTTCAGAAGCTTGGCAAGGACCGTGTCATTGTTGCTACCTCCAGCTCTCTCCTCCACACTCCCCACTCCCTCGACAGCGAGAAGAAGCTCGACGATGAGGTCCGCGACTGGTTCTCTTTCGCCGTCCAGAAGGTTGCTGAAGTTGTTGTTATCGCCAAGGCTGTCACCGATGGCCCTGCTTCCGTTCGTGAGGCTCTTGAGGCCAACGCCAAGTCCATGCAAGCTCGCGCCACATCCAAGCGCACCAACGTCCAGGCCGTCAAGGACCGCCAGGCCAGCGTCACACCCGAGCAGCACGAGCGCAAGTCTGAGTTCCCTTCGCGTTACGCACAGCAGAAGGAACACCTCTCCCTGCCTCTCTTCCCCACAACCACCATTGGCTCTTTCCCTCAGACCAAGGAGATTCGCATTCAGCGCAACAAGTTCACCAAGGGTGAGATCACCGCCGCGGAGTACGAGAGGTTCATCGAGAAGGAGATTGAGGAGACCATCAAGATCCAGGACGAGCTCGACCTTGATGTCTACGTTCACGGTGAGCCCGAGCGCAACGACATGGTTCAGTACTTCGGCGAGCGCCTCGACGGTTATGCCTTCACCACAAAGGGTTGGGTCCAGTCCTACGGATCCCGCTGCGTCCGTCCCCCGATCATTGTCGGTGACATCTCTCGTCCCGCCCCTATGACTGTCAAGGAGTCCAAGTACGCTGCCTCGGTTTCCAAGAAGCCCATGAAGGGTATGCTCACAGGTCCCATCACCTGTCTGCGATGGTCCTTCCCCCGTGACGATGTTCACCAGTCTGTCCAGGCTCAACAGCTTGCTCTCGCTCTCCGCGACGAAGTCATTGACCTTGAGGCTGCTGGCATCTACGTCATTCAGGTCGACGAGCCTGCTCTCCGTGAGGGTCTTCCCCTCCGCAAGGGCACCGAGCGCGAGAAGTACCTGTCTTGGGCTGTCGACTCCTTCAAGCTTTCTTGCGCTGGCGTCAAGGACTCTACTCAGATCCACTCCCACTTCTGCTACTCCGAGTTCCAGGATTTCTTCCACGCCATTGCTGCCCTCGACGCCGACGTTCTGTCCATCGAGAACAGCAAGAGCGATGCCAAGCTCCTCAAGGTCTTCGAGGACAAGGAGTACCCCCGTCACATTGGTCCCGGTGTCTACGACATCCACTCTCCCCGTGTTCCCTCTGAGCAGGAGATCAAGGACCGTCTCGCTGACATGCTCAAGTACTTGAAGCCTGAGCAGCTCTGGATCAACCCTGACTGCGGTCTCAAGACCCGTCAGTGGAAGGAGACCAAGGCTGCCTTGATCAACATGGTCAACGCTGCCAAGTACAACCGCGAGAAGTACTCTTCTTAATTCTCATGCCATTTGGCAACAAAGGCTGTGTTTCATCAACGCAGTCGTTTCAAGTGGCATATCAACATGCCACTTTGTAATGTGTGTAATGACGTTTTTATGATACCCAAAAGTTCAACCTGCATTCTGGGTCGTTAAAGGAAGTTAAAAAGAGGGATCTGGGGAGATGAACGATCTCAACATCGGCGTTCGTCGATAGCAGTAGGCTCAGTGTACACTGAGCGGCGTTTTGGTATAATGTTTGAAAACACTGCGGCTCTGACAAAGAGCACATATCCGCAGATAGATAGATTGGCCGTCTTGCGCGAGATGCGAGCAAGTGGAGGTTTAAGAATGTAAACCCATTCAGCTTCCGAATTCATCCTCTGAGCGTGACTGTTTCGTGGAACGTTACACTACTGATATAGAAGCTTGTAGGAAAAGGCCTTTGTTCTTGATCGGGGGCACGTAACAAGAACTGTTTGGCTGGAACATCTGGTTGCGACTTGGGATTGCCTGGTCTGGAGCAACTGGGTCGCCCTTCAGTGGACACGCTGGCGACGCGACGTTGCCTCGGCCCCTCGCCATACACGTCGACCACATTGCTTCTTTCAAAGACAACCACACGCAATCACTGACAACGCCCATGACACCCACACGGTCAAGATGTTCAACGTGCGCTCAATCATCCTGCTGGTCATATCCTATGTCGTAATCCCACGCCTCACATTCCTTCCGCAGAACGTGCACTCACTGCTCATTCTGTTCGGGCCCTTTGTCCTCCCACGCATCGTGGACTGGTTCAACGTCGCTCGCGCAACCTCTCAAAGCGTCCCTATACGGTCGACACCTCCTCGGGTGCAGAACGCGCTTAATTTACTCTTCGTCGCCGCCGTCGCCTGCCTCATCCTGTCGCTATCGCGCTTCGCGCCCGAGAACATATTTCCGACGACGCAGAGCCACCTCCGCACCGAAACCAGCGTACTGTTCGCTCGGCTGCGTCACCTACGACCGCTTACGGATACCGACCATGCTTTGCGATCAAAGTTCGAGGTCAACGCGCGCAATAGGCTCTACTACCTAGCATACGGCCCTGACACGTTGCTGAACTGCGTGTGGTGCGCCACGGCCAACGACAACGATACCAACAACTACTTCCTATACAGCCTGCCGAAGCTGGTTCTGCCGCACATTTTCCAGCTTGCTGTACTCGGCTTGGCTACATCTTCGCTGGTCGGGACCGAAGGTTCGAGGTTTCGCACACACGCGACCATTTTGGGACTTGCGACTCTCATTGTGGAAGTATGGTTCATGGCGACTTATGATATCACGGTCAATAGGCGAGCAAAATTTCTGCAGGATATCGATTCGATCTATTGGCGCGCAAGGTTCCTGCGGTGCATCGTGTTTGCAGTACAGGATATCGGCATAGCCTTCGTGCTTTGGGCCACGAGTACGAATCGATGGCTTGCGAAGCCTGTCTCGATTGCAGAACGATTGGAAATGGCGACACGAGTGTCCGAAGAAACCTTGAACAGGATGCGGGCTCTTGGTCTTATCACAAATTCAGTCAACCGCGATCCAGCGCTCCGGGGCGTTAGAGAAGAGTATTGGAGTACAGAAGGGCAGGTAATGTCAGAGACAATCCAAGAGGAAGCGGTCATGGAGCAGATTAATATCGCGATCGGCAAGCTAGACTTCAATGCATTGGAAGGTAGGGTTGGCGAAGTTGCAGATGGCATTTTGAAGGGCATTGACGGACTTCGACAGCCTGGTCAGATGGCTGAGGCGACGTCGTAGAGCACGAACCCTTGTTTTGGGACAATAGAGGCGGATATAGATGGGTAGGCTACTAGCGGTATCTCCAGCACAACGCTATGGGAGTCTCGGAACTTAGGCTTATGTCAAGATCTGACTTCCTTTTGCAATCTTGAGAAACATGGATCCCCACCTGCCGCTCGAGTTTGCTTGTAGCCCTGGTCATTTGATCCTTCTGCATCGTTGTGCCGTTGCCTCCACCAGACGGCTCTGTTGAACCGCACCTTAAGCCGAGCTTCCCTATTGTACTTTCAAGCCACTCCTCATCTAGGATTCTGTCGAAGGCATCGCCGACATCGCTGCTTTCCTGTGCAACGACCAGTGTTTGACGTGTTCATCATGTCCGAATCGGAGCGTGACTCTTGAGGCTGAATGTGAGTCGTTCGTGAATTGAGCAATCGGAGGAATACCGGCATGGCGGGACGCGGATATCCAGGGCAAGTGGTGCTGGATACCGCAGGCCTAAGCGTCGTACCGCGCCCTACCAAACAACAACCTGCAGGAATGACCTCCGATGTGCTTGGCCTTCGATTGAAATTTCGTCATGGTCAGTGAAAAAAACTACCATGGCAATAAGCATCATGAGGAAGTATGGTAGTATGGGACTGCCAATTGGTTGTACTGAGCCATCTTGAACCGCTGCCGCACAAAATTCTTAAAGCCGCAAGGGTCCACACAGATCCGTTAACGTCTCTCTTTATCAAATGCAGCCATTGATGCAAGGAAGACTAGCCCTCTAGGCCCCGCGGTAGTCCGTTTCCCTCTTCCGCCTTCGGTCTAGGAGTCTCCTCGTGACAAGAAGGTGTGACTCTTGAAAAACTTTCTGTTCTTATAAGAGCTCTTCCCCGACTCTTGCATTCAATTACCTCGCAGACTCGCAGCTCCAAATACCCCAGGACAAATAATTCCAACAGCCACAATGTCTCCCATCGCCCTAACACCCCCCAATGATGGCGACACTGTCACCGACCTCACAAGCTCTGGCATCCAACACGCCCTTGAGAAGTCAGCCCCTTCGCAATTGAAGTCGGCATCCCTCACAAATACCATCACCGCCACGCCGCCACCAGAGCGGGATATCAAAGCGCAGATAGACGAGTCACCTCTCGCGGAGCTGGATGCCTCCAAAGTGTCATGCACGTACACCGATGCTCCACGACCAGTTCCCGCCCTGGGCTCGGCCGAGATGGCTTCCCAGAAAGTTTGCACCGACCACATGATCCAGGCCAAATGGACTGTTGAGGAAGGCTGGGCTGCACCAGCTCTCCAGCCGTATGGCCCAATCTCCCTGGCACCTACAGCATCATGTCTGCACTACGCAACTGAGTGCTTCGAAGGAATGAAGCTCTACCGCGGTCACGATGGCAAGCTTCGTCTCTTCCGCCCGGATCTGAACTGCAACCGCATGCTCATGTCGACAAACCGCATCGCTCTTCCCGCCTTCCCGCCTAAGGAGCTGCTCAAGCTCATCGTGAAGCTGTGCGAGACGGATGGCGCCAAGTGGCTGCCTAAGGATCGCCCCGGCAGCTTCCTGTACATCCGCCCTACTATGATCGCCTCGGACCCGGCTCTTGGTGTCGAGCGACCCAAGGAGGCCCTTCTCTTCGTTATACTCTGCTGCTTCGCGCCCATGGGCGACATGTCTGGTGGAATCAAGCTCCTTGCATCCCAGGACGACATGTGCCGTGCATGGCCTGGCGGTTTCGGATATGCGAAGGTCGGTGCGAACTACGGACCTTCTCTCGTTGCACAGGGCGAGGCAAGAGCCCGGGGATTCCACCAGATCCTGTGGCTTTTCGGCGAGGACTGCACTGTCACTGAGGCTGGTGCTAGCAACTTTTTTGTCGTCTGGCGCACAAGAGAGGGCAAGCTGCAGCTCATTACTGCAGATCTGAAGGAGCGCATCGTTCTGGATGGTGTGACACGCCGATCTATTCTCGAGCTTGCACGCACAAAACTGACAACTGGACACGAGGATCTCGAGGCCGTTGAGGTTGTCGAGCGCAAGTTCAACATTTTCGAGCTCCTGGAGGCTGCCAAGGAGGGTCGTCTGATTGAGGCTTTCGCTGCTGGCACAGCCTGGTTCGTTACTCCCATCAGCCAGATCCACTTCCGTGGCGATGACATCGAAGTTCCTATGGCCAAGGGCCAGGTTGGTGCGTACGCCGATGTTGTGAGGACATGGCTGAAGGGCATCATGTGGGGAAGTGATGGCATGGAGGGCCACGAGTGGGGTCATGTTGTCAACGAGCAGTAGAAGGCTCGACACACAGGTAACGTTACGTTCTGCGACATTTAATAGACCGAAAAGGCGCGGATGTCTCAAGAAATGGGTGGAACAAAAGCCTGAAGTGCTATTTTCTTGTATATACATAGCATGGCGCTGGGCGTTCTGATTTCGCGTCACGGGAATAGACGAATCACAAACAATACCAACATACCTTCTTGACCACGCTCCTACGTGTTACTATGTCAATTCAACATTACAGAGAAGCTTTCCTAAAGCATTAATTGTTCTCTACATCAACAACACTTTCAGATGATGTCGGTAGCCAATCGGAGATTCGTAATATCTCATCTTAGCCCCGATTACCTCATCCATGAATTTGCGACCAAGCACGAAGAGCCTCGGTGACATCGTCCATCGTCACACCACACACGTTCAACTATGTTTTCAAGGCGTGCTATTCCTCAGGTACGTACTAACCTACAGCGTCCTGCGTCACGCAATTGGTATCTGACAACACCAGGCCTTCCGCGCCGCCACCCGCGCAACATCCGTTCGCACCGCCCCAAGCGCACGCTTCCTCACACCCTTCCAAATCCGATGCCTTTCCGATGAAGTCCGCAGCGCAATTGACCGCGCAGTCGCAACCTCGCCCGTAGTACTATTCATGAAGGGCACCCCAGAGACACCACAGTGCGGGTTCTCGAGGGCGAGCATACAGATTCTGGGTATGCAGGGTGTGGACCCAGACAAGTTCACAGCATTCAACGTCCTCGAGGACCAGGAATTGAGGGCTGGTACGTCATATGCGCAGCTCGTGCGGCAGAGCTTGAACCTTGAGGAGGTGGCGTGAAGCATATGGGCTGACAAATGCGATAGGAATCAAGGAATACTCCGAGTGGCCCACGATACCTCAGCTCTACGTCGAGAAGGAGTTCATCGGCGGTTGCGACATTCTTATGACCATGCATCAGGATGGTTCGCTGGCGAAGATGCTTGAGGAGAAGGGCGTTGTTGTGCCTGCTGAGAGCGAGCAGAAGTAAGGGCTCATAAATAATGAGTGTGGGAGATGAAAAGAAGGCGAATACGAAGGACATGATCATTGTATAATACAGCTTGGAAGCATGGCATGGACCTGCGGCAGTCGAGCGATATCTCTTGAAACGTACAGATACCTTGACACAGCAGTGGATGCGTGCGTAACGTGAATGTAAGTGCATAGATTGTTTGCCCACGTTCAAAGCTTCGGGTGCAATATTTACATCGTCCATATTCGATCTTAGTATTCGATCGTGCCTTCCTGACCACGCTCAGCTTCCTTACACCTCCCCACTACTCATCTCACCATCACCACCTTGTGCGGACCTTAGCACGCCAACAATGGACGGTAGAGGCACAAACTCCGCCATACAGCTACGCAGCCGAGATGCCCTTCAAACGCCCAGCCTCAGTAAACTGCCCTTCCCGGCAGTGACCGTCTCGGCAGCTGGGGCTTTCAGAGCACGGAACACGCCGCACCTGCAGTCCAAACTTCGCAGTGCAGAGAGATCGACTGCGAAGAAAGCGAGAATGAAGAAGAATGAAGAAGAAGCACACCCACTCGCTCTAGCCTTCAAAGGTAGAGCGATCCTCCTGCTGCTAAAGACAGCTTAACTGATGGCGTGCTCTAGAACAGAGTCAAGAGTACCGCCGCCATCTCTACTCGACTGCTGTGGCCCGAATCAATCAAGACCTCGACGCACTGCTGCACAACCTCTACGAGAGCAGTCTCCAAACAACCTCCTCAAATGCCGCTGAAGACGATCCTCGGGCTTCGCCCCTGAGGCTCAGCATTCCTGCCAAGTACCAGCGTATCGTCCAGAACCTCTACCGTCCTATATCCGGCTACCGTTACAATGTGCCGAGCATGACCGCCTCAGGCAAGGTCGAACGCGTCCAGACGACTCTGCACGAGCGCTTCCAGACCTTCGAGGAACGCATGCAAGCCGAGACAGCGCAGATCGAGGAGTTGCAGCGGCAATGGGAGGACGTTATCGCTGAGATCTTCCAGCTCGGCAGCGCCTGTTTGGGCGAAACTGATATCGCCAGTCTGCTGTCCATTGCTAATGTAGATGTGAGCGCCTCCTCACCTTCATCGAAGGCTGGATCTTCACTCTTCGTCCCCGAGCATGATGATTCGGCGAAGGGAAAAGCGAAGAGAAAGCGCGTGTCGTTTGCTGTTCCAGGCCTGATGGCGCTGTTTCCAGAGTTTCTGTTCCGTGCGCCAGAACATCAGAAGCAGGTCCCTGCTGCTCCTGACCTGCCGACAGGAGAGATTCCGCGCTTTGAGAAGGAGATCTCGGGATTGGGAAAGCAGCATACTGCGGATTTGCACAGGCTAGAGAAGGAGCACAAGGCATGGTGGACGAAGAAGCAACAGCAGCTTGCAAATACTTTCAAGGAAGACTGAGTGACTGAGCAGTGTCGTTGCACTGCTCGCTGGCGAGACATCGCGTTCTGTGGGCAACGAGTCTGGGTACTTACATGTTCCGTCGAACGCGAAAGGGGCCATCTACGTTACATGTTACACTACATATCTGCTACACTATAAGATCGAGATCACAATTAAAATAACCACATCTGGGTATTGTTCACACGCGGTAGTTTTGCTGATCTTCGATTGTATCTATACAGTCTCATCAACGCGGGTCTATCTTCCTCAGCTCACAAAACAACGGTCTAGTTTATCTAACTGGATATCTCGACATGAAATGAAATCCTCCCCGGTCTGCCCTTCTCTCGCACTCGCACTCGCTTAGTCGAACGAGCTCTTGAAGACCCACCTCTGGTCCTCGGGCTGCTCGAACGGCACACCAAGCTCGAACAGCGTGATGACAGCGCTGGAGAAGTCCTTGAAGAAGGCATCGTTGTCCTTGGCGTACAGCTCAGCGTACTTCCTGAAGCTCTTGTCCTTGACAATCTCCATGTCGGTGGGCAGCATCATCAGGGTCTTGGTCTTGACGTCCTCGAACTGCTTGGGGCCGTTCCACTTCTTGTACGCCCACTTCTCCTCGATCAGCAGCTTGAAGTAGTCGTTGGTCAGGGTGGTGGGGCTGAAGGTCCAGGGCCCGGAGAAGCCGGAGCGGTCGGTGTGGCAGCGGCCCAGCGCGTGCGCGCCGGACAGCGCGACCATGGCGCGGTCGTCGAAGCCCATGCGGCCGAAGATGGCGCGGAGGTGGCTGCTGCCCTTGGATGCGTCGGGCAGGCGGCCGTCCGGCGTGCAGAAGGCCACGTCGCGGTCGGTACGGCCGGCGCGGTAGGGGATCTTGGGGCCCTGCATCTCTTGGATCGCGGCAACGCCGGCGAGGATCCAGAGATCCGAGTACGTAATCCAGGGGAAGGCCTCCTTGACGGGCGCGAGGAAGTCACGGGCCGCCTTCAGACCAGCGTTGGCGCCGTGGTCACCCTCGGGGGCGAAGCGCATGGTAGCGCCGTTGGAACCACCGGTGCCAGTGAGCTTGTCGTAGCTGTGTTGCGTCAGAATGTGTGGTCTCAGCAAGCATGCAGGAATACTCACGTTCCAGAGGCGTGCCACGCCAGACGCAGCAGGACGGGGCCGTAGCTGCCGTCGTCGTACTCGTCGTGCTCCTCAAGCAGCTTCGCAATGTGGTTGTAGACCTCCTGGTAGTTCTCGAAACGGGGAACGAAGGGGGCCTTGGGCTTGCCCTCGAGGCCTAGCAACTCAGGCTTGTATGTGTAGGCGGCGTAACCAGCGACACCGAGAAGCAGAGCACCGGCGCCGACGAACATGCCGGTCGGGTTGCCCTCGAACTTGTCGCTGGGCTCTTCGCTGCCAGTGGCGTAGCCGCGTTGCCACTGCTTGCTGCGGAAGGTATTCTGAGCGGGCGCAACGAAGCGAGCCGAGCGTGTGGTGGTGGAGCGGAGGGAAGGAGCGGCGGTGCGCAGAGCGCGAGAGAAGGTTCGCGAGGCAGATGCCATTGTGTTGGTGGTGGTGGTTCAGTCACCGACACCTGTGCTTGCTATGAAGTATGTAGCAGGTAGGTCAACGCTCAATGGCAGGAAAAGTGAAAGCCTGGGTATCAGAGAAAGTGATTATGGAGTGGAACAGGGCACAGAAGCTTATAAGGGACAAGTTACCCGACGCAGCAGAGATGGCAACATCTTCTAGAAAACGCGATAAAGAAGTGGAGCGGTACGTCGAGCAGCCAATCAGCAGCGCGGTGATTGCGCATCGTCTGGACTGTAGTGATTACGATATCCGAGGTCGTGGCATATGTCGGGGAGAAAACTGCCACAATCGACCGATCAAGGACGCTGATTCCACATCATGCAGACGCGCAGGGAGGTTGCTCCACCCAGGCCCGCGACGCATGCTCGCGGTTTTGTAGCTCCCCAAACCGCACCCAGCTCATCCGCACTCCTGGCCGTCTCATTGGCCGAGCGCCTGCAGGCCGCGCCAAGAAGAGGGGTAGCGAGGCTCTGCGGAGCGCCAATCCGACGTGCATCCTGCACGAGAGCAGAACGCAGATCGCTGGTCGCTGACACTTGTGGTGGTGTGCCTGCCTGTTCGTCGCTCAGGACCTTCTTCGGTCGCCACGAGTGTTGTCGTGAAGCTGGAGCAGCGCGGTATCCACCGGCTCCACCTCGGGCAACAAATCGGCTGGCAGGTTTTGTAATCTGCGTGCGCCGAGGGTTTCGCCGTGCCCACATGCCGTCGCCGCCCCAGTGCGGCAAGTAGCGGGATGGACATGGTTCTCCAGCATTCGAGCCAGGTCGCCGTGCAGCAAAATGCGATGCCGATCATGCCGCAGGGCTGCCGGGCAAAGCGAGC
This sequence comes from Boeremia lycopersici, assembly GCA_022609225.1. Lineage (NCBI taxonomy): Eukaryota > Fungi > Ascomycota > Dothideomycetes > Pleosporales > Didymellaceae > Boeremia > Boeremia lycopersici. The sequence continues at coordinate 186,309 of JAGKPY010000040.1, forward strand.
GTCACAAGATGCGTTCGACGTTGAGGTAAATACTCTGTATTGATACGGCCTAGCACCCGCGATATAGAAGTCCTTCCACCCAACTACCAAGCTACATTACTCCAGATTTTGAGCCAATACCTACTCCACGAGCGCTATGCATGCAAGATTCAAGTCTAAGAGCGTCGAAGCTATGAATCACAAACTCCGTGCCTGATTATGCGACAAAAAATGATGAACAATAAACAAGCGAAAAAACTGCGAAGAATTAATGCAAAAAATCGATGCGAAGAATCAATACGGTGGCGGATGCGGGTGCGGATGCATGTGCTGATGAGAGAGATGCGGATGCGGATGGGTATAGTGCTGATGGTGAGGCGGAGGCAGCGGCAGGTGAATAATCGGCATTCCTGACAGCGGATGCACGTACGGCTGAGGGGTGTGCATACCGATCGGAGTCGAGGTGCCGGAAGCTGATGCAGACGTCGTGCCTAGACGGGACTCTGGTGTGCAGCGCCCAAGCCTGAGCTCGGCGGCTTCCTTCTCGAGCTTGGGTTTGAGTTGTTGCCAGGAAGTGTTGTTGGGATCCTTGGGAATCGCGATAGCGCGGCGGTAGGAAGGGCAGCCCTCCATTTCCTTCAAGCTAATTGGAAAGTCCAGCTGCGACGCCTTGTGCTCGAAGTACGCTTTGCGCGCGGCCTTCTTCGCCGAGTAATCGTTCGCCTTGTTGCTGCGCGTCGCCTCCTCCCAGAGCTCCATCTTGCGTGCGAAAGCGCGGCGCTCGTCGACGTGAACGAACTTTTGCGCCATGCGTGACCGTACCTCGGCGGACCATGTTTCAGGATGAAGCGCGGCAGCGTCGCGAACCTCGGCCTCTAGCTTCTGCACTTCTGACAGGAGGTAGATGGTCTTGAGCGAGTGTGTACTGGCCGGCCCAACACCAACAAAATTACCCCAGGAGTCGAACACGCCGGACGGAAGACATTTGCGAAGAAAGCTGACGTCGTCAACACCGGCATTGCGCATGATGATCAGCGCATCGTGCTCTTTGACCGTCTTTGATTGCAGGCAGGTCTTGCACCAGCGACGGAGGAAGGCCCAGTACGTCTTGCGTGTACTCGGCGCACCACAGCTCATGCAGCCGTGACCATGTCGAAGATGTGCATACTGAAATTCGTCCAGATCGGATGCGGGCTCCGGCATGTCGTCACCATAGTGGTTGTTGCGGCTGTGGACCCAAAGCATGGGATTGTTCCTTAGGAAGCGGTAACATGATGGGATCCTCTGGCGCATCTCGAGCAGTTGTGCAGGGTCCGAAAATGTGAGGATAGTGAACCACGTATCCAGGTCGAACCCCTTCTCCAAGACTTTGCCCTTCCTGAACCTTGTAGGTTTGACCTGTTTCATTTTCTGGGTGATGAGCGGCTGGTCATTCCGTCGCAACGCTGCAAGCGCAGCCTGTGCGTTCGCCGGCGAAGATGTGATAAATTCGATCTGGCTCTGGAGTCCCTCGCTCTTGCGTTCGTCGCACTTGCGCTTCTTGGAGCCAGAGACGTTGGTCAACGGAATGGAATGCGACCGCACTTCCTTCATCTCCTTGAACGCCCGCTTGCCGCCTGGTTTCCGGCAGTTGATGACCGTTCCATATGCCTGGGGGGGTGTCTGAGAGACCGGTGTCTGCTTGTTGACTTTGAATGCGACATTCTTGACATTCACCATGGCTGATCAGCCTGCCCGCCACTGAAATCGAAAGGGAGCGTTGCCGGCGCACTGTGGAGTCCAGAGGCTGTGCTGTGTGGCATGAAGGTGCGCGAGATCCCGGAGTTGCGGCTGAAAAGTGAGTGTAGGGAAAGGGACGCCAGGTTGGCCGAAAAGTCGACGTTGGGGGATTGCAGCGTCGCCCAGGCTTCTGAAAGTGCCAGCTTCGGAACCATGGCCAGACTCCGCCGAGCAGCCCGAACCAGGTCTGTCCAGCGTGACCCTACCGGTCCTCCTTCACTCGACGTGACGCGCGCGCCTCACCATGGAAGGGGCGTTTGGGGGGCGCAAGGTCGGGCCTTTGCCGTAGATGCCTGCATAATCTTCTGCGAAATAGATGCGCACCCATCGACTCAGAACCTGCGCCGATGCCGTTCCGACTCTCTCGCCTAACCTTCTCCGAACGCGCCACAGCCGTCGATCCATCCACAGGCCGCCAAGACGTCTTTCATCGTCATACCCCAGCGGCTGGGTTTTCGTCTCCGCACGGCGCTTCGGCCATCGACACGGCTCGACTGTGATGGCGCCGCCAGGACGTCAGCATAGCTGCGCGCTTATCCGTGGCTCTGCGCCAGCCACAGCTGTGGAACTAGGTACTCATGCGTCCCATGGTGGAGACCATGAGTCCAAGAACCACGTTGAGAATGCTCTTCTCCACGAATCAACGAGCGTTGTGAAGCTGCGCCTCAAGATCGAACCAATAACATTGTGGCAACAACGTGACTATGGGATTTGTGGTTACCACGAGTAGAAGCAGCTTCCTCATTCGGCCGTCTTTTGTAAGCCCCACACGCGGGGTTAGCGAGGTGACCTTGATGGATCAGCGACCTCGGCCATGGCAAGCGAGAGGATGACTGGTAATTATTTAATTCACAGCCTGCAGCGTGCCTACTTCCATATCATCTAACCTTCAAGCGTGGTTGTGGACGTGCAGCGACGTAGTGTAACCAAGCGCGTGGTTCAAGAGCCAGAACAGCAAGGGATCGGCACCGCGCGCGCAGTCTCGTCAACGACATCGTGCCAGGATGTTTTCCAAGAAAGAAAGTAAGTCAAGCTTCCACTAATGCATACGCTGTACAGGCGTAATCCATGCTTGTCTGTCTTGCACCAGCTGATAGCCTGCAGAGGACGTCCAGACGTCGCCGGACCTCAACGGTCAAAAAACGGTGCCTCAGTACGATGGCAACTACCATGAAGAAGCCCCCGAACTCGTCCAGTGCCCTGCGCACACAACTGAGGCCAAGCTACTCCGGAGGATTGACCTACATGTCATTCCATTCCTGTGTATCATGTACCTGCTAGCTTTCTTGGACCGGTATGTCTCACATCATACGTAGATCCATGACCTGACAGTGCCAGTGTCAACATCGCCAACGCGAATGTCTTCGGCCTCTCAACAGATCTCGAGCTTACCGGCAACCGCTACAACATAGCACTGGTCATCTTCTTCGTTCCGTACATCCTCTTCGAAATCCCCAGCAATGTCATCTTGAAGAAGCTGAAGCCCAGAGTCTGGCTCTCCATTTGCATGTTCGGGTTCGGCCTCGTCACCATGGTCCAAGGCTTCGTACAGAACTATTCCGGCTTGCTTGCAACCCGCTTCTTTCTTGGTGTATTCGAGGCGGGAATGTTTCGTGGGTACCTCTACCACTCCTGTCTGTATCGCGCTCACAACCTACGTTAGCGGGATCATTCTATCTCATCGGCATGTGGTTCCGCCGTCATGAAGCGCAGAAGCGGTACTCATTCTTCTTCTCCTCGACCACTCTGGCAGGCGCCTTCGGAGGTCTGCTTGCCAGCGCTATCGGCAAGATGGATGGTTTGCAGGGATATAGAGGATGGAGGCGAGTAACTTGTTTTGGAGGTGAGCCATGACTAACTCTGCGTAGATGGATCTTCATCCTTGAGGGCCTGCTGACCGTCGTCGTGTCCTTTTTCTTCTTCTTCCTGCTGCCCGGCTTCCCTGAAGAAGCGAAGTGGCTCTCGGAGGACGAGCGCGCGTTCGTCAAGGCTCGTCTGCAAATCGACCAGGGCAAGTCTGCGCACGAACGTAAGATGACAATCGGCGATGTGGGCCGCGTGTTCAAAGACCCCAAAGTTCTGATTGGCGGTTTCATGTACTTTGGGCTGATTGTGCCCGCGTACGGGTACGCGTACTTCAGCCCAGCCATCATCCAGGGTTTTGGCTACAGTCCCATCCAAACACAGCTCCACTCCGTGCCGCCGTGGGCAGCAGCTTTCGGCTTCTCAATGTTGCTTGCGTGGTTCTCAGACAAGCTGCGGCACCGCTTCCTGTTTACCATTTTCCCGATCTGCGTGTGCATCACCGGCTTTGCGATTCTGATCTCGGTGCACGACAACAAGAATCTGCAGTACGGCGCACTTTTCTTGGTGGCTATGGGCGCATACACAGCGATGCCTGTTATTGTATGCTGGGTGAGTTAACACCGTGTTAGACCTCAATGTCCCATACTAACCTTGCCAGTTCAACATGAACCTCGGCGGTCACCATCGCCGCTCGGTTGGGTCTGCCTGGCAGGTAGGCTTTGGTAATATTGGGGGCATAATCGCCGTCTTCGCTTTCCTCAAGAAAGACGCCCCACGGTACATCCCCGGGTACGCCATCAGTATCTCGTTCGTGTGCCTCAGCGCGCTGAGCTGCGGTGCGTACTTTGCGGCGTGCTCGTGGCAGAACCGGCAGCGCGAGCGGAGCGTGCGCGATGTTGGGCTGACCGAGTATGAGAAGACGGAGCTGGGCGATATGAATCCGGACTATCGGTATCAGTTGTAGGTGGGCCGGCGAGGTGCTGGGACGGGTGGAAATGACGCGGTCGGGGCATGCTGTGGGTGGTGGGTGTGCACTGACGGGGTACTGCTCTGCCGCGTCTGTTTCTGTGCTTATGATCCAAGTGTGGAGTAAGTGTGAAACAGATGAAATGGAACAGAGAAAGTGGTATTTGATGGGTAACTACAGAGCGCGCCAGGTGCCTTTGATATAGGCAGCAGGCGCGCGCTAGCCAGCACTAGCGCAGGTGTGCGAGCAAGTGAAAGAAACTGATCACATGACAGGAATCCAACCAACAGTAAGCCCTATCTAGTGTAGTAATGTAGTAATGTTAGTATAGCAGGGGTAATTAATCAACGTCGGTCCTTAAACATTCTTCTTTTCCTATAGCACCTCTCTGCAAGTTACAGTGAAGCAGGCATGCTTAGATAATAAGTGCTAAGATCAAAGCTAGATTACTTTGTGTACCTCTATAAGTTACTTCCTGTTAACAAATTGCTACCACAAAGTCTTGAATCCACACTGGATACTCCCCCCTGCTATACTGCAGCACTGCTTGCAATTCTTCTCCAATACCAGGCGTGAGCGCACAATGCATTCTCAAGCAGTCAACAACAGCAAGTCCAAGCTGGGGTCTTGAGATGTCGATGGATTCCAGCGCATTCGTCTCGAGTGCGTTCGGGCCGTACTGCTTGCATCCAGCACCACTCATCTCGTCTACAGCACAGCAAAAGCAAGTATCCGCCGCGGATCCAAGGCCGCGCGGCCGCCAGCCGTGCACAGAAGGCGACTCGGGGGGTATACACGTGTTCCCGCGCTGGTCTCGGCACTCCGTTGGCTGATCGCGCGTGCGCCGCTGTGCCCTGCGGCGCGGTGCTGGGGTGTTTGGGGGGTCCGCGGCGGTTGCGCGGCTGCCGTTGTGTGGGCTGATGCCGAGGCATGCGCTGGGTGTGCTGGGGGGTTTCTCGGGCGGTGTGGTGCGCCGACTGGGTACTGTCCTGCTGGATAGTCTTCTCGTAGATACTGTCCTCGTAGATACTGTCTCCCAGATACTGTCTCCCAGATACTGTCCTCCTAGATACTGTCCTCCTGAATACTATCCTCCCACCCCCAGACACCGTCCCCGGCCAGATCCGCGCACAAAAGTCTCCCAGCACTAGGTGTGCAGCAACGCACGCCCGCCCAACCGACGCGGTCAGCAGCCATGAAACAGAGAGCAGCACAGCAACCATGTACAAAAAACACTTCCTATACGAATACCAACACAAATAGCATTCTAGATACACGACTAGAGTCTCCCCGCAGGACCGAGAAGACCCAGATCCGAGATGCCTGGAACACCAGGCCGGAGGGATAACAAAGCGTGGGCCCGGATAGTTGCAGATCGTCACTGGCTGTGGAGAGCTTCTTTGCTGCTGTTGACAGAGAGTCGATGGGGAGTGGCGCTCGATGGTTCGAGGATCTGGACGGCGGCGGATGTGCCCGTGGGGATTGCGGATCCCGCTTGTTGCTGTGCTGGAGGCGTTTCGGTAGTTGAGGACCTTGTTTATTTGACGGGTATGCATTGCTGCACCCCCTGGTGGCTGTAGTAGCCTGTCTAGCCAGAGATGTACACGATGGACAGGACGCTGCCACCACGAAGCTTGCCCGACAAGCGGCGGGCAATTTCTGACATGACAGTGTTTGTGCACGCCCACCACCCTGATGCTCACCCGACCAGAACGCCCGCATACTCGGCGCGCCCCCCGTACCCCTCCAGCCCCTCCCACTGCACCACGAACCGATCGACCGCGCGCACCACCAGCCGGCCGCTCAGACTGACGCGCGCGACGCGTGCGAAGCTCTCGACGTACACGGTGCGACACAGGGCGCTGCTCTCGACGCCGCGGATGTTGAAGAAGCGGAGGAGCAGGGCGGCGAGGATGATGATGGCCGAGGTGGCGGGGCCGTTGGTGAGGATCAGGTCTGGGGGGGCGGCGGCGGCGGGGGGGCAGAGCAGCGGGAGGGCGGCGAGGAGGGTGCGGAGTGCGGTGAGGGGGGTGGTGAGGAGGGGCTGGTGGATGGCGCGGGCGCGGGGGATGGGGTGGATGGTGTAGTGCGCGGGGCCGAGGTGGAGGGGGTCGCGCGTCTGCGCTGTGTGTGAGGCCTTGTCTACCCGCTGCGCGTTCTGCGACCCCTGCTGCGCATCTGCGTGTGCCCGCCCATCTGCGACCTCCAGCGATCCCGCCGCCTCCTCCAGCCCGCGCTCAAACGCCGCCGCGCGCCCCGCGCTGAACGCGTCTCCCGAACTGACCACATACGTCCTGTGCGCGTACTTGCGCGTGTCCAGCCCGCGCAGCAGCGCGAGCATTTCGTGGGTGTGGCCGCCGGAGCCCAGCACGACGAGGAGGCGCGCGGGGGCGCGGCGCGGGCGCGGGCGCGGGCGGAGAAGACGCGCGCGCTGGGGGTGCGCGGCGGGCAGGACGGCGAGGAGACGCAGGGTCGCGGCTAGGAGGAGCGTGGCGAGGAGGGCGAGGAGGAGGGGGAGCGTGAGGAGGGCCGAGGGGGTGGGTGCCATTGTGGCGGTGGTGTGGGTTGGCGGAGATTAGGGGCCGTTTGTTGCGGGGGTCGAGGTTGGGCGAGACATGGTTTGGGTGGTGGAGCTGGAGCTGGAGCTGGAGCTTGAGCTTGAGCTTGAGCTTGAGCTTGGCTTGGTGCAGGGAGTGGAGCGCTGAGGCGCGGTGTCACGTGTTCTACATTTGTGAATTCAGTCCATTCTACATGCACCTGATATACAAGTCGTCCTAGATCTATATTACAAGACACACCATCTTCAAACACCACCCCATCAATCGAGCTCCGCGACTGCGCTGGCGCGCTTCTTGCCAAGCCTCACTCCGTTCGCCTGCATGTGCTGACCCAGAGCAGCCAGCAGCGTGTCGGTATCCACGGCAGGGCGCTCCTTCAGCGCGAGCTTCTTCCTGGCCTGCTCCTGCTCCCACCGCAGCTGCATGGGCGTCTTCATGCGCTCGGCCGCCTTTGCCTTCTTCTGGGCATACTCCTGCGCCGCCTGGGCCTTGGGGCTCAGGAACTTGGCGCGGACGGCCTTGTGCGGCGCCTCGGTGTCGTTGCGGGCGCGCTGCGTCAGCTGGAACATGTCGCCGCGCAGCTCCTCGGTCAGGCTCTCGGGGAAGGGCGGGGCGACGAGGGTGTAGCTCATCGAGTCGGAGCCCTCGACGAGGTTGCGTGTGGTATCGACGGCATCGTAGGCGTCCTTGTGCTCGGGGTCCTCGCTGCGCAGGGTGGCGCGGCGCTGCTCTTCCAGCGCGCTGAATTCCAGCTCCTCGACCTGGGCGGACAGCGGGAGGGTCGAGGGCGCGGGCGTGGGCGCTGCCGTGGCTGCGGGGGCCCGCCAGCTCTGGAGGGTGGTGATGGGGTGGCGCAGGGTGCCCAGGGTCTTGGACAGCCAGCCCTGCGCAGCCTCTTTGGCGGGCTCGGGAGCGGCGTCGGCAGCTCTCTCGGCCTCCCAGGGCCAGGCGATGCGGTAGCGCGTGCCGGCGATGTAGCGGTGGAAGACGGGAAGTCCGGTCTCGGGGTCGTACTGGTGCTCCTTGGGGATCTCGGCGCGGCCGTAGTCGGTGCCGGTGAAGGGGTCGATGCCGGTAGTGTGGCGCTCCAGGACGATGTTGTCGACGACGACGTCCTCGTAGATGCTCTGGCCGCGGAGGGAGAAGTCGGCGGAGGCGTAGGGAATGACCAGGCGCAGGTCGTCGATGGCGATGGGGGTCTCGGTGACCTGGCGCGCGCCCATGTCCTGGGCGCTGGGGCCGAAGACGGCCGAGTCGACGTAGGCCCGGTTGAGCCCCGAGACCAGGCACTCGTGGGTGCGCGGCATGACGCTCTGGACGGTGCCGATCCTGCCCTTGTCGCGGCCGCGGACGACGACGACGCGGTCGCCCTTGACCATGGGGAAGTAGGGCTTGTCGTCGACGACCAGCGGGAACTTGGCGGCGAGGCCCTTTTTCTCGCGGCGGGCGTTGAGGCGCTGCCAGACGTTGACGTTGACGTCGGGCTTCTGCATGCGGGCGGCGGGCAGGGCGCCGTACTTGCCGTCGGCGAGGTGCACGGCGCGGTTGGGCCGCAGCGGGCCCAGCTTCCAGTCCTCGGCGGCGTTCTGCAGGGCGGTGCGGCGCACGCGGACCAGGTGCTCGGTCTCCCAGCGGGTGCGCTGCAGCTTGACCTGCTTCTCCTCCCACTGGTGGGCCATCTTCTCGTGGCGGGCGCGGCGCTGCTTCTCGTGCCAGACAATGGCGCCCTTGACGTGGCGGATCTCCTTTGCCTTTTTGGCCTGGCGCACGGCGTTGCGGCCGGGGCGGGCGACGAGCTGGGGCATGGCGGGCGTGGTGGTGTCAGAGGTGGTGATGGAGGCGGCAATCGAGGCGGGCGGCGGGCGGGGCAGCGACTACGGGGCAGCGACTACGGGGCAGCGACTACGGGGCAGCGACTACGGGGCAGCGACTACGGGGCAGCGACTACGGGGCAGCGACTACGGGGCCATTGACGGCGATGGGCGATGGGCGATGGGCGATGGGCGGTGGGCGGTGGGCGGTGGGCAATGGGCGATGGGCAATGGGCAATGGGCGGCGTTGGCTGGTCATGTAGCGGTCGCGGCCAAAATTGACCAAATTCGCGGCCAGGGCTCGCCCGCGGGCGGTGGCAGAATCCTCCCACCCACCCACCACCGCCTGCGCCCTCGACGGCTGCTCTCCCTGCCTCCACCATGGCGCTGCTCCGGCGCCGCGTGCGCTGCCACTCGTGCAACCAGCCGTCGCGCGCGGCCGTGGCCCAGCCGCCGCGCTCGTACCGCTGCCCGCAATGCGACGCCGTCAGCTACTTCGACGAGGTACGCGTCTGGCTGCGACCCAAGTGAAAGCCGGGCTGACTGAGGACTGCACAGCGCGGGCTCGTCGCCGACCCGCCCGCCGAAGAACTGGCCGCGCCCGCGCTGCACTACGCAACCGCCATGCCGCGCTCGTCGTCGCCCGTGCAGCCGCCCGCCCGCGAGCCCGACGCGCTCTTCTGCCGCGCGTGCCAGCGCAACCAGCTGCTGCTGACCAAGACGCTGGCCGAGTACCTGCCCGACGAGGACGACGCCGAGTACGCCGCCTTTGCCCAGTCGCTGGACGCCTACCGCTCCGAGCTGGAGGCCCGCTACCCGCAGGTGTGCCCCGAGTGCCTGCCGCGCGTGCAGGACCAGATCCGCGCTGCTGGCTACGCCGCCAAGGCCGACAACCTGCGCCGCATCATCGACCGCAGCCGCGAGCACAGCCGGACCGCCCACACGCCGCGCCAGGCCTGGACCCTGCGCCTGATTGCCCTGGCCCGCGGCCTCTACCTCGCGAGCGCCGGCGCCGGTCTGCTGTGGCACGCCCGCGCCCTGGCCACCGACCGACACAGTGCCCATCTTGTCGACGCCAGCTGGCGGCCGTGTCTGGCCGACGCCGTCTTTGCGCGCCGCCTCCGCCAGAGCTGCGTCACGTCGCCGGCCGCCTGGCAGCTGCTGCAGGCCTCGCTGCTCGCCGACTGGGCCACCGTCTGGTGGAACCCGCGTCTGGCGAGCAAGACGAACAGCATCACCGGCCGCATGCGGGGCCTGAAGTCGCTGTGGGCCATCCGCCTGCTCGTCCTCGCCCTGCGCACCGCGTGCTTTGTCTACTGGACATTCGCGCCCCTGCGCCCGGAGAACCTGCACGTCTTCTACTACACCAACCTCGTGCTCCTCGCCGCCATCGTGCTCTCCCTCACCCTGACCTGGAAGACGGTGCGCATCGTCTACACCCCCGTCGCCCTGCCAGAGGACACATACATCCCCAGCGGCCCCAACACCCCCCAGCGCCCCAAGTCCAGCTACAAGCCCGCACACCCACACATGTCCACCTTCGACACCATGGCCCAGGGCTTCACCTCCAGCTTCCAAGCCGACGCCACCTCTGCCCTCCCGCCCTCGCCCACCCTCACCGAATCCTCCACCACCACCAGCCACTACACCGAGTTCACCACCCCCGCCCGCGCCTCCGTCTACCAAGACGACTCCATGGACTGGACCCCGACCTCGCGCCGCTTCGCCGCCGCCGCCCCCGCCATCCTGCCCCCGCAGTTCGGCTCCCGCAGCCCCGTGCCCGCCGTGTCCCCCGCCCTCGCCCGCCGCGACCCCGTCTCGCTCTTCGCCAAGAAAGACCCCAACCCCTTCCGCCACAAGATCCCCGCCGCGCCCAAGCCGCCCGCCCACGCCCGCGCCGATCCGTGGAAGCGCGCGCCCTGGCAGCCGCCGCCGCCGCACGCAGTCACGCCCTTCTTCCGCACCGAGCGCACCACGCGGAGCCAGACACAGTCCGCCGCCCACACGCAGTCTCCACACAGCCGCTCCCTGTTCGCCGACCAACGAGAAGCAGACGACGACGACGACGACGACGACGAAGCCGCGAGCACCGCAGACGGCTACGTCTACGCCAACTCCAACCCCGACCCCGACGCAAACGGACTCCAGGGCCTGGGCGTGCCGCGCACCGTCCGCCGCGACGCCGAGCTGTTTGCGAGTCCAAAGCTGAAATACGACTACTACGGCACCATGCGCGACACGGGGCTGGAGGATACCTTTAACGGGTTGTTTTCCGGGTGAGATTTTGATAGCACTGAATAAAGTCGGTATAGCATTGAATAGCGAGCCATTGTACGGATAGTTGGATTGCATCTTCTCGTGCTTTGTGTGGAACACAGTGATATGATTGACGTCATGCAAGTGCTGTGTATGTAACTGCAGGCGGCAGTCCATCTGACCATGCGTGCGCTGAGACATGGCATGCCAAGGCGGCTGTGCGCACGCTAGTGGCATGCTAAGGTGGCTATGCGCACGCTAGGCTAAGCAAAGGCTAAATTATTTTAAAATTAATTTTAAATTATTTTTGCCCTCCTAACTACAACATGCTACTACTATAACTAGTACTATAGTTTCTATCCTTGCTAGCTTTGTAAGTATTAGTAAAATTATTCTTAGATTAATTCTAAATTAATTTAGGCGCTATATATAGAGTATCTCTACCTTACCTAGCTCCTATTAAGTGCTACCTTCTATAACCTTAATCCTGCTAGCAATCTAATTGTCTATCTTAGTAAGCTTAGGTGCTATAAGAAGATTGTGCCTAGACAGCTCTATAGCGTATAAATTAATTCTAAATTAATCTAAGGTTAATTCTAACAATTTATAGTAATAATTTTTAAAGAGAGGTAACTTAATTAACTATCTCTACAACATCTATAGTATTAGTATAATTACTAATAGCTAGCATAGTGTTAGCATGCCTTATAGCTACTTTGTTAAGGCTAAGAAGTATAAGTTTAGTTAAATTAACTTAAGATTAATTTTAAATTAATTTAACCTAGGTTAGTATATAAACCTAATAGCTGCCTACTATATTACCTATAATAACCTCTTATAGTAGAACCTAGCCTATATGCGCACCCTTACTACTACTAACCTATAGATACTGCCCTTTACTATTATCTAGCTGCCTAACCTTACTATAAGGTAGATTAATTTTAAATTAATTTTAAGCTAATTTCTATAGGCTAATACTACGCGTATAGCCTAGATTAGTGCTCTTACCTCTTGCTACTACGTCCTTTATAACACCTATAGCTATAAAGATTCTACTATAACTTATAAGTTAGTTAAATTAATTTTAAATTAACTACTAATTAATTTTAGACTGTTTCTTCTTCTATAACTCTAATTTCTAGAAGTGTAAGAACTAAGACCTATAGATTAAGCTAGTTAATAATAAGGATGTAGAGGAGGATAATAATAATAATAAGTAAGGCAAATTAATTATAGATTAATTCTTAATTAATTATATAGGAGCAAGGGCTAAATTTGTTTTAAATTAATCCTTAATTAATTTAACTTTTAGGCATGTTATAGTATAGCTTAAAGCCTTCTTTTAGATAAATATAAGTAATTATACTAACTAGGTTAGAATAGTTCTTAATAGTAATATAAGTGCTTTTAAATTAATTATAAATTAATTGTTAATTAATTCTAGCAAGACTATAAGGATTACTAAGCTTTGCCTACTCTGCCTCTAGGTATTAGCCTCTTCTAGTATAATAGCTAAGGCTGCCTAGTAGTCTATACTAGCAAGGTTAGCTGCTATAAGGTTGTCTAGGGCGTCTAGCTTTATAGTGTAAGAATTAATTTGTAGTTAATTCTAAATTAATTCTAATAAATATTTATTACTCTAACTTCTAAATATATCCCTACTTATATATACACCTCTTAAAAGATATCCTAGAATAAATTATTAGTTAATCTAGAATTAATATATAGTAAATAGGTCTTATATTTTATTCTATGCCTACTATAATTCTAATAGGGCATAGTTATACCCTATAAATATAGTATCTAATAGGCCTCTTTAAAGTTAATCTAGCCCTTTTTCTATTACTTACTTTTATTTAATACTTTAAAGCAAGATAGATTAAACTACTATAAGGGTAGACCTTCTCTCTAAGGAGGATCTACAAGAATTAATGCTAAATTAATTCCTAACTAATTCAGCGTTATAATACCTCCTGCCTCTTCCCCTAACTATTACTCTACCTATTATTCTATATCTTAGCCTACTATAATTAGGCTATTCTCTATAAATATAGATTGCTCTACTATTTATTTAGAGGGTCCTAACTAAACGCGCTGTAGTAGAGGCGTAGAATTTATTATAGATAAATTCTAAATCTATTCTAATAATTAGTTATATAGATCTAATACCTCTTAGAAGTATTTAAGAGAGGTATATATCTATTAGATAGATAGCGTCCCTATAAGTATAGAAGAGAGTAGGTACTTAGGATAAACCTTATATAAATAGTATATAAGAGAACCCCTATAGCTAAACTTATACTAGATTAATTAAAGTTAATTAAGAATTAATTTAATTAAACTTTAGGACTTATACTATATAGCTTACTACTATTCTTATACTTAGCCTAATAGAATAGCTTACTAGCGTGGATAATATACTAGCCCTCTTTATCTTAGAGATTAAACTTAGTTAAGCTAAGGGGTAGGTAGGGAAGAAAGGCATACTCTTAGTATATTAACTAAATTAGTTAGAAATTAATTTAAAGTTAGTTTATATATGCTTATATAAGAGAGTAGTATCCTATTTGCTATTATATTAATAGTATATAGGAAAGGTGTAGAGAATAGAGTGCTAAAGATCTATTTATATATAGTATAGAAAATTTTTACTCTAGTCTATACCTATCTAAGTAAGAAAGAGTAAATTAATTTAGAATTAATTCTAGACATATTTAACTATATTAGGATCTAGTGTTTTACCTCTTACCTTACTCTTATAAGGATAGTAGATTAGATATAAATTAATTTAAACTCTATTTATATACTAATCTATCCTTCTTCTATTATAACTACGCCTTACGCTCCTTTAACCTAATTTTAGCCTCTTCCTATTTAATATAGAACTAACGCTTCTCCTATGCTAATAAAGCCCTCTCTTATTCTACTTAGAAGTTCTCACACTCCTATTCTAGCATCTATGCTAGTGTACTTTAAATTAATTAGTAATTAATTTTTAATATATTAATAGCTAATCTTACTAAGTAGGAGGGAATAAGGCTTATATAGGTAAGCTTTATAGGGGAGAAGACTAGTATAATCTAGCCTAAGGAGCCTTTAGCTATATAGGCAAGGCTCTACCTATTTTAGCAATAGGTATACGTAAGCAAGAGTGCTATACTTTACTTAAGCTAAAGTTTTTAAGACTTTTAAGAAGATTATCCTTATTATCTAATATCTTAATAATATCTTAAGTAGACTTCCTATACTCTAATTAAATAAGAATTAATTTAGAATTAGCTTGTGCTATACTTACTTAGTTCTCTTCCTATATTCTAGAAGAACCTTATACTAAGGCCTAAGTTTTAGCGTGATTTGTGTTAAACACTAAGCTCTTTCCTTGCCTTATACTCCTAAATATCTTGTATATCTATCTATATAGCCCTAGAGAAGTAAGAATTAATTTAAAATTAATTATAAATTACTTATATCTTAATACTATAAAGGAGTTTATACTAAGTCCTAGTGCAGTAGCTCTTCTATACTACCTATTCTATAGTATTTAAATAAGACTATAGCATATTCTATACAGCTCTAAGTATATTACTATAGTAGTAGTTAAGGCTAGCTGCAATAACTAGGTTCTTCTTATATTCTACCTAATCCTTAATAGCCTAGGATATTATAGAAGCTTAAATAAAGTTAGAGTTAATTCTAAATTAATTTATATAAACTTATATATAATTAAGCTATATAACTCTATATACTTAGCGTTACTCTTAGCTATTAAAAGGGCCTTTATACAACCCTATTTAGAGTCCTCTATATAGGCTAATTAAGAACAGGCTTTATTAATACTATATAAAAAGTGGATTTAGCAAAATTAGAGATAATAACTAAGTTAGTATTGCTAGGACTACTACTCTAGGTCTCTCTTTATAAGGTATTATCTAAATCCTAGTAGAACTTAGCAAATTAATAGAGAATTAGTTTAGAAATAATCTAACTAACCTACTATTTATTTTGTGTCTATATTAATAGTTACGCTAATAGCACCTGTTCTATAAAGGTATATCTAGTTAAAGCTCTTTCTAGTAAGTTTCTAGATAATAGTAAAGAACTCCTTAAAAGCTCTTTTATATATAATAGAGGTTTAGG
>JAGKPY010000041.1:0-196033 GCA_022609225.1 Boeremia lycopersici
CAACCTTTTTCAAATCACCGGGGCATTTCTTGTAAACATTGCAAAATCCACCCCAACTTTCCCAGCCTTTTTTTTGGGCCCCCCCCCCCCCCCCCCCCCCCCCGCCGCAACCCGCGATGTATGCGCGTCCCACCCGTCTTACTCAACCGCGATGCACAAGAATCCGCGATTTCACACCCACGCGGTACATGTGGAATCGGCCGGCGTACGCACCCCGCTCCTCCATCCACGTGCCTCGCCCCCGTCACGCCACGACCTGCCCTGTCGACGCGCGGAGTGAGGCAGATGTACGACCACGGACATGAGGACACGGCGCTGCGGTGTCACTGTGGCACCGCGAGCAAACAGGCCGTGCGATGGGGATGCGTGTTTGCTTCGACTGTGCGGACGGAGGTGGAGCGTTTCCGCCTGTATTGTCTGTCACTTCACTGTTCGCGAGTCTGGAGTGGTGGCGTCTGCTTTTGTGGCGACGGCTATTTATCGCTGTTTATCATTTTCCGGCGACGGTGGGCAGGGGCGTTTGTTTGCGCGGCTGAGGGTGTTGTTCGACTGCGGTTCTCAGTCCGTCGGGCGTCTGTCGGGCGTCTGCTGCGACGTGTGAGGGGGTGGGAGGTAAGTACAAGACTGCATCGAGAGTGTCTTGCAGTCCAGCGTAGCACTGCATAGCATCTTACCGTCCTCAGCATCTTCATCACGGCGTCTCCAGCGTCGGCGTAGCGGCAGCGCTCACAGTCTCTCACATTCACATCAGACTGAGATCTTCAGCGTCTTCAGCACAGCATACCGGGCAAAGCACTCCATCTTACCGTCTTCAGCGTTCAGCACAACAAGGCATCTTACCGTCACAACATCACATCTACGTCCCTGCAGCATACCCACCCTCACACCACCTCGGACTACGTCCACCTACCCCCTAAAATGGGCAACACACCCTCCACCCCACCGCCCCTAGTCTCCATCCACGCCCCGGGCAACGAAGTCCTGATCCCCTACGGCACGCACCTGTACGCCCTGCCGGCGGGCCCCCAGCCCCGCTCTTGCCCACGCGAGCACCACCAGCCACAACACCCCAGCACGCGGCTTTTCCGCAGCGCAGGAGCGAGCGTCTTCGAGCGCGTCGGCCCGCGCCGCGACACACGCCCGCGCCACGGCCGTGAAACACACGATCTAAGCGTCGAGTACGCCGACGGGAGCGAGAGCACGCAGCTGGGCGAGGTGCGGGGGCGGCGCCAGGGCGATGTGCGGGTGCGGATGAGGGGCGGGCAGGAGCGCGGCGGAGGGGGAGGCAACGCGGGGGGGCCGCCGGGGTACGTGTCGCGGGAGTCTGTAGCGGCGCGGGAACCGTATGCAGCGCCCGCGGCCAGCAGGTCCTCGTCCGAGGCGAGTCTGGCCGCGCCGCAGCGCATCCCGCCCGCGATCCAGGCCGCCCTCGACGCAGCGCTGCGGCAGCACGGCCGCGGCGCGCGCACACGCTCCCCGACCTCGCCAGCGAAGCACGGCTGGGGCGACGGCATCGACACGTGCATCTGCACGACCGCCTGCAAGTGCCGCCGGGGCGAGCGCGGGACGGCATGGTACGAGGGCGTGGCCAGCATCGGCGGCGCGGACGTGCCGGTGCGGGCGAGGCTGAACACGCGGTATGTGCTGCAGGGCGACATCGGGAGGGACTGCGGCGACCATGGGGCGTGCGGGACGGGCAGGAATGCGGGTGCAAGTGCCAGCTCCAGTGATGCGGACTCGCGGACGCGGGACCGCAGGCACGGGAAGACGTCAGTGACGAGCGGTAGGGTGAGGAAACTGGAGGCTAGGGTGGACGAGATGATGCGGTCAACGCAAGGACCTCGCTATGCACCGCCGCCGTTCCCTGCACATGCGGGCGCCCTGGACCCGGAGATGCGGCCGCGCAGGCACATGGACACGCGCCGATCGCCGTACGACACAGGCGGAATGGGCACCACGATGCCAGCGCAAGGCATGTTCGACCCGCTAGCCACGCGTCGCCGACGGGGCCCGCGCATGCCGCCGCAGCCTGGAATGCGGGTGCCGCGCGGGGACGACGGGATGTTCGTGCACGGCGACGGAGATGCGGGAGCGGGGACTGCGTTTGGCCGGGCAAGCGGGATGGGACGCGAGGGGGGGCACAAGGCGATGCTGGCGAGGGGGGGCCCGGTCGAGTCTGATAGCGAGCTGGGTGGTCCGCGGCATCGCAGGGTCGGCAAGGGACGTCAGACGAGAGGGCATCCGCGCTTCGAGCTCGACGAGAGCGATGTAAGTCCTGGGCCGAGGCCGCCTCGCAGGACGGGCTTCTGTGGGTATGACGGTCGCCCTGCGATGTTCACCTTGCCTAGTAAGCCGTGCATTGTTAGTGCGCTGAGAGTTCATGTGGCTGAACCTCTGCCAGGAAGCAATAGTGGGGACAGCGAGGTCGGTCCACCCCAGAGGCGACGACCCTGGCTCAGTCCACCTGGAGGTGGGGTGCGGAGGCGAGCTGCGGGGAAGCAGGCGCGCGTTGAAACAGACGACGAGGATTCCTGAAGACCCACATTTGTTGTAATTCTTACGTGTAGTGCTAGTCCTTTGTTCATGTGAGAAACGTACCGTAGCATGTCGTTTCAATCCTGAATATGTACACTCGCCAATTTGACGTCAGGATTAGCACCCATCAAGCCTCACATGCGTATTGGCCAACCACCCCTGCCGGTAGACGAGAACGGTCCGCTGTGGCTCAACCCCGCAGACTCAGGTCTGGATTGACGTCGGCAACGTGGCTGCAGGCAGACGTATGAATCGATGGCTCGCAGGGCGATCCTGCCTGCTCTCGGGACCATCCGGGCAACCTACAGTTCCTTGTTGGGCCCCGTCTGATATCACTTGGTGCATGCTGCGGAGAGATAACATGCCGCGGCTTTGTAATCTCAATGTGCAGATACGGGACTGGAGCCTCCATATCAATGCGCCTTGAAATAACGACAGACATACGTGGCGGCACTTGACTGTCAGATTAGTATCGAAACGCACGGACTGCATAGTATGGATGAGAGTGGAATTCGTAGTCATGATGCTTGCTATCTCAGGGGTATGATCGTTAAAGCCTGGCTGTCGAGCCGGCTGGGATGCTGCAGAAAGAGAAAGTGATCCGTAAAGGCGCCTCGGCGCATCGTCTTTGGACGATTTAGATTCCGACGGGAGTGGGTCTGGTTGCAGTCCTGGACACCATTATGTCCAGGAAACAGATCGATAAGACCGTCTGCGCGCAGGTGCATCCCTCGGTACATACCGAGCCCAACTCCTCGCTGAAAGGAACATATACCGTAGGTGAAAGAGGAAAGAAGTGAAACGTGGTGTCAATCTGATGGAAAAGTAAGAAACGACCCAAGCCGCCATGATGGAGAGACTGACAATCTCAGTGAACTGCTCCACATGACCAGACAAAGGAAAACCCACCTCAATAGCGACTACGGGGCAGTCCAGCCCATACCGTTCGGAGTCACACCATTGGCTTCCGCAAGGCGCTTGCCGTGCTCACTGAGCTTCAGGATGGTGCACTTTGTCTCGCTCCACCAGCTCTCGAAGGCTTGCGCATCCTCGGCGGCAACAGACCCAGTGCGCTTGGCCTCGTACCACTCCGTGTCGACCTTGTGGCCAGCGTGACGAAGACGGGGCAGGGCTTCGGTGCGCAGGTACGACAGTTCGGAGGCGTACTTGGCGTCCTGTGGCTCAAGAGGGGTGGAGAAGGAGCGCTCGCGGGTCGGGGTGCGCTTGGGCTCGAGTTCTGGCGGTCCAAGAGAGATGGGAGCTGGGTTGGACGCAGACTGGGAGAGCGAGAAGGTGGAGGGAACGGGAGAGGCAGAGCCAGAGTCTGATGCTGGTGTTCCGCTGAAGGTGGGCGAAGAAACGTCGGACATGAAGATGCTGCTAGCATTGCTGGTGGTGCGGAACTTCTGCCTACGGAGCTCGTCTAGGTTGACCAAGATCTCTTCTTCTTGCGTCTTCGAGTCAGTGCGTGAACCATCGCAGACCCCACTGTGTTCATGGAGACGTTCGAAGCCTGAAGTGGGTTAGCCTGATATGCACAACATGCGTTCTTACAAGGGTGGATATCGCGCATCAGTGCGGCCAATGGCGCAGCGCGTCGATAGTGGAACAAAAATAGTAATTACATACCAGTCAAGGCTGACGCGCCAGCATGCTGAACTGCGGCTAGACATTTCTGTACGGAGTTGGGGAGACTGTCCCAGGTGGACTGGGGGCAGTCCCAGGCCTTGAGGTGAGCTGGGTTGTAGGCGAAGGCGTCGCCGTCCCGGGGACAAGCGGTCCTCGGCGAGTCGAGGTACGAGCTTGAGCGAGAAAGAGAAGAGGCAAAGCTCCGGCGTGTCGAGTTGCGGCGGGTGTGAGGGCGCGACGACCTAGAGTCGTGCAGAGGGTTGACGACAGCCAGGTTAGCCATGATGAGGTGCGATGTTGTAGCGTTGGAGTCGGCGACAGCTAGTGTCTAGTAGAGTGAGGGGAATGAGGGTTAAGCTAGTGCACCGGCCGGATAGACTGAAGTTAGAAGCGAGGGGGTGCGGTGTTTATTTGTACGGGCAAGGGCGGAAATTTCTAGATGAAGTATGAGCTGGGCGGAGCCCTGTAAGCTGCAAGGCGAGAGATCGCAGTTGGGGTGTCAATCGAGACTGGCGCGCGGGAGAGGTCAGGTAATAAAAGGAATGTGGAGGTCGGGGTGTTGTGGGTAAGATCCACTCTTTGGTGGATGGGATTTCGCTATTTTCCATGTGACGTATCAGTGGATGAGGTCGCAGCTTGCAAGAACCTCTGCGGAATCACGGCGGGTGAAGGCGGCGGTGCCGCCAAGCGGGAAGGGCCGACCTATGGCAGAGCGCACAAAGGCAGATCGGGCGATGGAATTGTCCGTATGCGGCCATGCACGCGTTGAGCAACAAGTTGAGGCGGAACACCAGGTTCCATGGTTGCAGGGATGACAGCCCAATACTCTGGCCCTGCTGCCCAGGTCAACGGCGCGCAGGCAGCTGCTGCGCGTGCTGCGGCACCTAAGCTGATGTGCGACTGCGCGCGTACCCCAAACCAGGTAGCGCCGTGCGGGCTGCGTATGCAGGCGCGGCGATGAGTGGTTTGGCTGCTTCAGACAATGGCTGTGCGCTGCTATGGCGAGATTTGGCACGGCCGGTCTCAACGCTACGTCAGCCGGGGTAGGCACTCTCAGCACGGGAAAGGTCGGGTCGGACGCGCCAAACGGGATGCCGAACACGGATGAGGGTGCCGTACCAAGCTTTTGCACCCTAGCAGCCGTCAGTGAACGTCTGGCACGTCGCCAGATCGTATACAGGCATGCACACTGTCGTGTTGACGTGCGTTTCGCAATGCTCGAGTGCGGCCGAGGTGCGCCGTTTCAGGAAGCGGCCGCCTGACGCGCACTCGCTGGTGCCACAAGCTTGCTGCTGGGACGCGTGAGACCATCCAGACGTTTGCTTGACGCGAGATATGTGGGCAACGGCGTTGGTCCCTGTCGCACAAGCGATGACGCTGCGCGACCATAGGTGACACGCTGTTGGGAGGGTTCCCACTATGGTTCTGTTGTGAAGCTACTGCTTCCCCGCATGCTAGGCTTGGGCAGCGCACTTTGATTGCTGGTTGCGGCTTTGCGTCGTCAGGTCCAGAGTGGCAGCGGTCTGGGTCGCTACAGGCTGCCTGAGACGGTTAGGGAAGGCTGAGGGGGGGCTGTGGGCAAATGAAGCTGGACACGTTGACTTGATTCTGCTGCAGCTGCTAGTATGGCACGTCGACGCGTGCTCCGCGCAGCCTCCGCGCAGCATCGGTTCAGCGGTCGACTGTTGGGCATCACCGCCGTGGCCAGGGTCTACGCCACGCTCC
The DNA here is from genome assembly GCA_022609225.1 of Boeremia lycopersici. Lineage (NCBI taxonomy): Eukaryota > Fungi > Ascomycota > Dothideomycetes > Pleosporales > Didymellaceae > Boeremia > Boeremia lycopersici. Next base: position 5,890 of record JAGKPY010000041.1, read on the forward strand.
CGTGTTGCCTGTCAACCGCACCCTCCGCAATACCCTGCATCATAGCACATGTCACTCAAGTCACCCGTGCTGTGCATGTAGTCCTGCCTCACCCTCTCGTGGAAGCCTACTCCAATCTGTGCGATACGTCAGCGCTGTGTCGTTGGCTGGATAGAGCTGTGCAAACCTCTGGATCAAGTGCAGGCCGGATGCAGTCTCGACAACCTTGCTCACTTGCCCCTTCTCCAGCGCAAACGACGCCTCTTCAAACTCCTTCTGCATATCGCCGCGGCCGAAGAAGCCCCTGTTGAGCGTCAGCATGCATCCGTCACTGTTCGGGCTCGCACATACAGGTCGCCGCCCTTTCGCGCGCTGCTGCAGTCCGACTCAGTCGTCGCCAGCTCCGAGAGCGACTTGGGCTCCGCGCCGTGATCAGTCGCGGCGCCCTCGTATGCCTGGATCTGGGCCTCGTAGCCGTCGATGAGCTCGCGCGCCTCCTCCTTGGACCGGGTGATGTTGGGCTCGCGCCAGCTGGCCGGGCGCCTGCTGTCTCTGTGCTTGACGAGCAGATGCGCCGCGCGGATCTTGTCGCCCGAGTTTGCGTAGTTGGCGGGCGCGACGCCCTTGGAGCTGTGGTGGGCGGCCATGTACTGCTTCAGCTTCTCGGGGTCGGTGCCGGCGGGGGGCTCCCACCGCGAGTCTTTGGTCGCGGCATGGAAGTAGTAGGGCAGGTTCTTGCTGTTGGAGCGGCGGATCTCCCAGCCCTCGGGCAGCCCAGTTTCGCTCGACGACTGCGGCCATTAGCGGCGCAGGACAGTGTGCCCGCGGCACAGGACGACAGCAGCGCTGCGGCTTACCATGGTTGCAATTGGCAATGGGGGCTCGGATGGTGTTGATAGAGCAGCGCGCAGTGCAGAGCGGGGCAGGGACCGGTTTTGCGGAGGCTGAGTGCGCCTGAGGTTGGCCGTGGTCTATCCTGGCGTTGGGATGCGGGGAAGACTGTCTGCGCCCGGTGCCTGCGTTTTGCCAGGCCTAGTCCCGCCACTATCGGCCCAGCAACACGGCGCGCCACAGCAGCATTCAAAGCGCAACAGCAGCCCTCTCGACACCGCCCACACTGCACTGCACCACACAACCCAACGCAACACCACACTCCCACACACCACACACCGCACAGCCCATACCGCCATGTCGTCCCCCGCCGAGGCTGACTATGCCCCCAAGGACGCGCAGGACGCCAACAAGCAGATCCTCTTCCGCTTCTGCTCCGACTGGTGAGTCTGTCGCGCTGCCCTGGCACCCAACTGCTGACTGTCGCAGCTCAAATCTGCTGTTTCCCCGCGAAGACAAGGCCGAGAACAAGCTGCTGTTCGCCTGCAGGACATGTTCGTTCACCGAAGAGGCGCCCTCGGCGTGCGTGATGAGGCACGAAATCGCATCGACGGTGGGCGCCACCGCTGGTGTCACCGCAGAGGTTGCGCAGGATCCTACGGTTGGTCTCTCCGACCCCTCTCCCCAGAATTCTGCCCAACACGCTGCCCACTCCGCCTACTTGGTCCCCGAAGAAAAGGACAAAGAGGTCACATGCTGCACCATGTGCGGGCAAGACATCATGTGCAACGTGTGCGGCGAAGACTGGGCCCCGGGCTACATGCTCGAGGCCGAGGACGAGCCGTCGCACGTTGAGCCGCCGTTCTACATGGACCACGACTATGATGTCTACGACGATGACTTCTTCGATGACGAGGACATGGAGGACGTCCTTTCCTGAGCACACCCCTCTGTTGCTAGCCTGATTCTCCCGAACCTGCTTGCTAACAGTTGCGGCCAGCTACCGCGCATCCAGAAGCAGTGCTCCTGCGGCGAGAACGAGGCCGTCTTCTTCCAGTCGCAACAGCGAACCCTGATCACGGGCATGGTAAGCACACCCTCGCCTTGTGAGACTGCATCTGACACTGCAGGCCCTCTACTACGTCTGCTGCGGCTGCGGTAAAGTCACGCACACCTCATGAGCAATGCGGCATTTGACAGGCATTTGGCCGGCGTTTGATTTGACATACGGCGCGGAGTCCCGGAAACTAGTCTTCTGATACCCAAGGGTATGATACAATGGCATACACATATTTTACAGTGGCCTTGCGCTCCTATACTCGGTGAAATGCAATCCCGTCCTTCCTTCCACACTTAGACGTGCATGGGCGCCAGCGACAGGATCTTGGACCACTGCTTGTGCCTCAGCTCGGCGGCCACAACACCGCTGACTCTCGACCCAATGGGCTCGCCGGCCTTGTTGATCAGCACGCAGGCGTTGTCGTCGAACTTGACCACGCTGCCGTCCGGGCGCTGCCACTTCTTCGCGGTGCGCACGACGACGGCGTGGCGCACGTCTCCTCTCCGCACCTTGTTCGCCGCGCTGACCGACACGCTCTTGCCCGTCTCGGGGCCAAAGTTGCGCTGCTTCTTGACGACTACGACGATGCGGTCGCCTGCACGCGTTAGCACCGACTGACTTTGCGATGCGCCATGGCTACGTACCGACTTTGGCCGGGCGCTTCGATCGCAGGACGTTGACGCACTCGACGATGGCGGCGCCCGAGTTGTCGATGCAGTTGACGAGAGTCTGGCGCGCATCAGTTGCCGTCGCGGCTGCAGCGCGCGGGGCCGCGTACCTTCAGCTGGATCATCGTGGGCGGCTGTGGGGGCTCCTCCGGGGCAATGGCGTGGTTGCGGTGCGGCGTTTGCTGGTGGTGGTGCCGCCCAGCCTAACTTTCCTCGCATGTCGTCGGCCGCCGGCCATTTCCCGTCTGCTAGCGCTCGCTTGCCCACGCTTCACAGCGTCGGACCAGGCCCCCTGCTGCCGCCCCGGCCCCAACTCAGCCCAGCCTTGTTTGCCCCGAGCGTCGTGCGCTATCCCGGTCTTCGCTGCCTCTGTGCGGCGTCGCTCCTTCCTGCCTGTCCGTGAGCCGTGGAGTCTTTGTGCTGCTATTGTCTTTCATTCTGGCGCCCATTGTCCCTGGTCGCCGTCGCTCCTTCAGGTGAAAGCGGCTTCTTGGCTGCCACCCGTCCCCAACCACCCCTTTCGGCTTCCTGACCTCTTGTCGCCTCATGCTGCCGTCAGCTTTGCGATAGACACCCTTTCTTGTTCCCGCGACTTGCTGCGACCCTTTGCGCATCATGCCCCGCCAAATTGGAGGAGTCAGGGGCGGCCTGACGCTGGAGAAGCTGGCTTCATACGACGACGTTATTACTGACGCGCTGGTCGACAAGGTGAGTCGCATCCTCGCGAAACCCCGCCCGGGCGGTCGCGGAACCCAGGAAAGCAGTCGGGCTAAGACGGGCGCCTAGGTCTACTACTGGACCACCATTCGCAAGAACCATGGCGGGCGCTTCGCTGCGTCTCGAGGCATGCATGAGGAGGATATCGCGGATCGCGTGCGGAGGTACGCCATCTGGGACAAGGACTGCGCCGAGGCCGTCATGGAGTTGTTGAAGTTGCCCGGATTGCGCAAGTTCATGGCAAACATGAAGGATGAGAAAGACCAAGATCAGTTCAAGCGACATCTCAAGAGATACGTCAACATCTACTTGCCGGATTGCCCGTTCGAAGTCACCACTACCAACCGCTACATGATCACCGAGCACGAGGCCTCGATCACAGCCCGAAGAAATATCAACCCGCGCGAGGAGATCAAGTATCTGACGGGCGTCCAGGTCGCCATGACCGAAGAGCAGGAGCAGAGGCTCGAACTGGCGCGAAAGGACTTTAGCCTCGTCATCTCCAGCCGGAAGAAGACGCGCTCGCTGTTCCTAGGGCCCGCGCGCTTCGCCAACCACGACTGTGACGCGAACGCACGCCTCTCCACCAAGGGCTATGATGGGATGCAGATTGTCGCAGCAAAGCCAATCAAAGCAGGCGATGAGATTACAGTGTCGTACGGTGAAGACTATTTCGGCGAGAACAATGAAGAGTGTCTGTGCAAAACGTGCGAGGAGCGAGGCGTTAATGGCTGGGCGCCAATGAAGCGGATAGAAGACAGCGAAGACGAGGAGGAAGAGGACGAACTCCAGGAGCAGAGCAAGAAGCGCAAGTCAGAATCAGAGGAGCCAGCTCCGCGAAAGAAAGGCCGGTTCATGAAGAGATCGCCTCAGCCGAAGCAGCGCGCTTCAGAGCATCTCCGAGAGGCGACGCTGAGAAAAGCACACAGCACATCGTCCCTGCCTGTCAGCAGCATCGAGGAATCAGAGTCGACGCCGCCGATCATTGCGCGCGACATGCGCAACCTGCAGCGCGACGGTCTTCTTACGCCGCTCACGATGAGCATGGATGAAACCAGCTCATCGCGCGACACGAGCCCCCTGTCGCAGGTACAATCACCAAAGTCTGCGCACTCCACCGATGCAACCTCCATCGATGATGAGCATTCGCCGGAAACGCTACCAAAGATTAAGATCGAAGCCGAAGTCCTGATCGAGAACCCTACGCTAGGTGTAGCTACGCTCAAAACACAAACCACCACGACAACGGTAAACGCCCCGTTGCCCTCCCTTCTTTTCCCCGACGAAGACAGCACCTCAGAACTCAGCGAACTGTCAGACGGCTTAGAGTTTGACAGCGAGCATGAGCAAATTGTCAAGCGCAAATACTGCCCAACACTACGCACAACACGTTCAAAATCTAACAACGACTATCAGAATCGCATCGGCACGCCCATCGAACTCACGGCCGAGGATATGCCGGAGGGGTGGGTCCAGAACAAGCGCAAGCCTGGCGATTACATGACAAGCAGCGCATGTCTCTCGGCGAAGTACAGCAAATGGGTTGAATGCCAGACTTGCGACGACATGTTCGTTCAGGCTGACAGCTACAACACTCGCAAAGAATGCCCACGGTGCGAGCGCCACTCGAAGCTGTACGGGTTCAGGTGGCCAAAGACCGACAAAGAAGGCAAGCACGACAAAGAAGAGCGCGTTCTCGACCACCGCACTGTCAACCGTTTCGTCGACCCAGAGGAGGAGCGCGAACTTAAGCACAGCAAGTCGAGGACGATGCTGAAGAAGAGTATCATGCAGCGCTACTCGACGCCCAGGAGTCAGCGCAGCAGCATGAGCAGCATGAGCACGAGTGTGGATGTGGATACACCACCGAAGAGGAGGACGAAGGCCAGGAGAACCATGTAACTTTCACTTTAACGCCACGAAGAGAGCGAAGAGAGGATTGGGAACGTGGCCACGAATCGTTCTTGGCTTTTAGGACGCACGATATGGTTGGCGGCATTTAAGACGGCGCAAGGAGTATCTATGCACATATTGATTTAACGCTGGGCATAGTCAGTTTAGGTGTGCTTCGGCGTCTTTGTTGGTATTGGGCACTGGCCTGGAAATGGCATGCACGAAATTAGATTCTATCGATGTATAGTATTATTCGGAAAAGTAGATAATATGAGCATGAAGCGCCATTCTATGGACGTAATGGACTGATTCTCTGCACACGTCCCATCCAGCTTCCCCGGATTTCTTGGCATTCCCGCGGACTTCGACGTCACCATTCGACCGCTGCCTGTCGAACCACCACTCCCCCACCCACCACCATGCATCGCATCCGCCCCCGAGCCCTCCCGAGCACCTTTTTCCAATCCAAGCAAACCTTCAACCATGCCCCCTTCCGAACCTACCAGAAAATCCCTTTCGGCCGCGGTCGCCCGCAGTACCAACGCTTCTCCGCCCGCGGCGGCATCGCCTCTTTCTTCACCAACTGGGCCGCGCGCCCCACCTTCTACCGCGATGTGGGCCTGCTGACCGCCGGCGGCGGCACCGTGTACGTGCTCAACCTCGAGACCGTGCCTGTGTCCGGGCGGCGGCGCTTCAACTTCATCCCCGCGAAGATGGAAGCCGCGCTGGGCGAGTCGACGGTCGCGGAGATCAAGCAGCAGTACGCAGGCAGGTTCCTGGACGACGCGGACCCGAGGAGCCAGATGGTGAAGCGCGTGTTGGAGCGCTTGCTGCCGTTTGCGTTCCCTGAGGGCGAGGGCCTCGGCGAGATGGAGTGGGAGGTCCATGTTATTGACAGTCCGGAGATGAATGCGTTCGTGGTGCCGGGTGGGAAGGTGTTTGTGTTCACGGGGATTTTGCCGCAGTGTCGCGATGAGGATGGGGTTGCGGCGGTGCTGGGGCATGAGATTGCGCATGTGGTTGCGCATCATACCGCGTGAGTTCCCATTTGCTTATTCCGGCGGCCGTCTACATTCTGCCCCAGGATTCATTTCTCACGGTATGTCATTCCGAGAGTACACACTAACTCCAGCAGCGAACGCATGTCCCAAGCCCCGCTCATCCTAATCCCGATCCTCGCCTCCCTCGCGCTCGACGTCTCCTTCTACAGCGCAAACATGATCCTGCAGCTCTTCCTCTCCATGCCCGCGTCGCGCAAACACGAAGCCGAAGCCGACTACATCGGCCTGCTGATGGCGGCCCAGGCCTGCTACCGCCCCGAAGCCGCAATGGAGTTCTGGGCCCGCATGGAGAAATCCGGGCAGCACGGCCCGCCGCAGATCCTGAGCACGCACCCCAGCAACCACAACCGCGAGGAGAAGATCAGGGAGTGGCTGCCCAAGGCCCACGAGCAGGCGGATATGAGCGAGTGCGCAGGGACGGGGCAGAGTTTCGAGAGCTTCAAGGGCGCGCTAGGGGGCTTTGGCGGGGCCGAGAGGCGCTTTGGGGGGTGGTGATTGCGGAGTCGCTGGTGGTTGGTGCTGGGGGAGCGCTTGTAAGAGTACGTGTCTTTGTCACTCCACTAATATTCTGTAGATACCCTGCTATTCACCGTCTTCCATGCAGAGACCAATTTCAATCGTGTGTAAGCGAGACTTCGGCCTCAACGAGACGGATCTGACACCCAGCTCGCCCAACCCTCGACCCTCATGTTCACAAGTCATTGCCTACCGCATGCCTGTTGCATATATCCTTTCCCCCCAGCGTTGATGGTGCAATGGAAACATTACAGTGCTTGTGCTTTTGCCGACCGCAGTCTCTCGTGCAACGTTGGTGACCGGTCTACTTGCCACCCCTACTCAATCTTTCAATCCACGTCTTTGTACCTTGCAAACTACCGGGGTCATCGCCATTAGGAAATTGTATGCATCGTTGGTCCTCGGCACGACGCGCGTAGGTAAATGCAAAAGATCCCTAAACAACAACGCAGAGGCGTCTACGACTGGTGTGACTCTTTCCAGTGCATCACCAGGGCCTTGGAGGGCGCCAGTGGCGCGCATGGTTGCTGGTGACTGGTGTTGATGTTCAAAGGTGTGGTAGTGGTTGGTCAGATTAATTGAATGGACATTATTTCCCTCAGCAAGATCAAATTCGCTCTTGCCCATTTTATAGTGGTTGTGTCGTGATTTGGGGATCCGTGCACGATGCTTGTGACTTGTAAGGCTCGTGTAATATTGGTCGCCCGGAGTTTGTTGGACAGTTGAGAAGCCTGGAGCCATCTAAGTACAAACTGAGCCACAAGGCGACCAGCGGATCGTCAAACAAGACATCTTCACTCTGCAGGTCTCACATATGACAAGCTTATAGTATAGCAGGGGTAAGTATTCAATGTGGACTCAAGGCTTTGCGGCAGCCAGTTATTAGCAGAAAGTAGCTTGTCAAGGCATACAAGATATTCCAGCTTTAACCCTAGCACCTTATTGTCTAGTCTTCCGTGCTTCACTGTTACCTGCAGAGAAGTACTGTGAAAGGACCCACATCTAGAATCCCCATTGATTACTTACCCCTGCCATACTGTAGTATCGTGAATCCTAATTTCTTAGGCCACTGGGAGGGAGGATCTTGGAGTGCACGTGATAATTATGAATAACAGCGTAAATAGAATTCTTTAGAGCGCCCTCAGTGACTAGAATCAGAACTTGTCTCCAGATTTTGTGTTCTGATGTCACGTGCACGAGTCGCACTTCCAGTGCCGCCCCGCACATCGCACATGGCTGCTCAGCCTTGCTGCAGGCTGCGCACTTCAGCCTGATCGTTCGCTCGTCATGTCTCTTCCTAAACTCCTCGTTGCTAGCTCGTACAGGCGTACGACTAGGTCTTGCCACTCGCCGTATGGATCCGCTCAGCGTCACTGGCAGCATCGTCGCGATCCTCCAGCTCTCGACCAAAGTCTTGGCGTACCTCATGCTTGCCCCACGAGCATCCTACATGACTCCATCCAGCATCTGTGCTGGTAAAAGAGCGTCCGGGCGCTTTCAGAAGAGGGATCAATAACATCAAAGAAAGCATCCTTATTAGTGCTTAACCGGATGACTCTATTCACGTCCACAAGGCCGATTGGCTGGGTCAAAAATACTTCAATCCTTCGCGGCTGCCTACAAACTGCTCTATCTCAAATCGCCAAGAGTATACAGGGGCGGTTGTCTACACAAGGGCTCGTCTATGGGAAGACTTGTGCACGGCGAGGCTTGTGCACAACAATGCCTAGCGCAGGGTATAGTGTAGTAGAGCAGCTTTACAACGACTTGCACGCTTTTGTAAATGGTGCACAGTCTAGCAACGGAGAATTTGTGCTGTGCTGGCGCGGGTGAGGCTGGCACTTGCCAAGTCGAGTACGGGTAACCGGCGATAACGATATCGAGTTTAAGGCATCCAACAGCCCAACTGGGACGCAAGCGAAATGGTTCTACGCCTTTTAACTTGGCAAAGCGCGGCTTGTCGTACGAGTGGACGGCCGTCGAGAGCTTTACAATGTCGCGGTCCGCAGTCTCATGGTCGTGACTACCCTCTTGGTAGGCGCTTGACGAGATGAACGACCATGTGCGCCAACAGCCGCGTCCCCAGCCGGATCCCAAGCAGAAGCCGACAGTGCGCACACATAAGCGCGCATTCTTGTTGCTGGCCTTCTACATCCCGCTCGTGGTGATACCATGGATTGTGACTCTGATTCTCACCCATCGGCCGATGACCAAGTCGTCGTGGACCTACGGACCAGGCTTCTCGTACAAGGACTACAAGGCCATGCAGGGATGGGCGAAGGCAATACCGATCATGAACGCCTCTGCAGCGATCTTTGCTATCAGTGTTACCTCGTCGGTCATCGCACAGGTGGCAGTGCTATTCGCCCAGAGGAGACATGCCGGCCAGCAGATGAGCGTCAAACGACTGTTCGATCTCGCGGACCGGGTGTGGTGTGACTGGGTAGCCCTACCCAAGACGCTCATGGACGGTGAGAAGTCGTCGAACTGGATCTTCCTGTTGGGTGCGGCCACGGTTTTTCTTGGTGAGTTTGAGCACACGCGCGGGTTGGCAGTGCTGATTAGCTAGGTGCTATCCAATACCCGCTGATCCAGATACTGGTGCCGTGGGAAGACGTTAGTATCCCGAACTGCGGAAACACAAGATTCATCACAGAACGCAACTACGGCATGCGAACCTGTGATGGTCCAAGGTGGGACCCAACCTCAGCCTTCAAGCCGATCGGGATTGACCTGGAGCCTGCGCAGATGGCGATCATTCCGTCGTTGTCTGTAATCCCAGCCATCAACGCTGATCTGTCTTCATATAAGCGTGATACGAGTATCCCGTACATTTGGCAAGAGAAGGACAGATACGGGGCGAGTTACCCCACAAACCTCGACAACGCCGACAAGCCGGTCTGGGTTGCTGCTCTGCCTGCCGATACTACGACGGGTGTCCTGCGCGAACACATCATGCGCCTCAACTCCTCTGTCTCGTGCACCAACCTGACGGCCTCCGCGTTCCCTTCGACCTGCGCCGGCACCAACCCGTTTCGAGGCTCTTTCAACTACGTGGAATGGAACATGTCCTGGAATGGCACCTTGGAAGTCTGCGCGCCCGGCGATCAGGGGGCATATCCTTGGACGCTGAGTCGCAACCGTCAGGATATCTCCGAAGAGCTGTTCATCAGGTACGCGGAGACGTACGTCTCGGAGAGCTCTGGCGATACCTCGCGCGGTGCGGTGATGCACTGCACGGCGCAGACGAGCAGGGGATATTTTGAGCTCGGCAACGCTTACAATGGAGGCCAAGCTGGTCCGTTGCTGGATAAGTGGCCCAGCCGCGCGGTGCCATACCAGTACCACGACTACTTTGCGACGGAACTCAGTGCTGATATCAACTCTCGACAGCCGTACATCCCGTCGGAGGTGTAAGTACATCTTGTTTCGTACCTGGACTGCACCATTGTTACTGAGCTGATCATCATAGGGACGATTACACCGGTGGTGCATCCTCCGTCCCTGATCCCAAGCAGAACATCTCAGATCCCACCACCTACACCTACATGGCCGGTCCGCTGATGACCTCGGCCCTTGCCATCTTCGGGCCCCTCTCCTGGGCAACCTCCGTCCGCAACCTCACCATCGGCAAAACCACCAACGACCTCGCAGCCTCGCACACGGACCAAGCCGCCCTCCTCTCGCCCCTCTGCGACCTCGCCCCCTTCACCAGACTTCCCCCTCGCACTAGCGCCCGCACCCGCTGCCCCCAGAACCTGCTCGGCCTGCGCCAGTCCTACGACAGCCTGCTCTCGGCCTTCACCGACCCGCGAACAACCCGCACGCGCCTCGCCGCCGCCGTCCTCCTCGCCAACAAAGCCGCCCTGACCTCCCACACCGCCGGCGTCCTGCCCTGGGCCGCGGACACAGGACGCACGCTCTACACCGCCGTGGGCTGGACCGCGCGCCGCCCGGCCCCCACGCTTGCCGTGCAGATCGTGCTCTCGCTCATCGTCGCCGCACACGTCGCCGCGCTGCTGTTCTGCGCCGCGCTGATCTACCGCCGCCCGGGCTGGACGCGCACGCTTGACGCGCTGGCCGTAGCGCGCGTCGCGGCCGCCCTCGACGCAGGTGTGCTCCCGCCGCTGCGCTGCGTGCGCCCCGGCGACACAGACGGGCTGGCGCGCATCGACGGCGTGGTGGGCGTGGTTTCCGCCGCGGACGCGGGCGCGGGCGAGGCGGCGCGGCGCCCGTCACCACACGCGCCACGGGAGTTCTACGGCGACGACATCGCGATGGAGGCGCTGAGCGTGGCGTCGACGGCGGGGAAGGAGGCTGGGAGTGCGGTGGCGGAGGCGCGGGCCGTGGACGACGGGGTGGTGTTGGGGCTGGGGGGGCCTGGGGTCGTGAGGCGGGTGCCGCGGACGGGGAATGTGCCGTTGCTGGGGAGGCGGGCGGGGGACGTGTAGGACAGGCGGGGGACGTGTAGTCTGTGGGGTATGTCGTTGGAGTGCAAGGGTGGAGCCGTGGAGCGAGGAAGATACCCCGTGTAACGTGTAACGATGTTGACGCTGAACGCACGCGAGTCCAAACGCAAACGCAAATCTAAACGCAAATGAGAATCTACACGCAAACGAGAACCCATACAACCTAGCCACACATATCCATGACCCCGTTCCCCCCTCCCAGCCACGCTCCCGCAGTCCACAGCGCCACACCGTCCTTGGGGGGTATGTGGACAGTGTTGCTCTTTACTTAGACACGGATGGTATGGTGCAACATAGTACATGAGCACCTTAGGACATCACATTCATTGCACAACAACAACAACGCCAGCATGGGTGAACTCGTGTATTCTCCCTCCCTCACCCTTCCCTTCCCCGACCCGAGCCTCGTCCCAGCATCAGCATCATTAACCAGAAAGTCGTAGTCGTGACCTCGCTGCATTACGTACAGATGCGTTCCCATCGCAGTCGCTCCGCCCGCGCGCGCACACGCAAAACGCCCAAACAATAACTAAGCCTGCCCAAACGCGCAAACGCAAAACACAAGACGGCCTGTGTGCAAAGAAAGAGATACAGCGAGGAAACAGGTATAGTGAGAAACGACACCACATCAACATCCCCCGAGGGGTTTTGGAACTCGAACCAACAAAACCGGGACGGCAAACAGGCGTCGAGCCACAGGCCTACACAAGCGACGGACCCGCGCCCCTGTCCGAGTGCACAGCACTTCGGCGGCGCAGGCGGCGCGCGAACCGCAGGCGGAGTCTGCGTAGAACCTACACGGAAGCGAAGAAGCATGTAAGTGAATATCCAAGAGGAAGCGTAGCGATAGAGTATCGATGCTGTGCGTGCAAGAGGTGGTGCTTAGAAGATCATCGATCGAACCTGGTCTCGACGGCTGTTGCTGCCTGTCGCGGGCTGCACCTGTGTCTGCGGCCTTGGGCGCGGTGCAGGGGCAGGCGCCATGCGAGGATCGCGCTCCTTGGGTGGCGGTGTGGGCGCAAACGACTGTGTTCGCGCGTGCGCTGGCTTGGGGGGGCTCGACGCGACCGATTTTCTGTACACCTCTTGCGACTGCGTGCGGCCGTGAGAGGGCCGGCAGCTGTTGTCGAGTACAGGTGCTCCGCTCTGGGACTTCGGCTTCTGTGCCTTGTCCGCGCGCTCCTTCTCGAGCACCATGTGGGTCCACGCCTTGCCCGAGGCAATGTCTTTCCCAACACACTCCGAGAACACCTTCATCCACTCTTCCTTCTGCTCACGGCTGTCGGCGTAGAAGTCAATGACCTCGGCGTTGGCAAAGCGGATGCGGAAACCCTCTTCGACGAACATGTAGCCCTCCTCGTCCTCGGCAAACGCCGACTTGCGGCGGCCGCCACTCTTCGTAGCCGATGGCTGCTTAAGCGCACTCTTGTCGTCCATCAACTTGGTGGCCTTTGCGAGGTTGATGGTTGCGCGTGGCTGCAGCGTTGTCTCGTGGAATGCCGTCAGCTTGGTCCCGTTCAGACGGAAGAAGCGGCGGCGCCAGAATGGGCAGTCGCCACCCTGCTGACTGAGGAAGCCCTCCCAGGTCTTGCTCTTCACCTCTTCGGCCTCCTTGAGCTCGCGGATGCAAGCGTTCAAGCTCTTGGGCATGTCGTCGTCGGTCGCGTTCTTTGGCTTGGGGACGTAGAGAAGCTGGACAGTCAGCTTGCCGACGCGGTAAGGTGGTCGTCGGACAACACCACCGCGCTTGCTCTTGACACTGCTGACACCGCTGTCATCGACGGCCCACTCGTTGAAGCAGGGGATGTCGACGGTCAGGGGACGGCCGTAGGCCTGGTTCTCGTAGTTGCCGAGACAGACATAGGCCCGAGCGAACGAACCGTCCTGACCGACGAGATCGTGCAGGAGATCCCAAGCGGTTGCCTTCTTGTTGCGCTTGGCTGCGGCCTGGGCCTCTTGCTGCTGTTGCAGGGCAGCACGGTCGGCCTCCTCCTGAGCGCGTCGCTCCTGCTCCTTGCGCTTCTTGGGAGAAGACAGAAGGCTGCGGAAAGTAGAGCCAGACGTCTTTTTGGTGACAGCCTTTGGAATTGGTGCTGTAAACACCTCCGGTTGACGTGCCGGGGGCTCAAGCTTGGTCTGAAGGGTGAGCTGGAATTCGAGGTCGTCAAGCACAACAAGCTCGAACTCTTGCCCGATTGGAGCAGAGTGCCCCAGCTCCAGCCATGATGTTGTGACACAGTGAAGTCCGTTGTCCAGCGTCAGTTGGAACCATGTGCGTTCATCTACAATGAGGTTAGCGTTAGATCACTCATGGTCTTGGTAGGCTTACTCTTCGGCAAAGGTAGGTCGAGATCCTTGACACCAACCACTTTGACGAACACGCGACCGCGCTCCTCGCCATCCTCGAGCTCATCGTCACCTTGCTCATTGACAGCATCGAGACCAGAAGTCACAGCAGATTCCTGGCCTGGAAGAGGAGGAGCAACATTGGACGTGCGGGGGGCCTTGCGAGTGCCGGATGCAGTTCGAAGACTCTTGCGGCGAGCCTTGCCATTCCACGGCTCGGTTGTCCATGCCTGCTTGCTTCCGCTGATCTTGCGGGCGGGTGCCTTGGCAAGCTTCTCGCCAGTGGCAGGATCAATAGCAGCCGGGGTCTCGGCCAAGCGTGCCTCGTCACTGAACTGTCGGCTGCTGGCAACAACAACCTTCTTGTTCTCTCGCATCATATAACCCTTCTGTTCAGGTGCATTAGCGGGACTGTACTTTGAAACAAACCCTTCCAACGTATGAGTCGCGTGTGACCGCGTAGATGTTGGGAATCGAGCAAAGTCGGGTAAAGGAAAAAGGAGGTCTACCTTTTGAGATTCGATAATCTTGTCGAACTCGTTATCAAGCCCAAAGCTCAGTTCGTTCTCGTCTTCACCCAGATCCAAGTCAAGCATGCGTCTCTCCATGGTGCCAATGCTGAGCTGGGAGGAGTCGTCATCGACGTGCCCAATCTCAAAGTTGAGAGATTGGCGCTTGACGCTCTTGTCAGGCACAGGCGGGGGGAAGGTGCCGCTGACCTGTCGGCGAGTGGCTGCCATGTCGATCTCGCCGGGGATGAGGGATGGGCGAGTTCTCAGCTTGTGTTGGCCAGTACCCCGGATAGTGGCTTCGCGCTGAGGAATTTCTTGGTCAGAATCAATGTCAGGAGGCGAGATAACAACTGGAGTGCGGAAGGTCGATTCAGGGCTGCCGACATAATCTTCCTCTTCATCCTCCTCGGCATCGGGAGTGCCAGGACGCTCAAGGAAGTCGCGCATGGCTTCCAGCTTGGGGGCAGTGTCGAGAGGGCTTGGGGCTGTTGCGAAAGAGGCCTTGAGGGGGTCGAGACTGAGGTCCATTGACTGCTCCCGGTCAAAGTTGGCGAACAACTCATTCTGGCGAGCCGTCCTCTCGGCCGCAGAAGGGGACTCGGCGACGACTGTGGGCGTTGGCGGGCCAGAGCTGTCGATGGTGTCTTGTGCCTCAGGATGCTCCTCAACCTGCTCGACCACCGGTGCTGGAACTGGAACCGGCTCGGGGTCACTGTACTGCTCCTCGTCCGCCTGCTCTGAGTATTGGCTGATACTGACGTCGTCCTCAGCAAGCTCCGGCTCGTCGCTGTCGTCTCGGACGGGGTGGCGGATGACGGAGCTGTCAGACCCCTCACGCTCGAAGTCCTGACTGTACGGATCGATCTCGTCATCATCAAGGTCTGAGATGGCGGAGCCGTCTACATCTACATCCTGGTAGGCATCCACAACGCTTTCGGCCTCGGACTCGTGAACGACCTGGTGCGCAGTCTCGTCAAAGTTGGACGAACACTCACGAGAGGGGATGGGCACGTCAGGATCCAGGTCTGCCAGCTCACCGTAGCTACGCCCAGGGCTCGACTCGACGTCGTAGGGGTACATCTCCTCGCGATCATCGAAGTTCTGGCTTTTCACCCTGCGCAAGATGGACTCGCGCGAAATGCGAGGGATGCAAGCATCTTGCTCGTTATCGGCAGTCAGTATCGATGCGCCGTCATCAAGTTCGTCCACATGGACTGCCACGTCGTCGCGGTGGTTCTCCTGGGTAGGCGTGGAGGTGTCGCGATCGCCGTCATAGTTCATGAGGCGCAGCCTGTCCTCCAGCGACATGGAGCTCTCGCGTCTGCTCATAAGATCCGCCTTGGAGAAGCCAGAGACGGGGGGCAGCGGCGGCAGCGACCGCTCGCCAGTAGTCGAGTCCGGCCTGCTCAGGCCCATGCCAGGAAGAGGTGGGAGTGGTCTTGGAGAGCCTTCTGAGCCGCGGCGCGAGCTGGGAGAAGCACCATTAGGCTGGACGACAGGCGCTGGGCTGGTCTCGCGTCCATCGAAGACGTCGTCGTAGGTATCGGTCGTGGATGAGTTTGCGTTGTCTGGGCTCACGTGGCGCCAGTCCTCAGGAAGCACAACAGGTGTCTTCTCGGTGTCCTCCAGCGAGGCATCAAAGCTGTCGTCCTGGTCGAAGCTGCCCTCGTCCTCCTCGTCGCTCTCGTCGTAGCTCCCAGCGCGCGAGCCGGAGGCCATTGAGGGGTCGGGTGTGACCAGCTCGTACTCTGTGATGGTAGGGGGGGCAGCATCAAAGGTCACGCTCTTCGCATGGCGGCGCAGGGCGCGCGGGGTCTGGTGCTTCATCTCGTCGTCGGACGAGAGCACGCTCGAGTCCTGGTTGTACTGGGGCGAGTTGAAGCGGCCGTTGTTGACCAGCGAGGACTTGGTGGGAGAGGCGCGGCCAGCCGAGGACGAGGGGCGGCCGGCTGACGAGGAGGGGCGGCCCTTGGTGGGCGAGGAGAAGGGCGAGGCGAAGGAGGACTGGGTGGGCAGCTTTGCGGGCGAGGTCTGGATGGAGGGGAGCATGGGGCTGTTGATGCTGTCGCCACGGCGGCGGTTCTTGTCGGGCGAGGCGCTGTGCTGGCGCAGTCCGTGGAGGCCGGCGCCCCCAAAGGCGTTGCCCTGGATGTGGGTGCTCAGCGGGCGGCCAGAGGCCAGTGGTCGATCCAGTGGCTGGACTAATGTGGGATCGTAGGCGTGCATCTGCTCCTTGGCGAAGATGCCGCTGTTCTTGACACGGGCCTGCTTCTTGAGGTTCTCGATGCTGCTGCGCTTGGGCGACATGGGCTGCTGGGCGTCCTCGTTGAGGCTGTTCTCCGAGTTCTCGAAGCGGTCACGCGGCGAGTGCGTCTGCTCCTTCCAGAACAGGCGCGGGCTATTTTGGAAGGGCGAGGAGCTAAAGGGGGAGGAGTCTTTGGCAAGATACATGCGCTGGCGGCGTCAGGCTGCGTGGCACGACGCAAGGCACGCAGAACAATGGGCACGTACCTTTGTTGTCTGGTCGAAGCTGGGAGAGTTGCGTCTGCGCTCGCCCGAGCCGATCTCAGAGAGCGGGCGGCTGCCCTTGCCGGGCGAGGCAGTGGGCGTCTTGTTGATGCGCAGCGGCGAGACCTGGGCGGTGAGCGATGACGTCGGCAGCGGGGGCAGACTGACGTCGACAGAGGGGGCAGACTTACGGCTTCGTTGCGCGACATGGTGGACAGCGGCGAGACGGCGGTGCAGGACAGCGGAGGGGCAGCTGGAATGTTGTGAAGAATGGCGCCCTCAAGGCGTGGGCGCGTGCGGCGCGACGTCAACAAAGACGCGAATTACAATCGATAAGGATACGCTCCACAGCGAGCAAGAAGCGAAGGCAGATGCAGCACGGCGCTCTGGTGGTGTCGAGGGCAAGAGGAAAGGATGGGCTGGGCCGCCGAGATAAGGCACTTGTAGTGGCCCAGGATCGGCCGGGGTCAATCAAGGCAGCTTGTCAACAGCATGTGGAGGAGTTGCCAGGGGAACGCCGATTCCCATCTGACCGTTCGCAGACCCGTGCAGCGCTAGTGTCATGGGCCCGCGGCGCCAAAAAAGGTCCCGTGCACGTGAGAGGATTCTGCGCTCGACGTCAGACAAGCATCCGACACGGTGAAGATGCTGCGCCAGGCTGCGAGAGTGTGCGCGCTGTGCGAGGCGCGCTCGGTGCTGGGGCCCGTGAGACTGTACACGCAGGCCCGCGACCGCCCGTACAATGGAGGCAGCGCCCGACCCAGCAACGACGGTAACGACCGCGACCGCTCCTCGCTGCCCCCGCGCTCCCGCCCGCCGCCGCGAGACAGCCGGCCGCAGCGCACCGGCGCCTCGTTCAACTCGCGCCTGGGCGCCCCGCGCGGCCGCGACGGCGACGATGCAGAGCGCTCGCGCCAGCGGCCCACGTACGGCCGCGACACGCTGCAGCTGTCGGGCTCCGTCGACCGCGCCGACACGCCCCCGCGCAAGCCGCGCGAGCCCTACTCGTTCCTCAACAAGACGCGCGCCCCGCCCATGCTGGAGCGCGAGCGCGCGCGCGCCTCCCGCCGAGACGCAGACGAACCCGCAGACGGTGACGGCGGCGACCGTGGCGACCGCTCGCGCAACCCGCGCGGCCGCGACAGCGACAAGCGGCGCACCAAGCCCGACGCCTTCCACGCCCTGAAGATGCAGCGCTCGCTGCACGAGATCCCGTGGGCCTCGCGCAAGGCCGTCAAGGGCCAGCTGGACCACTACGACGCGTTCGACAAGTTCCCGCTGCTCGACGCCGTCCAGGCCGCCGTCAAGGACGCCCTGCCCGACCTCGAGTACCGCAACCCGACCCCCGCCCAGGCCGTCGCCATCCCCGCCCTGCTCGGCCTGCGCAAGGAGAAGCGCTCGCGCGCGCCCCCCAAGCCCAAGTCCGGCCCCGACGCCTTCCTGCTCGCCGCCGAGACCGGCTCCGGCAAGACGCTCGCCTACCTGCTGCCCACCCTCGACGCCATCAAGCGCGAGGAGCTCGCCGAGCGCCTGGAGGAAGAAGAAGCCGCCAAAGCCGCCGCCACCGACGCCGCCCCGCCCACCAAGCGCAACGACATGTTCGACGCCCCCGAGCCCGGCCTCAACAAGGCCGTCGACCCCGCCCGCCCGCGCGCCATCATCCTCGTCCCCTCCGCCGAGCTCGTCGCCCAGGTCGGCGCCGTCGCCAAGTCCCTCTCCCACACCATCAAATTCCGCGCCGCCCCCATCAGCGCCAAAATGAGCGCCACCGTCATCCGCAACCGCCTCTTCAGCCCCGCCGGCGTCGACGTCGTCATCAGCACCCCGCCGCTCCTCGCCTCCATCGCCGAAAGCACCCCCAACATCCTCGCCCGCGTCACCCACCTCGTCTGCGACGAAGCCGACTCGCTCTTCGACCGCTCCTTCCAACCCTCGACCCTCGCCCTCCTCGAGCGCGCCACCCCGTCCCTCAAACAGCTCATCCTCTGCTCCGCCACCATCCCCAAATACCTCGACCGCCACCTCACCACCCGCTTCCCAGACCTCACGCGCCTCGTAACCCCCAACCTGCACGCCATCCCGCGCCGCGTGCAGCTCGGCGTCGTCGACGTGAACAAGGAGCCCTACCGCGGCAACAAGAACCTCGCGTGCGCCGACACCATCTGGCAGATCGGCAAGGCCGCCGCCGAGTACAACGACGCCGACGCCTCCACCGAGCGCGTCCCCACAAAGCGCATCCTGGTCTTTGTCAACGAGCGCGACGACACGGAGCGCGTGGCTGCGTACCTCGCGTCCAAGGGCATCGACGCCCTGGCGTTCCACCGCGACACGGATCCCGTGCGGCAGGCGCGCGCGCTGGCGAGTTTCGTCGACGGCAGCGAGAGCGCGAGTTTCCGCGGCGATGAGGACGGAGACGCAAACACCACCGCCACCGCCAGCGCTGACGCACCCGCCCCCCGCTCCCTCCCCAACACAAAGGTCATCGTCACCACCGATCTGGGCTCGCGCGGCATCGACACCGTCTCCGTGCGCCACGTGATTCTGTACGACGTGCCGCACACCACCATTGACTTTATTCACCGGCTGGGGCGCACGGGCCGCATGGGGCGCCGCGGGAGGGGTATTGTGCTGCTGGGCGCGGGGGATCGCGCGGATGTGGTGCGGGAGGTTAGGGAGGCTATGTTTAGGGGCGAGGCGCTGATTTAGTGTGGAGTGTGAGTGGTTGTATATGATATGATATGATACGAGTGTACATGGTTTAGACTGTACGATAGCACGGGCCGGTATTGCAGACGCGCATCCCCGTGTCCGCTGTGCGTTGAAAATAGAGAACAGAGAATCGAGGCAGAGAATACACTGTACAACACACCTCACCACCTCCCATCCCCCGTCCACCTCACGCCTTCCCCCGCCCCACCCGCACCACCCACCGCCCCACCCCCGCCCCCCAGAACCACACCCCGAGCGTCGCCAGCGTCAGCGGCACCGCGCACAGAAAGTACACCCACACGCTGCTCGACACGCTCCAGCCGCTGCTGGCCGGTGGGGGCGTGTAGTCGAAGAAGGACATGCTGAAGATGGCCTGGGATATGTCAGTAAGATGGCGGGACCAGAATGGGGGAGGAGTGTCATGGTAGGGGGATGTGTTATAGTAGGAATGACTGCACTCACCGACAGAAACGTCGGCGGCAGAAACGCCATCGTCACCACCGCCACCGTCCGCATCGCCCCGCTGTCGCGCTTCGCCGCCTCGCCCAGCTTCGTCATCGTCTGGCTGTCGCGCTGCGCGATCATGTTGTGCGCCTGCACCCGTTAGCATGCACACCTGGCCTCCACTCCCCAACACGGGCCGAGTAGTAGAACTGCAACGCACCTGAGCCACTTCGTTCTGCAGGCGCTCCTTGTTCGACTGCGACCGCAGCAGCAGGTTGCGCAGCATCTGCACCTGGAAGGCGACGTACGGCACCAGGGCCTTCGAGCGTCGGGAGTTGGGGTTGCTGCATAAGTGGGTCAGGTTTTGCAGCAGGGCTTCGCTGGTTTGCACGGAGACGCTCAGCACTTCGAAGGCGTGGATGGCGTGGCGCGCGCCTTCGTGCATGGGGAGGAAGGCCTCGGGGCCGCGGAGGGCGAGGGCGCGGGTCTGGGGGGTTAGCTGTTATTCGATTTGGTAGTGGGTTTGAGTGTAGATTTGACGTTGGGTTTGAGTGTAGATTTGGTGTCCGATTTGGTGTGGGGCTCACCTTCTCGATGCCCCGGACAATGCCGCGCATCGACCACAGAGACAGGTCCTGCATGGCTACTATGGCTTCTAGCACGGGCACGTGGAGCGAGTAGGGCTCAGTCGGCGGTTGGGGAGTATCCATGCGTGACAGTGAGTCTCGGAGAAGTGTTGTGAACCGAGAGGGGACGCCAATGCAGAGCATTCTGCACCCGTTCGGAGTCCAGCGCGAAAAGAAGGTCATCTCGTGCCAGGTGTAGCTCGACTTGGAATCCGGGGCGGTCATCTTGACCAGGAAGCGAAACCATGTGTCTGGTTGGTTAGCAGCTGCTAGGAGTCTCGACCATTTGACGTACTATGCGATTGGAGTTTGTCGTTTCCATCGAAGGATTCTCCAAAACCAAAGAAGCCATTCGAGCGCCGATATACGTTTGTGAGCAAATGGCTGGGGATCTGAAGTGCTGTCACGAGCTCAGGCGGTGGAGTTGTGTCTACATTGTAAACGTCCTCCTCGATCAATCTGTGACAATGTTAGTGCAATCTACTGATCTCCTAGGCCAAGCAGTACATGTATTCAGAGCTCGACGCAATATCCTATGGTTTGTCAGAGAAGATCTACGCTGGACAAGGCTGCTGCACATTCAGATGATCTCCCGTCTTCGCTTCCAGCACCCATGCTCCTGCTGCTGCGCTTGCTTAGTTGCTGATCTTGAAGGTATGTAGACATGTAACGCACTAAAACGCAATACTTCTAGTGGTTGCATCGAAATGTTTTGTGTATCGTTGAGTGTTCTACGTCCCACGCAAGGGACTGGGCTGGTAGTTAACAGCTCGAGTTCACGCAGCCTCGCTCACCGGACTCTCCCTCTATCTCGCGCTGCGTAACACGGCGCATGCGCGTCCAATTAGCGAGATTCGGTTCGTAGTCGCATGCGTCAGCGGCGTTTTATCTACATTCGACGATTCCCATCCTATCGAGGAGCTGACGCCGCTGGGCGCAGCGAAATGACAAGGCTGAGGGGCTGAAAACCTGCCAGGCTGCGAGGCACCGTCTCGCATCTCCATTCTTCCCTCTATGAATCGTGAATTATCACCTTCTTGCACATGCAGCGCCAGCTTCGCTGCACAGACTACACCGTAGGATGGGTGTGCGCTCTGCCTGTCGAGCTGGCGGCAGCGAACTCATGCTCGACGCGAAGCACCCCGACCTCCCGCGCGACCCGTCTGACAACCACGGGAATCTGTACGTCCTCGGCTCGATCAATGGACACAACGTGGTTATTGGGTGTCTGCCTGCTGGCCAAACTGGGACCAATTCAGCTGCGGTTGTAGCGACGCAGATGTTAGCGACATTCAAGAAGATCCGGTTCGGTCTGATGGTAGGCATCGGTGGGGGGGTTCCCAGCCCCCAATCCGACATCAGACTCGGGGACGTAGTAGTCAGCCAGCCTTCTGGCACGTTTGGCGGAGTGGTGCAGTATGACATGGGAAAGACAACGAGAGATGGCTTCCAGCGGACAGGCTCACTCAACTCTCCGCCGCCGACATTATTCAATGCTCTAGCGGCTATTCAGGCGGAAGAATGGCTTGGAACGAGCGGGTTTCTTGCGCATACTCTGAGGCTAGAAGGGACGAAGTTTCGACGAAGCAGAGCAGGTCAGGACGTTCTGTTCCACGCAGCGTATGAGCATGAGGATCCACACAGCCGGACGTGCGTCAAGTGCAGCGCAGACAGGATCGAGATAAGAGACCCACGGTTGGACGGGGAGGAAGTCGTACAGTGAAGTCAGTCAACGCAGCGGTTAGTATATACAACAATCGATGCAATGCACTTGGATCCAGAGCCGAATTCTGATAGCGTTGACTAAATCCACACTCATCTCAACATCGTCACACCTCTCGGGCTGATCCCACTGCCGTCGACCATGTATCAGCTGCAGGGCCGTCTTCACACCCCAGCCGGACAGGAAGGGATCATTGGGCAAACCAATCCCTAGGCCATAAAACCATGCTCAGGCCCTCGGAAGTACAACGTCAAAAGATCAGAGCTAGTCTCCATTTCGTGCAGAGAGATGCGCGACGACTCACTCTCAAACTGGCACAGGCCAAGACATGTCAGTGGTTGTTGGAGAATAAAAAATACGCTGACTGGATGCATGCGGACAAGATATCGGAGCACCGTGGCTTCTTCTGGATCAAGGGAAAGCCAGGCTCGGGGAAATCTATCATGATGAAGTTTCTATTCTCACACGCAAAGAGGTCCCTGAAAGAAAGTAGTATTATTCTTTCCTTCTTTTTCAACGCACGGGGCGATAATTTGGAGAAATCGACGTCTGGTCTGTATCGTGCTCTGGTACTACAGCTCCTTGAGAATGCACCTCAATCCTGGGCAGCATTCGAAGAGGACGAAATTGATGCCACGCTCGATTTGATTGAGGGATCCGGTTGGCACGACGAACTCCTTCGACAGCTCTTCATCCGATGCCTTCAGAAGCTGGGAAACCATCGAGTCATCTGCTATGTCGATGCTCTGGACGAATGTCCCGAAGATGATATTCGCACTATGATCTCTTTCTTTGAGGAAATTGGAGGGATCGAGTCAGCTGCAGAATTTCGCGTTTGCTTCTCTAGTCGGCACTATCCTGAGATCAACATTCGGACTGGACTGCAACTTGTGCTTGAAGACGAAGCAGAGCATAAGAATGACATTACTCTCTATATCGATGCCAACTTGAGGATCGATCACGTCTCGCAACTTGAGGACGTCAGAACCGAGATTCTGCGCAAAGCATCTGGAATCTTCCTCTGGGTACATCTGGTCATTCCGGTGTTGAACAAAGAGTTTGACACCGGAAGAGTCAAAGCGCTGAAGAAACGACTTACAGAGATTCCGGACAATCTGAACGACCTCTTCGTTGACATGCTTACAAGGGATCAACGAAGAGTGCAATTTCTTCGCATCGCCATTGAAATCATTCTGCACGCCGCTCGGCCATTGAAGCCGGAGGAGTTTCGTATCGCTACCGAGTCGTACTTCGATCCATTGTACGGTCATGATCAATGTTACGATGCCGAATCGCTGAGCGCTGAAAACTTGAGGAAATTCGTACTCGATGCCTCCAAGGGACTGGCAGAAATCACGAAGTCGAAGGAGCCGACTGTCCAATGGATACACGAATCTGTGCGAGATTTCTTCCTCACAGAGAACGGACTGAACAAGCTTCGATCAACGGAAAATGGCTGCCAGGTATCGGGACACAGTATTTTTGTTAAACTGTGTTTGCAACAGTTGGACAACGTCATCTCGAACCCCCATATTGGAAGTCTGCGTGTGGAACGCATATCGCCCTTCACGACATATGCCGTGGATTATGTATTATGCCATGCGAACAATGCGCAAAGAACGAACGGAGATCAATCCTCATTATTGTCGCAGTTCGACAACGACTACAAGTGGGGCTGGTGCGTTCTATATTCCACCGCCCATGGAGGTTCTCTGAGCGATGCACATTTCCTATACATTCTCAGCGAGTTTGGTGCAGACGAACTTGTTCGACTTCATCCAGAAAGATCCCGTCATCTTGACCTCAGCAAAGGAGGCCATTATGGTCTGCCTCTACTGGCTGCTTTGTATGCAGGCCACAACGCAGCAGCGCGTGCTTTGTTCGATCTTCCATCTACACCCGACCGTAGCTCTGCAACGCTACAGTCATCACAACGTCCAAATGTCGCTCTGAAGAAGGATACATTCAAGTGGGGCCGACCAATTTGGTCCTTTCTATGCGAATATGGGGACCCCGATCTATTGGAATGTTATCTGACCATGATAAACGAGGATCTAAAAATATTGGTACCTCGCGAATTCTATTCCTACGCAGTTTCCGAAGATATTGTGGACATCATTATATCGTTTCAGCTGGCTCCAGCTGAAGACCCCGACTGTGGTTTTGGTAGACTGAGACCAACGACCTCTGCATATTCTAGTATCGAGCTGCCATACCTGCAGCTGTTCCTGAGATATCATCCGGAAACCATCTGTTCAGTCGGCATCTGGGGAGTCCCAGGTGGCCTTTTGAGCTACGCCGCTGTGAAAGGCTTTCATAGGATCGCAACACTGTGCATCGGAAAGACGGATGTCTCCGGTCAGCGAGTGGCCTTGTTAGCTGCGATGCGTAGCGAAATCAACCAAGCAGGACGGACCCTGGTGGTGAAACAGCTACTTGAAAACGGAGTAGACTTTGGCCCTGACGAAGTGATTGTCGAACAAGAGCTTTTCAGAACGATATGCCTGCCGCACAACGAGGGTATAGTTGAACAGGTTTTGAAGAAGATGAAGCTCAATCTTGAGGCTACTTTTCATCGCGACAAATCTAAAGGCATGTTACTATCGAACCCCAACTCTAAGTCTGATCGCAAAACGGGCATGACACTTCTCCTCTGGGCATTATATCAAGGCCGGAAAGCTTATGTGAAGATGTTACTCGATGCCGATTCAGACCCCATGGCTCGCGATCCCTACGATGGCACAACCGCACTCATGCTCGCTATCAAGCTGGGTGATCTCAGTTCATTTCGAATCTTACTGGACCATCCGAAATGTAGACCAAACGCACGAGACCATCTCGGAAGAACCGCTCTCTTATGGTGTGCAAAAGTGGCCGATGATTGTGCATGCAAGATGATACTCGAACTCCAATTACGAGTTGGCATACGTCCAAATTTGACAGACAAGTCGGGTCGAACTGCGTTGGTGTGGGCTGTGGAGTCTGCCGATTATAGAGTCGTGAAGTTTTTGCTCACCGCTACAGGCATAGAGCCAGACTTTGGACCTCGTCATAGGTCAACGCCACTGAGACTCAGTATCAAACGATACGTCGAGACTGGGCATACAGCTTTCCTGGACATCGCCAAAGTACTGATCGACCGCGGGTCCGATTTCTACTGCACCAAAAAGCTACCCAGCCCCGCCGAAATCATTGCCGGACACGATAGTGGGATACATGCCAGCCTCAAAGCATTGGCGGACGTGCCAAAATAGATACAGGCTGTAGCTAGAGCCTATAAAACAATACCTTCATATAGATTGGGACACATTGAGGCTCAAAGGATGTTTCAGATAATATTGTAGGAACTAGTCTTAAAGACTAATGGTCCAAAGATCATCTACAAGATAAGAATTTAATAGAACTGCATTGGTGATTCATCATTTTCGAGAACGCGTTACAACCTGCGGATTGCCAACCACACGAACAGGAAAGATGTCGTATCCATTAGACCACTACCTACACTAGTCTCTGTCGCGGGGTTGATATAACAGTGTCTATCATCGCTAAGCCCCTTCGCTCTCAGACCATCGTTTTTGCAGAACAATGCTCTTTCAGAGCTTAGCTTTCACCGAGAGCAAAGTGCTATTGTGCAACTGTCGCATCGACTCCAGCACGTCATCATCGCTCACGCTTGCACCCGCAACAGCACCCTGCACGTAGAAAACCATGTACGGCATGCTCATTGCGTCGCTCTTGAAGACCCGAACCTTGGTAATGAACTTCGACCCACCGAGCTTCTCCTTATGCTGAATGAGGAAGAAGCCATGAGATCGACCCAAAGGCGAGCCTAGACGCGGTCAGCATGTCAACTCCAGCAACACGTATGGACACCACTCACCAAGCAGTGCAAGCCCCTGCTCACTATCCATGCTGAATTCTGTACCAGGCCACATCCCCGGCGCACTCCTCGGCGGCGTCATCTTCTCGTGCGCCTGCCGAATCAGGTCCTGCGTTTCTGGGTTCACGATCAGGCAGTTGAAGAAGTACTTGATGTTCGTGATGTCGCCGCCGGCAGTCGCGCGGTTCCAGAACGCCCATGTCACGTCTGAGGAAGAGCGGATGTGAGGTAGTTCGCGGTCCTCGGGCGTGCGGCCCCAGAGCTGTGCGGCGCCGTGGGCGGGCGATTTGCGGTCGAGTGCTAGGATGGCGCCGCCAGGGGCGTTGATGCCGATGCAGTAGTAGCCTTTGGTGACCTGGGAGGTGTCAGTGTGCTGTCGTTGTCTGACAGACACTATGAAGTGGGACTCACTCTGTATTTGTTCCCGTCGCAAGCTTTGTACTTTTGGTCCTCCGACTTGGGCAGCTTACCGAGCAGGTTCCTCTTGATTGTAGGACCGCTCCAGTGCTCGGCTATAAAGCACTCGTTTGGTCCGCCAGCGTTCTTGGACTTTGTTCCCAAACTCAGCTCCTCGAAGGCGCGTCCGATTTTGTGGTAAACAGCAACATCGCACTGGCGATCGAGCTCTCTCTTCTGCTTCTCTGGGTTATCGTTCCAGCCCCACTGCTTCATCTCAGTCTTGAGCTCGCCGTCGAAACTGCTCTTCGCGGTTCCTTCCATTTTCCAGATGACTGCAGCTTCAGCATCAGTGCCCTTCATGGCTGCGAGAAGCTTCCTGCCCCTTGCGACATTGGAGGCCCACTTTTGCTCATCGTTGGCAGTAGCTGTTACATGGTCTGTCCATTCAGTAGCGACATCGAATGCCGTGGTGGAGTTGAGCGAGTGATCGTCCTTGCCGCCGAGTGAAGGTACCGTAAGTGCAGCCACAAACCTGAACAGGAGGATCACGCCCAGTAAAAGGATGAACTTCATACTGAAAGTGAATTCTCTGGACAAAAGCAGTTGATGTTACGGGTACGATTGTAGGCGAAGCGTTGGCTGACAACAAGAGCTGGCAGCTCGCAAACGGTCTCTGATAGGGTACCCTGCCATCATGAGTGAAGTACAAACGCGTCAACTATCGTGATGAAGTGAAGGAAGCCCACTTAGAGGTCCACTCGCATCAAAGATGCGCACAAAAGGCTACGATACATGGTTGAAACATTACAGGCAACAATGTATCCATACACATCATCAGGGCCACAGAATGCAAAGGGTTGTGCAAGCTCCGCACTCTTGAAATACACTTATGATACATTTTTTACAGTCTACATTATAGTATGCTGGCCCTCTGACCTCGCCTTTTCAGTATGATCGGATACCTATCGCTCACCATATACCTCTAAAGGAGCAGCCCACCAAACACACCCGCTGCAGCACCAACGAACCCTCCACCGAACAGCATACCATTCACCGCCGCACCACCAGTAGAAGCCTGCGCAGGCGCCGACCCCGTCCTCGACGTACTAGAAGACGCAGCAGCACTCCCCGACCCCGGCGCAGGCGTAACACTCGCCGTCGCACTCCCCGCCGCACTCTGCGAGCTAGTCTGCGATGCTGCCGCCGACTCACTCCCACCCGACCCCACCGACGCCAACTTCTCCTCGCCCGCCGTAACCGTGACCGTCAATCTGCCCACCTCAGTCCCCTCATACGTCGTGGTACTTGACCCCGGGAAATTCGCCTCGCTGCCACCCGCCGTCTCCTTGCACACCGCGCTGCTGGACGCGATGACACAGTCCTGGGTCGCCGTGAAGTCGGTGTTGGGGTCCGACATGTCGACGTTGTAGGTCGAGGGGCCGACGACGAGGGTGTGCGCGGGGAACAGCCCGCATTCGGCGGAGATGCAGGCCAGGGCCAGTGTGGTGGCGCCGCTGTTCGCGCTGACGACGGATGCGGCGACTGTGTCTGCGTCGCCGCCGACGAGGGGAACGGTGAGGGTGTGGTTTTGTTGGGCTACAGCAATGCTGAGCATGGTCGAGAGGATGAGTGCAGAGATCATTTTGGGTTGTGAATGGGTTGTGTAGTTGGACGAAGTGTTTGTTGACAGTGGTGAGCTTTTGAGGTTATGTGCGAACACTAACGAGAGACTGAAACGAGTGACGACGATCTGTGAGAAGCTGGTTATTCGCTATGCTGGCGGTCCAAGGCGGAACATATAGTCCTCACGAGTCATGGTTGAGGCGGCACGCCTGAGCGAGCTATCATAGAATGGACCAATGAAGATTGTTGGTGGCGTTTACAGGGGTATCAGCATCAATTCGATGTGCTTGCTACGTTTCTGCACTCGACCTGCTTATCAGCTGATTAGGAACGAGTTGAGCAGTTCAGCTTCGTTGATAGCAGGAGTGCAGTGTGAATACGAGTTATTTGGAGATCTTCATGAAAGCCAACAACGAAGATGCCCGTCAAAGATCTCTCGCAAGTGGGCGCGCTAGCACTAGTTTCCGTAGCGCCTAATATTAACCGTTCCTTTGAATTGCTTGTTTCCTCCTAGCTACAGGTCAACTTTGCTTGTTTTGCTTCTAAGTAGACAGTCCCTTAAGAAGGCTGCTGCCTCAGAGCGTTATACCCCCCCCCCCCCCCGATACCCTTGGACAGACCGCCCTGATTAACCTCAGTACTATTTGGGTAACATAGTGCAGTTGACTGATTACAACCCATGCGACACAGTTCTTTACCCAAATACCCTCCCTAAATACGTGTAGGTAGACAGTAGAACATTACCCATTTATTCTTATGTTGTGTTGATTTTGTGACCCATGAACAAATTTGACGGACTGCATGAACTCTGCACCCCACCGTCTACACTAGAATGATTGTTTCCCACTTCCCTAGCTTTTGCCAGTACTCCCAGGTCGGTATTGCAAAAATAATCTTTGGCTCGGTGGATCGCTCAAGCTCAAAATTCGTACCCGGGTTTTCAAGCTCAAGCTCTGTAGTGAGTTTCTTCAGCTCGGAATCTGGATCGATTTGCTTGAGCTCAGATTCTGTGTCAAATTCCGCACGCACAGAATCTGTGGCGGTTTCCTCAAGCCCAGAATTTGTGCCCTCCCACTCAAAATGTGTGTCGGTTTCGAAAAGCTTCCACGAAGTACCGTCTTCCGTCTCACTTGGCTTTTCGAAATAACCTTCGATAAGACCCAGTCTCCGATGTCGGTGTAGACCTTCCTCGGTCCCTTGTAGCCGTTCCAGCAACAGTCCAACGAAATATTCCGGCTCAGGCTTGTAATTGGAATTGATGCTGCTGAAGATGAAGAACAGTTGTCTGCTCTGATGCGAATCTGATGTATCCAAGATGTCGATCCTGTTGTCCATGCAGTTAATTCCGTAAGTTTTGGTCAACATGAACATAAGTCCCGGCGCAATTTCGCTCTCGGATATCGATGAAACATTTTCCTTCATTGAACTCAGATAGCAGATCCGGCCCTTTGAGTCTCGTGCAACGGGAACGACGAGCGAGTGCAAATGCAAAGCTCCACGACCAGGACCAAAAGGATTGGCAGTACTCAAATCGATAGAGGTCGCCCTTAAGCTCCAGATGGGTTCCTCTGTAGGCCCATATTCAGGCCAAACACAGGAGCTGTCCTTTGATCAACTCGCCCATGACCAAGTAGGTGCGTAGTCACATGGAGGAGAATGAGGAGGATCTAAAGATCTTTCCGGCTCGAAAGTCCAAGGAATACAACGCCATAGTAAGCGGCTCAAGAATGTCTCGTTGTCCCAAAATCCAAATAAATACCGGCACTTGACGTGGCTTTGTACTATAGAGGCTAGGCCTGCAACGGCCGGCAGTCTATCCTGGATGTTGCGGAATATGCGATGACCACAGTAATCCTTAACAAATTCGTGCCACATTCCCAGCCATTGTGAACGACCGGCACCCGTACTTTGAAGGTATGCGATGTTTTGTAAGAGGTGTGAGCTGTTTTCTTTGGAATAGACAATGTCCAGCAATTCCGGTTTGCACTCGCATGCGGTGGATCGAACGCAAGACCAACTGATCTCGCCTGATTTGAACCTGTCACCATCAGTTAATCGTCACTGAACGATACGGATAGAATACACACCATACCGTCCGTGAAGCCAGAGCAACCTCTTGTAGAGTCCATCCTCTTCTATGTAAAGCACCCGGAATCAGTTGCTTTATCGGCTGCTTAGAGCGGTAGTCTGTGACATGGTTGTGGAAATCTCGTCTCACAAATACAGAATCGTGATCTGCACCAACTCCCTGAAAATGACGGCGTTCGTCCTCGTGAAACAGACCAGTATTGCAGTCAGGAGCATCAACAGCAGCGATGACGATCGCTGCCCGGGAGTAGATATCACCCATTAGCGCCGCTTCGCATTCCCAGTCTGAGATAGAATCCTGGATAATACAAAGACTGTCTACACAAAGATATTGAATACCTAATCCTCGGACAAGCAGAACAGCATCCTGGATCGTTTTCGGGAGGTCTTCAAGATCGAACCCTGCTTTCCTTTTTTCGTAAGTGGACGTTTCCGTTCGAAATGGGACTCCATCACCCCAACAGTAGCTAATAGCACAGTAGATTCCATGCTCCCCAGTATCGGTTGCGTGAAGTCTTGGTCTCATATGGTGACTTCCAACATCGATCACCCGTTTTGGAAGTCTTGATGCAGTATCTGGGCACGTCTTTTGGTGTGTGTCCGAGCAATGCTGCAGCCACTGCTTGATCTGGACACTGCAGCTTTCAGCCGACATATGGCCTGATACCCTTGACGCAAAGGGTATGAGCAGTGCCTCCGAAGTTTCAACTTCATCTCGTTAGCATTATACAAAAATTGTGGCAGCGTGGTGTTCCACAATTGGCACGTGCTAGATTCAGTATAGATTCCGAACATGACCACAGCGTCACTTTCCCTTTCTATCCAGCCACTTCTCTTGCACAACAATATATCAAGTATAGTACCACGCCCGTATCTGGGTTGCTCCGAATCGTGTATTGAATATCGCGTCGTATCACCAATACCTACAACATAATGTTGATCTGGCATCTCAGGGTGAGGCACATGATCATCTCTGGATGCGCTTCGTTTCTGGATAGCCTCTAGAATGAGAAAACACCGTCTACAACCAGCAGTCGAGGTCGCCTGGAGATCTTGGAGCGACACCAGCCGGTCGACAGCGTCAGGAGAACGATACCGAAATTCAAACAGAGCGACATGAGAACGTGGCGACTGGCAACTCTCACAAGACATGACTTCGGCTTCGACAATCTCGGGCTGCTGGTAGATGGGTAGAGGAAATGAGATGGAAGTGAGATAGGTGTCGAGGCAGGCTGCAGTCGATAGCGCCTGATGAAGTACGAAGGCGGGGCTCGGCTTTCTATTGTAGGCGTGCCAGGCAGTGCACACGCGTGAGACTAGCTTGACTTTCGCTAACCGCATTTACATGCCTTGCCGACGGGCACTGCCAGACGCCATGCTGGAGGAGGATCGAGCATGACATTTGCAGCATGGAACTCGCTTGTAAACACACAGCCAGAAAAACCCTCGAGAATTATTGCTGTCGTACAATGCTTTGCAACTGAAGCAGCACGAAGCTCTGTATAGATGTAGAATTTGCTGGTCTACGACCTGCTTCAGCCATCTTCTCTTAACCACATATCTACCTTGCAAAGCCCGGCAGCTCACTAGACCATCACGTCATTCCAAGCTTGCTGTCGGTCTGCGTACACAGTTGCACATCAATGGGCGCGAAAGGTAGTCGTGAGGTTTGTCATCAGCCGATGCGGCATGTAGATCAATGTTCATATATTTCATATCGCTCAAAGCTTAATGCAGTTAAGACAAGCTTTCCATGTTTTCCACCATAACTCGGACGCCCGGCAGACTCCATAAACACTTTTCCAGATCGGTCATCTCGAACGAAGTCGGTAGAGCTGCTGGCCTGAACATCTAGCAAAGATGATAAATATCGATAGACCAGGAACTCGGTAATCACATCGCAGCGAATCAAACGCTGAGTCGTGTCATCTAAGTCATAACTCGTGTGTCGGGGTTTGTGAAGGAGTCCATCGAGCGCTGCTGACGGTGTCTGACGTGGCCATGAGCAACTGGAGGCACCTAAGCGGCAGTCGTAGTGGCCGCAGGGGCAGCCGCAGCTTCAGCCGCAGGGGCAGCAGCAGGAGTAGCCGCAGGAGCAGCCGTAGGAGTCTCGACGGGCTTCTCGGTGGACTGGGTGGTGGTGGCAGAGGTAGCCTCGGTGGTAGCAGCGGCATCCTCAGTGGTGGCGGCCTCGGCGGGGGCATCATCCTCCTTGCCGGGGGAGTCAATCGCGACCTTAACGGCGATCTCACGGCCCTCAATCTCCTTGCCGTTCATCTCGTTGCAAGCCTTCTGCTGGAGCTCCTCAGAGCCGAGGGTGACGAAACCGAAACCACGGCCCTTGCGAGGCTCACCGCGAGCCTGGAGCTTCTTGACCATGAAGCGGGGGATGGGGCGGAGGGCAATCTTGGCCTGGGTGGGGGAGTAGTCCTTGAAAATCTCGAGGAGCTGCAAATTGTTAAACAAGCTTCATGATGTAACTAAAGCAACGTACCCTGTCCTCCTTGAGGTCGTAAGGCAGGTTGGCGACCATGACCTTGGTCTTGGAGGGGACACCATCCTCGGGGGGACCGCGCTGCTTGCGCTCGCGGGGGGCAGCGGGCTGCTTGGCGGCAGAGTCCTTGTTGGTAAGCGCTTCGTTCGTGGTCTCGGTGAGGGGAGCGACTTGGCCGGGTACATTTGTGGGGGTGCTCTCGGCGGGAGCAGCGTCGGTGAGCTCGATCTGCTCGGCCTCGGCGCCGTCAGCGTTCTACAGCCATGTTAGCATTGGGCCTCGTGCGTCTGAGTCATGGGTCTTACAGCACGTCCGCCACGACCAGTGCGGCCACCGCGGCCACGTCCGCGACCACGGCCGCGGGTGGAGGCGCGGCGGCGCTGCTCGTTGCCGCTAGCGCCCTCAGCACCGCTGCCAGTGCCCTCGGCGTGGGCCTCGGGGGTGCGGGCGAGCTGGATGGAGACCTTGCGGTCAAGGATGGCCTTGCCGTTCAGCTCCGCAATGGCGCGCTCGGCCTCGGAGGGTGTCGACAGGGCAACGAAGGCGTAGCCAACGGGGCGCGAGGTGCGCGGGTTGGTGGGGATGGTGGTGGACTCGCTGTGCAACGTGTTAGCTCGAGGTCCACGGGTCGCGCGCGGCGTCACTCACACGAGGTAGTCCTTGAAGAAGTCCTTCAACTCCCCCTCGGTGGTCGCGTACGCGAGGTTTCCAATGTAAAGTCGCCTTCCCTCGGCGGCGCTGGCACGCACAGCCTCGTCCTCGGCTGCGGTGGGCTGCTGGGCGCCGGTGCTCTCCGTGGTGGCGGGAGCGGCGTTGTCGAGGGTGGTGTTGGCCATCTGGGCGGTGACCTGTTCGACTGGGGCGGACATTTTGCTGAAGTTTGGGGTTGACGGACACGAACTGGATCGAAGCGTGTGGGAGTGGAGTAAACTTGGAGTCCTAGTAAACCGGTGAAGGTAACCGTGAACAGTAGTGGGATGAACCGCCTGGAGGGTGGAACTATTGACGAGGGGGGTGGGGTGGGAAGCTACGAGCCCGGAAGGTTGGTGAGAGGTGGGTTGATGGGTTGAAAGTGTCTCAGTTGTTGACTTGATGGGAGAACAGGAGCGGGAGCACAGCATCAAAATAAATCAAGCGATTCGACGGGTGCACCAGCACGCTAGGCCGCATGGGGCAGGGCAGACGAGCTCTTGCAGCGAGAAAGCCACACACGCAGGCGCCCTGCGATCAGTGCTGGCAAGGGCTCCGCTGCGAGCCAGGCAGCGGCGAGAGCGGTGAGGCCAGGAGGGCAGCGCGCCCGGCAATTGGGCAGGTGAGCGCCGCCTTGCGCTCACCTCGACGGCCGCTGTCGAGCCCTGCGACGCAGGCACACGACGCTGCTGGAATGCGAGGCGGCGCTTTAGCGAGCAGCGACGCCACGGCGACGGCGACGGCCGGCTGACGCAATGGCTCGCCCGTCGAAGCTTCGAGAGATGCGGTGCTCGTCGCTCACAGATGGGGCCGCTGCCATGGAGACCCGCCCGTTTGACGTGTCCGCTAGCGCACCGCTTTTCACTCCACGGGCCCGGGGAAGCGCCACACAGACATCAATTTCTCCAGGCCGTTCCAGCCTAGTCTCACCGCAGCTTGCCTTCTGAGTTTGGCGGCACCAGCACCGACCATGGGGGATTCGCAAAACCTCCGGCGAGCCCTGGTTCTCTATGGTTCCGAAACAGGCAACGCCCAGGATGTCGCCGAAGAGATGGGAAGGCTCGCTGAGCGCCTGCGCTTCGACACGGAAGTCGCAGAACTGAATGCAGTCAGCCTAGTATGTCAGGCGCGATAGCACGCAGAGCCAGCGGTTGATATCTTGCAGAAGCAATTGCTGCAGCACGACGTTGTTCTGGTCTCCATCTCCACCACCGGCCAGGGTGATCTGCCCCCGAACAGCCAAGCCTTTTGGAAGGCGCTGCGCAGTGTCCGACTACGGCCAGGATGTCTGCAGCGAATGAAGTTTGCGTCTTTTGGACTTGGAGATACTTCGTATCCAAAGTGAGTGTACTCAGATGCGTGTTGTGTTGCTATGGTGTTCTGACATTGGGAAGGTACAACTGGGCACATCGCAAGCTCTACAACCGCCTCGTCCAGCTGGGAGCACGGCCAATATGTGACCGTGGAGAGTCAGACGAACAGCATCCTGAAGGGTATGTTTACATTCTCTTCTTTTTTAAAGTATCGTTGTACCATACTCGATGGATTTGTACTGCTTGCCCAGTTCCTGCATCAATTGGTCCCCATTATTGCGTGGACCGCGACTTGCATCTAATGCTTTTTCAGTATCGACGGCTCGTTCCTTCCATGGACAGCAACTCTACGCAGCAGTCTCCTCCAAGAGTATCCCCTGCCTGAAGACATAGAGCCGATACCGGATGGTGTCCTGCTAGACCCCAAATGGGTGCTTGATTTCGACAGCGCGGCACCAGCAGATGCCCATGCCGTATCACAGACCAACGGCGAAGTAAAAGAAATCCCCCCTCAGGACCTGCTCGACATACCTGGCGGGCTCACAGCCAAAATTTCATCCAACGAAAGAGTAACGCCCGAAACACACTGGCAGGACGTGCGTCACTTGAAGCTGGACATTGAAGGCTCGCATCCCTACCTTCCTGGAGATGTTTTGACAATATCCCCCAAGAACTTTCCGTCGGATGTTGACCACTTCCTTGCCATTATGGACTGGACGCCTATCGCCGATAAGCGTATAAAGTTCACGCCTTCTTCCTCGTCTGTCTCCCCTACCGCTCGCCTTCCCGTACCCACCTTCTCGTCCACTAGTACGACGACCCTACGACAGCTTCTCACAAATCATCTTGACATCCTTTCTATTCCACGACGGTCTTTCTTCGCCCAGCTCGCCCACTATACGAATGACGAGTTCCACCGAGATCGACTCTTAGAATTCACTGATCCAGAGTATATTGATGAGTTGTATGACTACACCACCCGTCCACGGCGTAGTATCCTCGAAGTACTCCAAGAATTTGAAAGCGTGAAGATTCCTTGGCAACGAGTATGCAACATCATCCCTACCTTGCGCGGGCGGCAGTTTAGTATTGCAAGCGCGATGACCGAGACACCAGGTCCAAAAGGCCAAGGCAAAAGTACAAGGATTGAACTGCTTATTGCGATCGTCAAGTACAAAACAGTGATCAAAAGGATCAGACAGGGTGTAGCCACGCGGTACATCGCCAGCTTCACTCCAGACCAGCAGATTACTGTAACTCTTTCACGGGGTGGACTTGGTGCCACCCATGACGAATTAGACAGACCAGTCGTCATGATCGGCCCGGGCACAGGCGTAGCTCCCATGCGCGCCCTCACACAGCAGAGAATACAATGGCGCAATACGAGCGCCCGACCTCAAGAGGCCGCCGCAAAAGACCTGTTGTTTTTCGGCTGCCGAAACGCTGAATCAGATTACTTCTTCAAAGACGAGTGGAAATCCCTTGTGGACAGCGGTATTCCATTCGAAGTTTTTACTGCGTTTTCCCGAGATCAGCGGCAGAAGGTCTACGTCCAGGACATTGTGCGCAAGCAGAGCGCGCTTGTGTATGATGTAACTGTAAACAAGAATGGGATTATATACATATGCGGCTCGTCAGGCAAGATGCCGCAAGCGGTGCGCGAAGCTCTGATCGAAGGGTTCCAAGAGCACGGGCAGTTGAACAGGGAGGATGCAGAGGCGTATTTGGTGGCGCTTGAGAAAACCGGGAGGTATAGACAAGAGACATGGTAATTAGTTTTGTGTCGTGGAACATTTGATAGAAAGGTTTGGTGACACCTACGCCTGACTTGCCAATCTCAAATCCGTGACGAAAATCCAATCTGGTTCCGTATCTTCGTCGACAAGCAACGGCTCTGCCCCATAAACGTCAATTGCATTACGAGGCACCGAGCCAAGCCGCAGGCCAAGGGCACTGTACGCCTTCTGTAGCACTGGTAGGTTTTCAGGAAACCAGCCGAGCGTTGGATCCCAGTCCGCTATTTCAATGGCCTCCAAAAGGCGTTCTTTGGATGCGAAAGCATAGGCGAGAATATCTAGGAGCCTTTCAAGATCCTTGTGATGGGATGGACTTGCCACAAACCTCAGTATCTTTACGGACGGCGGTAGATCGGCCATCAGTGACTTCAGCACAGATGTATCAGTCTGATCCCAAATGCACTTAAGAGGACCGATATCCAGAGTGTGCAAGTTCGGAAAGACACTTCCTATGTCATGTGCTGCATCGTAGTCCAACTTTGGGTTGAACAGTAGCTGCGGCATACCGATCAGATCGCGCTCTACCGTATCCCTTACGCGGACATACTCAAGCGACTCTTGCTGAACCGCAAGACACGCCGCAAGCGCCCCATTTTCTACACGCCACTCGAGCACAAATTCAGTTGCGAGATCATTGGGCGAGTGCTCGTACGTGAATGACTTCAGCGCCTTGACTCCACGCAGCAACGGCTGCAGCAAATCCCAATCAATATAACTCTCCCTCAAACTCAGCGTCTCAAGCCCCGAACTGCGCTCATCTAGCAACTTCTCGGCCGGCCATACACTCCACTGAAAAACACGGAACCCCTCGCGCCGCATCACCGTCACCTGCGTAACCTCCAGCGTCCTCAGCGTCGGAATCGTAAGCAGCGGCACCAGATTTTCAATTCTCATCGGCCCATCCAGTCTTGCCGTCCTCAAACGACTTTCGCACAGCGGATTGAAGAACGGACTCAGGCTCTTGAACCAGTACTGATGGTCGTCCCACAGCCAGCTCTCGCGCACCTGCACCTCCTCCAGGCTCGGCATGAACAGCACCAGCACCTCGAAGTACCAGTAGTCCTCATGTTTCCCGAAGTTGGCGAAGTGCTGTGCGAGATCGGTGCCGTGCGGGACGCACAGTTGGGCGAGACGCGTGACAATGTGCTGCTTTTCGAGCATGTCGATGGACGGAACGGTGCGGCGTTCTTGGCGCCATATTGCGGTTTTGGTGTGCACGGCGAGGTCAGGGGAGTGCGAGATTGTGCGCAGGAAGAGCTCAGAGTTTCCACCCGGGAAGGTGTGGTAGAGCTGGGGGAGGGAGAGGCGGTGTAGGCGTCGAGAGGTTTTGGAGAGGGCGAGGAGAGTGGGGAGGGTGACGTGCTCCAGGATAGCGACGAGGAGCTCCTCGGGGAGTATGTCTAGAGAGGCTTTTGCAGACTCCATGCTGTTGAATTCTGAATCCAAATCACGTCTTTTTGTTCAGCCACTGGACTATCTTGGATGGTAAGATTGGAGGATGAGGTGCATGATTCCAGGCTTAGTTGATAACGCGTGTCAGCTCCAGATCGATGCGTCTGTCGCAACGAATGCCGACTACAACAAAGTACCTAAGTGCACCATGTGGGTACAAGATCCAAGATCCAGATACGAAAGGAGACCGTGTGTTGCAGTGAGAGCAGAGCGCGAATAAGCGCGCTACATGTTGAGCGCGCGCCTGACTCATGGACTCGTCGCAAGTGCACGTCATCGTTTGACTCCCCACCAAATTCACAAGCTGTCGCCTGATCGCGCAGCGCCTCGAAGCTTTCCCACAGGGTAAATCCGTGACAAAATGGCTCAGAAAAGCGAGGACTTGTTGCAGCGACCGCTGTATGGTATGTTCCAAGGCCAGATTAGCAGTATGAATGCTAACGATTGCAGTGTTTGACCTGCCGAAAGAGCTGCTGGCAACTCTCGAATACAAAGACCAGTCCGGCCGGACAGTCGCTACGCCAGCGCCCGAAGTACAAATACCCCCGAATGAATCGGTAGAGAGACTGGAAGCGGAAGATGGTGGCGCAACGAAGGCGACATCCTGCAACCTGTGCACGCTCAATTTTAGCTCTGTGGACGAGCAGCGCAAACACGTACGATCAGACCTGCA
This sequence comes from Boeremia lycopersici, assembly GCA_022609225.1. Lineage (NCBI taxonomy): Eukaryota > Fungi > Ascomycota > Dothideomycetes > Pleosporales > Didymellaceae > Boeremia > Boeremia lycopersici. The sequence goes on from JAGKPY010000041.1 coordinate 44,360, forward strand.
CGGCTACAACTTGAAGCAAAAGATTAAGGGGCAAAAGCCTGTGGGAGAAGTCGAGTTTGAAAAGCTTATCGGAGATCTGGACGAGAGTATATCAGGCTCCGAGTCATCCGAGTCCGACGAAGAGGAGGACGAGAATGGCAAGCCAAAGGACTCCACGCTGAGCGCGCTATTGAAGAAGCAGGCCAAGATACAAGATCCTGAATTTGACGAATTTGCGGCAAAGAAGAAGCAGCGCGGGCCTGGCAACGCGCCTTTGTTGTGGTTCTCCTCGCCCAAGCTACCTGAGAACGTGTCTTTGGGGATATACCGCGCGATCCTCACCAACGCAGAACAGGAGGAGACGTCACACATCGTCGAGACTATACGGAGCAAGCAGCTCGCTCCTGTGCAGCCACCCAAGATCAAGTCTTCCGAAGGTGGCGTGCCACTCCCGCAGACAGATATTGGGCCGCATTACTTCCTCGCCATGATCGGTGGTGGCCATTTTGCCGCCATGATTGTGGCGCTGGCACCGAAGACTGGCAAGAGCCACACTGGGGTTGATGAGCGGTCAGCTACGGTCATCGCGCACAAGACATTCCACCGATACACAACGCGACGGAAGCAGGGTGGCTCGCAGTCGGCGAATGACAACGCAAAGGGCGCCGCGCATTCAGCAGGTTCATCGATACGAAGATACAACGAGAATGCGCTGATTCAGGAGGTCCGCGATCTGATGACAAGTTGGAAGTCGATGATCGATACTGCAGAGTTGGTTTTCGTACGCGCAACAGGTGCCACGAACCGACGCACTTTGTTCGGCCCATACGAGGGACAAGTCCTTCGAACGAACGACCCAAGGAACAGAGGGTTCCCATTCAGCACACGGCGTGCGACACAGAAGGAACTAATGCGTGCCTTTGTTGAGCTTACACGGGTCAAGCAAAGCACTATCGACGAAGCAGCGCTTGCGGCACTCAACGCACCGCAGCCTGAAGAGCCACTGAAGAAGCCAGTAGCGAAGCCCAAGCCTCAGAAGCCATCGAAGGAGGAAGAGGCAGCCATGCTCCACACATCACAGATTATCCCGCTGATCAGACGATCAAAAGTGCCTGCGTTGTTGAACTACATCAAGACCAACGCCATCCCTCCCACGTTCACGTTCCTGCCAGAAAATCACCACACACCGACACCGCTACACTTGGCTGCCTCGCTCAACTCTGCTCCCATCATATCTGCGCTTCTGACCAAAGCTGGCGTGGATCCCACCGTCATGAACGATGACGCAAGGACACCTTTCACTCTAGCAGGCGACAGAACAACCCGCGACGCCTTCCGCGTGTCGCGATCTGAGCTCGGCGAATCAATCTGGGACTGGGAGAAGGCCGGTGTGCCTGCCGCACTGACGAAAGCAGAAGCAGACAAGCGTGAAGCACAAGACAAGTCCGAGAAAGCTGCTGAGTCAAAAGCAGAAACGGAGCGCAGAAAAGCAGAGACTGAGCGTGTGAGGAAGGAGAGCGAGGCAGCAGAATCAGCACGCACTACACAGCGCCTGGGCAAGGGGAAGACGCTCGGTGCGTTACCTGTCAAGACAGCAGCTGAGATACGTGAAGAGCAAGCAAGAGGTCTCACACCAGAAGCCCAAGCGCGACTCGAGCGCGAAAGGCGAGCACGCGCCGCAGAAGAGCGGATGAAGCGTTTTGCTCAGGGCTGATAGTGTATCAATACATCCACCTCCATTACTCTAATACCAAATCTACTCCCCCATCCTCTCCACCCCCTCCGCAAACTTCTCACAGCTCGTACAAAACCCAAACGTATGCGCCGCATTATACTCCCAGCACTCCTGCGCAAACCCCGGACTACTTGTCCCACACCCATCACTCAACAACACACAATCATACCCCTTACTAAACGCATCCGTCAGCGTCCCGCCAACACACTGATCCGTATTGACCCCCGCAAACAACAGCGTCGTCACCCCCTCCGCCTCCAACACCCCCTGCAACTCCGTCCGCGCCCCCCACAGCGCCGACATCCGATTCTTATGCACCCACACATCCGGCCGCACCGCCAGCGCGCGCCCCGCCTCGTACAACCCCCCCAGCGGCCCATACAAGCCCGCGTTCCAGCTCCCCCGCACCAGCGCCCGCCCCGCATCCACCATCTCCCCCCCGACATCTACAGCGCCCATCTCGCGCCCCAGCCCGCCGCCCCTGCCCTCGCGCCCATGCTTATCGAAGCGCACCCCGCCCGTCCCCTCGAACCCAAACGCGCGCCCCACCCCCGCCGGCATCTCCCTGACCTCCTCGTCCGTGAGCCCCCAGTTGACCCACACGACCCTGATGCCCGCCTTCCGGGCCGCCGGCACCGCGCGCGCGACGAGCTGGGCGCACGCGGCGTGGCTGCGGCTCGGGGGCGGGTGGCCCAGCGCGGGTGCGAGGAAGAAGTTCTGCATGTCGATTATGAGGAGGGCGGTGTGTGGGGGGGAGAGGGTCAGGGGCGTGGTGGTTGTTTCGAGGGTGAGGCGGGGTGAGGGGTGTGGAGAGGGGCGCGTGAGATCGAAGCCGGTGGTGGGGGAATGGTGCCAGGGGGAGGACAAGGGGCCGAGGGGGGTTTGGCGGGATGGTGGGGGTTCGGCCATGGTGAGGTGGTGGTGGTGGTGGTGGTGGTGTTGGTGGGTTGTGGAACGCCTGGTGGGGTGGGGTGGTGTCGAGGCTGAGTTGAGTTGAATAACGTGTCTGCTGGGTACAGAGCTGGATAACTAGTATTCAAATATTAGCTGCATGTTCAGATAGTTATATCTTGTCGACATGCCTGATCCGGATAAGGATAGTCGTCCGTCGCGGGGTAGACATGCCTATCTCCGGATCTACATGGTTCTGGTAGCTGTTCTACCTTTCATTCGCGCGATGTTGATTTATCAAGACTCTGACAAAGTGGTGTTTATGATCAAGATAACCGTTAATCGTCACTGAAACTTCCAGATTAGTAACACCACACATAGAGAACAAACCGGACTGCGGGCGACAGCTGATGCGGGTATGAACATCAGTTCATTCATGTCATTATACACTTTTCTAGGCTGCTTGTGTCTAATCATCGTTGTCCCAGTTGCCCTGCTGCGCCTTGCCGGGCATCTTCGGTCCACCAGCTTGCCTGGCGACAATGATCTGATCGACACTCAGCACTGTCCTGGCAGCCTCGGTGGCCAACTTGATAGCCCAGCTCTTGCTGACCCAGAGATCCAAAATACCCTCCTCCTTGGCGTCAAGGATGCCGGTGTTATCATCGTTCTCGATGTCGACACCGACTGTCCACTCGTCGTCCTTGCGGCCCTTCTGTGCGGCGTGCGCAACGTACAGGCGTGCGAGGACCTCGGTGGCGTCGATTCCTGCTGACTCGGCGAGGGTGCGGGGAATAACCTCAAAGGCTTCGGCAAACTTGCGGATCGAGTACTGTGCGAGGCCGGGTGTCTTGTCGGCGATGGTCTTGATGCGCTCGATGAGCTGCATTTCTGTGGCTCCGGCTCCGGGTACAAGGCGTGCATCACGGGTAATGGCCTTGACTACGTTGACGCCGTCATCGATGGCGCGCTCGACATCGTCGAGATGGTTCTGAGTAGCGCCGCGCAGGACGAGGGTCGCTGTCCGTGTCTGCTCATTCTCTTGTCTGAAGACGGTGACGCGATCACCGCCAATCTCGAGGGTCTCGACAACATCAATGGTGCCCATCTCGTCGGGCATGGGCGCTCCCAGACGCGCCAGAGGTGTGGCGCCAACGACGCGGCATAACCGTCGGAGCTCGAACTTGGAAAGGATTTTGATGGTGAGCATGTTGTAGCGGTTGAGGTAGTGCTGGGCGAGTTCGCCAATGGTGGATCCAGCAACAACGACACGGATGCCAGAGTCGTGGAGCTCCTTGACGGCCTGCTCGACCTGCTGCTCTTCGCCCTTTGTGAAGTCCATCATCTCTTTTGCGTTGTGCAGCAGGACCGTGCCCTTGGTCTCAGTCTGCGAGATGTCGATGGGGCACGAGAACACGCCGACCTTGGCCTTGGTGGCCTTTATGACGTTGCCCTCTGGTGATCTCGCGAAGACCATACCCTTGACGACCTTGCTCTGCTCCAGCGCGCCTCCCATGATCTTCACCACGCGGACGTTGTCGACGTTGAAGTTGACGGGGTTCTTGGGCAGCACGGCCAGAACAGCCTCTGCGACGATATCGGCGAGGAAGTCTTCGCTGCCAGACTGCTTTGCGGCGACGACGGTGCGGATAGCCTTGGCGAGCTCGGATTGCGATCGGATGTCTTCGACCTTGTCGCATACCAGCTCTGTGCTGCTATTAGCCCGGGTGCTACAACCTCTTGCACGTTACGTACCCTCCAGGACCTGCTGTGCCGCATTCTGTGCCTTCTCGTAACCCAAGACAATGTCACTTGTCTTCAAACCCATGCGAATGAGCTCCTCAGCTTTCTTGAGCAGCTCACCAGCAAGAACGATGACGAGGTTGGTCGCATCGCCCATCTCCGCCTCTTGCTGCTGGCTGGCCATGACCAGCAGCTTCGCTGCGGGGTGCACAACCTCGAGTTCTCTCAATATTGTGGCGGCGTCGGAGGTAAGGATCATCTTCTGGAGGTGGTTGATGACGATCTTGTTGCGGCCGAAGGGACCCAGGGAGGTCTGCACAGTCTGCGCAATCGTTCTGCAGGCATCGATGTTGCGAATAACGGCGCCATCCTCAGCGTCGTAGCTGTGGGGAGGTTAGCAGTGCACAAATGTATGGTGGGGTAGAGGAGTCTCACTTCTGGTAGCCCTGTTTGAACAGCCCAGCGTTCGGGGCGTTGGGTATCGAGAGAGACATGTTGGCGGTATGTGAGGGGTATCTGGGGTTTGGTTGTGCCTGGGAGCTCAGCGCGGGACGCGTCTGGTAAATTTACAGATGGCTTGGCGTCGGCGAAAGCAAGCGCCGCGGGGAGCACGATGGACGGCGATGGAGAAACATATTCACAGGGGAACAAATGCCATGTATTACCTGAGCATAACAAGACATGTACAAACAGTGCTTGTTATCCAGATATGGCTTTACTGTCGTTTCGAGGGCGTTACTGCGAAGATACTGGACACCTCAATATGCAGGGTTCAAAGGTACTTTTGAACATGCTCAGTCTCGACTGCAATGCGCCATTGCAGCACATTGGCTGAAGCCAGGTGCACGAGATCATGGACGTAATCACAAGTACACAAGCACAGTGCCTGAATATGCGCATTTGTAGCCTCCAAAGTACAGTCATCACGGCAAAGAATGTGAGCAAAATCTATCTAGCTGTACGCCTTGGAACAATCTGAAGGTACTGCTAGCGAAAAAGACTGCTCGATCCCTCTAGGCCTCATTTAATGACCAGCGTCTGGTAGAAGAAAAGCGACACGCTGGGGATAAGGAGGGCCATATAGAAGTAAGGAGCAGGCGCATCGTTTTCCGAGTTTTAAATGCTCTCGCCTCGGATTACATAAGGGCGCTAGACCGCGCGACTCCCGCTCCCCGACTTTTTCGAGATGGGCTTGAGCAGACGCAGGACGATTATCGCGAGCAGGCCCGCACGCGAAGATGAATCCGCACCAGACACGGCACGTGGCTGCGAGAGCAGGTGAGACGCTTCTGTGCTCCGAAAAGAGACCCATTGCTGATGGACCCAGGCCAGGCGGTATGCCGCTCGTGTAGAACCTCCACCTCGCGCGCCTACGCAACTGCAGCCGCGGCCGCTGCCCCCGAGGAGCCCGTCGCCCAGCACATCCCCCCCGTGGCCCAGTCGTCGCCCTCGCCCTCCTACGCCGTCAATGCGGGCGTCCTGCTCTCCCGCCCCCCGCAGATCACCCGCGACCTGCACCCGTTCGAGGAGGCCTTCTTCCTGTACCAGAAGCGCCTCAACGAGCGCACCGCGCTGCCCTTCACACGTTACTTCTACATCAAAGCGAAAACACCGGCAGACCGCGAGTGGAAGCGGAAGATTGCGCAGCGCCTAACACCCGCGCGCGACATCGGGCGGTACAAGGGCTACGGCGAGGAGGCATGGAACGATGAGGTGCTCGTCGGCGCCAAGGAGAGCCAGATGCAATGGCAGGTAGACCGGCTGTTGGAGGACGCCGAGACGACAGGAGCCGAGGACCAGTCCGCGGTTGTAGCCGCCGCCGCAGAGGCCGCTAAGGACGAGCGCGAGACCATCGAACAGCTGCCGAGCAGAGTCACCGCCGCGGACCACGCGAGCGACACCAAGAGTCTGGCGCGCGCGCTGCAGCGGACGTTGTATCTGCTGGTCAAGAACAAGGAGGGCCGGTGGGAGTTCCCGCAGGACAGGCTGGCCGACGAGAACTTGCACGGGGTACGTTGCTCGCGAGCTCCTGACAAAATACGGGCTTGGTTTGCTGACTAAAACAGGCTGCGCACCGCATCATCACCGCAGCGGGCGGCGTTAACATGAACACCTGGCTCGTCGGCCACGTGCCCATTGGCCACTACCAGCGCAAATACCAGAGTCCTAAGCAGCTGGAGACCGGGCTGCAGGAGCAAGGCTCCAAGACCTTCTTCTTGAAGGCGCGCATCATGGCCGGCCAGGCCAATCTTGCCGAGAACAAGCTCGGGTTGCAGGACTTCAAGTGGCTGCATAGGGATGAGCTGAAGACGGCGGTTGAGGGCGATTACTGGCGCCAGATCAAGAACATGCTCGCTGAGCGGTAACGCAACCATCTACGTTGGGGTGTGTAGAATACGCATGTGGGAATCTTCATGTAGAATCATTGTACAGTAAACGAACGACCCAAAGCATTGTGGGAGCATGTCACATGTCAACAAAGTCACAGCGTTGAATGAATTGGCTGATTTTCGAAACAATGCTCCTATTGGTGCAGCTTTCATCTGATGCTGGAGTTGAGTCCGCGACGCTGACCTTGACCTCTGGGTATCGCTATAACGCTTAATGGCTATCTATGCTCTTATTCAAATTCCTTTTCAAGCTCGTCCGAGTCTGAACCTTCATCGCGTGATCCGCGCTTGCTCTTGCTCGAGGAGCCGTCTGGCGTGTCCTACACCTCTCCCATCGGCGCTCCAAAGTTCATTGGCACCGTTTTTTTCAGAATGACCCCATCGACAGGCTGAACGTCCGAGGCACGTGAGTCTGCTGATCCCTGGCGGCTGAGCGGTTGGTGAACGTCTGCGGTGCCATCGACCAGCGCTTGATCCCGAGCAACCCTTTCGAGCTCCTCGTCCAGTGCGCTGAGTAAGATAGTATCTTGGCTTCCGTCGCCTGGATTTGCCGCGAGACTAAGCGGCCCGGTCAGTCCGACGTCTCTCTGTGGTGTCGTTGACTGGCTCTCCGCTTCCACTTGTGGCTCCGTGTCGGCATCTTCGCTGGGATCCTGCTCAACGATCAATTCGTGTGCGGGCAATGACGGGAGCATGTCTGGCGCCATTGGATGCAGGTGGCGACCGGATGGCTGTCTCCTCTCTTGCAACGGTGATCCTGCGTACAAGGGTGTATGCCCAGCAAATCGCCTATTGGCCTCAGGTACCGGTGACAAAGGAAGGGCAGACGGTGGTGGTGATACTGGTGCTTGGTTGTCGAGTGGGCTTGGCGCGATTGCTTGCAGATCCGGTGCCGGCAAATTGAGAAAAGGCACAAAGTCGTCAGGGCGGTTTTGGCGCCTGGCGAGTAGCGGTGATGTCGACATGGTTGGCACTTCTCCTTGTGACGAATTGTTCGACTGTGGTGGCGTGTGTGGCTGCCCTCGTTGTTCTGCTGGCGATATTGTCGGTAGGTCGGCAACACACTGCCTCTTGTTTGTTAGTGGTTCAGCTGGGGATGTGCTGGTGTCAGGAATTGGAGCTGGAGACAAGAGGGCCTCGGGACGAACAATGTTCTTCTGCATCAGTCCTGCCCACTCTGTCTGCGAAGAAGCATCGACGTATTTCGACATGGTAGATCGCGGAATACTGCAAGCGGTTAGCCGCTGACGCAAGAACTTGTCAATTGAAGGACAAAGGACCGACCTAGCGGAGGCTTGGTCCGATGCCGAGTAATGCCAGGCTCGGTCTGAGATGTCGCGTAGTGCTGGTTGATCGTGTGAAGTGTCGAAGCGAACGGCGATGGATTTGATACAATTCTGAGTAAGACTGTGGGGGTGGAGAATGTCTAGAAATGCCGGCGTTGTTGTCGTGTTAAAATGCGCGATCTGCAGCAGGGGTCCATGCGGTGGAAAGGAAGGAGGAGCGACCTGCATCGCCAAACACGTCATCTGGCAGGAACAACTGCGTACCTGAGCCGAGCCACCGTTTCACAGCTCCGACTGACGGCCACGACAGCGGGAGCCACGCGCCTCGGCGATAAGGCGTTTTATCTTGCGCCAGGTGCATCTGCCGTTGAAATCTGGTCGACACGGGTTTCATTCAAGCCACACAGCGGTTCTGTGGATCTGCATGTCATCATGCGAGAGGTGACCGTTCCTTGGCCGTGATGACCCCTCACGGCATAGAGCGCAGCAACATGATGACACTGCGCTTTTGGCAAGTCAACACATTCTTCGTTATCAACCGACCACCAAGAACGGAGGCAGCTACTTCTTTCGAGATAACAACCTATTCACGGCGTAGAGACGGTCCGAGAAGTCGTCAGAACGTCTTGGAATCCTTCCCGTCTTGCCCGTCACAAGGAGGGGCATGACCAAGTTTTGCAACCCCCAGAGCCTTTCAGATATTTGAAATAAACCCAGAAATTCAACAGCGTTCGACTGTCAGCTTTTGCCTAACAACTGCTAAATTGTTGGATTCGACCCCTTGCATCTGTCGCAGACTGCATCTATCAGATCCGGAAGGCCGGGAACACTTGCAAACCATCGAATTAGGACTCTGTAACAACTAAGGCACGAGGAGAGCTTCGTCGGCAATCTGCAAGGCCGTATACGTTCTCGCTGACTGTCGTTGGTTCTCGGATTCGAGGGCCGGTTTCACATCAGCAAAGTCACCGCCAGCATGGTCCACTTGTTCCATAGGTCCAAAAACCATACCAAACAACCGGAACCGAAGTATGTACCGGAGCCAACACTAACACCAGTACAAGAGAAGCCTGCGCATGATGACTACGATCCAGTCACATCGCCCGAGCGTGTTGTTCACGATGCCACAAGAAGATCAAATCCGGGAAACCCCATGCTAGGTAGCATACCTCCATCTGAAGAGACGTTCCAGGGGTTTCCAGAGCCAGAAATATCCGCCATCCCACTCGAGGGCAAGCATGGAGCCAAAATCCACTACACATACTACCCAGCATCCTCTGCTTCAAAGTTGGGGCACAACAACCCTTTCGCACAGTCGCTGATCGTCTTTTTGAATGGTCTTATGCTACCAAGAAACTCTTGGGACCAAAGTATTCAAGCTTTCCTGGAGAAGCGAGTTACCGCAGGCCTTCCATATCCTGCTCTGTTGAGTTACGATCGATATGGACAGGGGGATTCGGACCGTGACCCCAACGACCAAGAGCCTCCTCCCTGTCATGGACACGATGCAATGTCTGCGGTCCGGGATCTCAGGCAATTCACACTTCAGATTTGGAAGGAGCATCTGGAAAGAGCGAGTCCAAACCAGGTTCCTACTCTTGTCTTTGTATGCAACAGCATTGGATGCGCCATCGCAAGATTATTCGCTCAAACATATCCTGGAACTGTGATCGGCATGTTGTTCCTCGACAGTATCATGGCAAATACAGACATGTCCAGAATGTGGCCAGATCCGGACGCCCCTGGTTTCGACCCACACTCCCTACCTGTCGACGTGACGGCGGACGAAGTAAGAGAGACGAGAGAAAATTACAAGAAGATGTTCCACCCTGACGTTCCCAACATGGAGGGTTTATCACGGCGAAATTTGGCCGCATTACTACCAGAAGCTGATGGGCCTATTCTGGAAGGCTGGGGCGGCTCTGGGCCATACCTGACAGTCGTGGGCCACGACTGGGAAACGTTCGCCGAGCAGTCCTGTACGTACACTTCCCCCTCTTTTCTAAGTTTATCGAGTAGGCCATTGGATAATGCACGTAACGGTCCGAACATGAATCTAACTTTCCCAACCAAGACCAAGGTTCCCTCCATACACCAAAGGTCTTGACAATGACCTACGCAAATCCAGCCTGGCAGAAGTACAACTCAGCTCTCACGCACATCACCGACGATGGCAAGGCTATTGGTCCACTCATAGCTTTAAATTGTGGGCACTTCATCCAGAAAGACAGCCCGAGATTTGTCAGCGAGGAGCTGATATCATTACTTGACCGAGTGGTGAATCGGGTTGAGCAGGTCAGCGAACGAGTGAGTTTTGATCGTGATGATAGTTTTTCGAACATGCATTAACTTGTCATGCAGACACCCGAGCTCAGGAGAGAAATGATTCGTCATAGCACAGACTATGGGTATCAAAGGCGGAACTCGACCGGTTTTCTATATGGAGGCGAGATGTGATTCATGTAGAAGGTGCGTGGTTGCACATGGCCGGCGCTTGTGTTGTGAAGACATATATTTTATATACCAGCTGCAGAGCCCGAACACAATGTGCAAATATTCAAGAATTCCCAGGTAATGAAATGTATTGTTTGTTGGCCGGGGGTCTTCAGCCAATCTTGGGGTTTGTCTTACGTCAAGTGGAAGATGGTATAAACTTGTATATTCTTTCAGTTTCGCCGAGTATGTATGTACAATTAGCTCTCGAAGCATGACAGATGGTTCGCAGACGGATGATGGATGTTCAGCCGCACTTGGTGCTAGCGTGGCGTCCGAGCTTCCCCGGATGATCAACCAGCATCGAACATTCTTTGAGATGCGCCAACATACATAGTTTACGTCGCCACTTTTCAAACGCAGACCAAAACTGCAACTTACCGTGAGCTATTTTCTCACTCAAATTACCACAATTATGGCGGACGCGCCTGTCATAAAGTTCAAGAAGCGAGGCACAAAGGCTGCTCCTCGTAAGGTCGCACCGCCACCACCGCGGTCAGACTCAGACGATTTCTCATCAGGCTCGGAAGCAGAGGGCGAAGACGGGCGTGTTGTCAAGCGTCGCAAAACCAACAGTAATGCTCTGAAAGCATCGACTGCTGATCACAAGCCCAATACAGCAGCCCTTGAGGGTACGACACAATACGAGGCCAACCGCTCCGCAACAATAGAAGCCAGCAACGATGCAACGAAACAATCGAACTGGTTTGAAGGCGATGACGACTTGAGCTCGAAAAACCTCCTCGGTAGCACGCGCACAAAGCCCAATACGTTCATCGAGAAGAACCCTGATGCGCCCACACGACAAGTCGGTCCGCAGAAATCGTCGTCGAACGTGCGAACCATCACGGTAACCGACTACACACCTGATGTCTGTAAGGACTACAAGCAAACAGGATTCTGCGGCTTTGGCGACAACTGCAAGTTCCTACACGCTCGAGAGGACTACGCTGCAGGTTGGAAACTAGATCGCGAGTGGGAAATGTCGACAAAGGGCAAGAAACAGGGTGGCACAATTATTGCATCGGCAAACCGCGAGGCGCAGGCGAAAGAAGAAGACGGTGTAGATCTGGCGCTGCTGGAGAAGATTCCATTCGCATGCATTCTATGCAAGAAGCCTTACACAACCCCCATCATCACGAAGTGCGGGCATTACTTTTGCGAGGCATGCGCGCTTAAGCGGTATAGGAAGGACCCGACATGTGCGGCATGCAGCGCGAAGACATATGGTGTGTTCAATGGCGCCAAGAACCTACAAAGATTGCTGGAGAAGAAGCAAAAATGGGAGGACAAGAAGAAAGCGGAGGCTGAGGCGGAGGAGAAAGAAAACGAAGATTCATAGAAAGATCCTCTGTCATTGTTAGACTTCAGAGCTATCTTAGACCAAATTATGTGATACCCATTTGTCAATGCTGTCACTGTGTTTCAGAAGCCGTCGTACAATAACGCGTCCAAGCACAACGAGGCTAAGAGACCAATGGGAACTTCCCCTCATCACGAGAACACGCGTTGAAGGTTGACGCTAAGAGTTCCTAGCGCGCGGGGTTTCCAATACTTATCAATCCAATTCGTCCCAATCATCCATCCATCCAATTCCTGGGTCTATCGGCAAGATGACTGCAATTTGTCGCGCTCGACTGCTTTCTGATCTCAGCGGACAGACAGCGTGCGACAATGAGGCAACATCTGCTGATGGACGCTTGTGCGCGTTCCACTCTCGTCAATGTCAGGGTAAGCATGCCGTCGATTGCAATTGTATCTCAGTAGCGAACAACATGCAGTAATCACTCGATCGGTATCTTACGGCTTACAGCTCTTTATCGTGGCTACAAGAAACGCAACGCGGAGTTGGATGTTCTGTCTGGTGAACCGCCATCTTATTTCGTGGGCAAGAAAGGCTCCGTAGTGTCTCATGACTACACAGACATCGATAATGAAGCGGCACTGAAGACGCTGCATGATCATCTGTTCAAAACCTATCAGCTACTTGATCGAGTAATTCGTGCTCGAAAGCTGCACCACAGCCATTTCTTCGCCGTCGACAACGACTACGGCCATCAAAAGTATCTCGATAAGCTTTTGAATGATAAGCAGAACATGGTAAAGGCTCTCGAGAAACTCGGAAAACGTGCAGCTACTGTCATGTACGAGCAGAAGCAGTGGTTTGACTGGGTCAAACAAACGCAGGTCAAAGAAGAGAAGGAGGGAGAAACAGAGTCCAAAAAGGTCAAACTGGAGGCATTGCTCTTCCAGCGTCATCACAAGGAGCTCAAACGCCAGCAACAGGAAATGAGAGCAAAAGAAGCGCAAAAGCAGCAGGAGCAGTACCTTGATGAAACTTACAAGCAGCGTCTGTCAGACATGACCGAGGAAGAGCAGGACGACTGGGATCCGATCAAAGACGTATACGGCTTCGAGCGAGACAATTATGTAGAGCTCATCAAATATTTCCTCATGTTGGAGGAACAGCAGCCTAGTAGTGGAGCTGGAGACCCGCCCGCAGATGAAGGGATGTCTCAGGCCGACGAGGCTTCCGGATCAGCTGCACCCACAAAGCCACTCTCCAAGAGTGCTAAGAAGAGGGTGAAAAAGGCCAACGCGGAAACCAAGAAGCTGTCAGATCCAACACAGCAGACTGAGGAGGGAAGAGGAGCAAACGTCATTGAGATGGAAACCAGGTCTCAAATGCGGGATCGCCTTCGTAGGCCTGTCAAGTTCGAGCGAGCGACAGGCTGGTACGTACAGGGAGATGGACCGAACGGCTTCGATTCTGACACGCCGGTCATCCCGGAGAAGGATGTCGAACAGCTACTGGACGAAGTCGCTGAGATCAAGAACTTTCTCTTTTGCCGACTCCTGCTTGCGCAGTCAACCTTGCTTCCAGCAGCACTGAAAGCGGAGAGCATCGAGGACTTCATGGGCAAGGAGGAAGTCACACGTGAGCAACTTCGCGACATCTGCCTGAAACTCGAGCGACCGGTACTGCAAGATGTCCGCGATGCATGCGCTGACTTCATCCGCGAAAGAGATGGCGTGGAGGATCTCGAAGAACCAAGAGAGACGAAGGAAGCTGACGATTACTCAAATACGTTCAGAACGCCAGAAAAGTACAGGCTCATAGTTAAGAAAGGCAAAGTTCCCGAGAACTTCAAGACGAAGCGTGAGAAGGCCGCAAAGAAAGCTGGCAAGAAGCCAAAGGATCTGTTTCAGGATGAGAAAGATGGTGTCCTGGATTTCGGCAGAGTCACTGACGAGAGCCACTACTCTCGCAAGCGAACCCGCATCAAGATTTGCGGACGCTACATGTACAACTACCCTAGCGAGAAGGCACTTACTCGTGGCGGTTGGTTTCATTTCTCCATCATCGCCAAAGACTCTGATCTCTTTGACGCTGTAGAGCTGTGCCGCAACTGGAACGAATTCTTCGAGCTCAACATCCTCTGCCTATATCACTACTTCCCGGCAGCAAAGTGGACCAGGTTCGTTGGTGATCTGGCACGCCAGCAGTTGCTTCAGCTTGGTTTCATACCTTACTTCCAAGGAGACAAGGCTGAGTCAGTGACGAACTACTCCCAGACGGGCAGTCGTGGAGTGGCCCGCCGGGCACACCAGCACACTGAGATGAGAAATTTCATATGTGGTCACATCAAGCGTGATGATCCGGTCAGCCGACGCTTCATCCAGTACCTCGCGATGGAAACATGGGAGCTGCGTGCACTCGTCCGTGACGCCAAGACGGGCCGTGTCCTGATTTCGCCACCTGAGGATGAGCTCTGGCTGGTTCGCGAGAAGAGTGGTTGGGGCAGAGCCAGCAGAAACGACTACGCGAATGTCGGTGAAGTTGGTCCTAAATTCTTTGAATCCATGGACAAGTCTCGCAAATGGCACTTCGGCTTCGAGGAATTTTACGATGTGTACATCTGGGACTCCAGTCCTGGTCGCTCCTTCTTTGTCCTGCAAAGAAAAATTGAAGAGGTCCTTACCCGCGCCATGAGGGTTCGCGAGCTCAAAGACATGTTCTCTACCGCCGGGCCGATCCTCAAGACACTAACGAAGGACCCGGATACTGATCGCATGCGCAGCATTAAACCAGGAGAGAATGTGCAAAGCATATGGGATGGACTTGATGAGAACGCGCGGGCTTGGTCATGGTCCCCGCAGAGTGGCTTCGACAAAGAGGGCTTCGAGGACAGCTACAAGTACACCGAGGCTGACGAACTCGAAGATGCCATCTTGTTCCCCCTTGAGGACACTGGGCTGCTACCCAACGACCTTTATCATCATGTTCCAAACGCCATGGAGATGTTTGAAACAGATCCCATCGATCTGCGCAGGTTTGCTGAAGATCTAGACACCGGTGATGAAGTCAGCTCTTCGGATGGCACAGACCTCGGTGAGGCTGAAGATGATGGCAACCCCGACTGGGAAGATCACAGCGATCCTGAGTCCGAGCATGTCTTGGAAAGCGATCTTCGACCTGGAGAAAGTGAACAAGTTGTGAGGGCGATAGATATTCTGAGCGAGCAATTCAGCTCATTGGGGATGAGAGAACCTGACTACTTCCTACCCATACTGCGCAACCCGAATTCGAGGAGGGCTCGATTGCTGCCACAATTGGTCAGGACGAGTCCCGAGGAACTTATGGGGGCTTGTCGCTTCGCATTGCGATGTCAACAGGAGTATGACCAAACCTCCGGAGGTATGGAGGCTGATTTTTACCGTCATATTGATCGTCAGAAAAGCAAGGGTAAGTGGAGAACGTCATGTAGGCGTGCATTCGCTCACCAATATAGTGTTCAAGCAGAGCTTCCATCTTGGGGACGCAGAGCCCAACGCCCTCTCGCGCTACGTCGAGCATAAGTACATGGTTGATGCAATGGACATGTTCATCATGTCTCAGTCCATCAACCCCGAACCCTTCGAGCTCTGCAAGACAATGCACATGGCCGACATGTTCCGCGAAGAGCGCCGCATCGTCGATGATGCTTTCATCGCGTACGCTTCCATTGCGGTCTTCTTTGAGGGCGACGCATTCCTTGCATCTGAAATAGGCGAACCATGGCGAGACACCAAACTGCTCAATCAAGAAGAGCGAGCAAAGCATGTTCCTGACCGACGAACTCACATGAGCAATAAGACGCTGCCCAGAGATTTCTGGAAGAGCTGGGACGAACTGCTGAAGAAGAACAAGAGACAGTCGGGCGACGCTGTCGACGACATCTTCCCTATGGAATGGCGCAAAGCCTTGCGTCCAATCATCATTAAGCGTAAGTTTGCTATCTCTTCCCTCCCTGCTAAGGTTACGCGCCGTTGTGGGTCCGCAGCACCAAACTGTTGAGCAGACTAGCAAATGCCCTACCCGGCTTCTAGCCTACCCGCTTTGCATCGCTATCCGCTCCGGTTGCGCTAACACCATGCAGTCTTCAAAGCCGGTGTGATATGCAGCTCCTACGGTGGTCAAGCATCGGGCATCGCGACGGCGGCAGCCGAGCCCGGACGCGAGATGGACATGTACATCGACTTCCGCGTGGGCGTCCCGCTCGCGAAAATCGGCAGCCAACTGCGCGATCCCACGATCTTTGACCGCGACTACATTATCAAAGAGGCGACCAAGTTCGCGGCAGACAACCCCGGCGCCAAGTTCTCGGCGATGCGGTTGTGGTCCAGCCCGCACTTCTATCCGCTCATGCTGGGCGTCGACAGCAGGCACATGTGCAGTTTCCTTGACGACCGTGGCCGCTGCTGGGAGTGGAAGTTCATCCCTAAGGATATGCCGTATAGCGAGTGGAGTGTGCATCAGCAGCTGAGTCTCAGGCTACAGCCGTACGAGGTCGTCTGGGGCAAGCAGGTGTGGATCGCGAAGGACCTCATTATTGTGATGGGCAAGGATGAGAAGGAGCTGAGACGCTTTAGTGAGGGGGTCACTTGGATAGTGCAGACGAAGCCGTGGAGGTTGGAAGTGGATTTTTGGAGGAGTTTTGTGAATGTGGATGTCAAATTTCTGAAGAATCTGGATCCGAGGTGGTTATCTTGAGCAGCGTTTAGGAGTTGGGGGTAGGAGTTGGAGTAACGGTGTTTGACGCTGTCTCTATCTGTCTTGGATATTCAGAAAATAACACTGTCGTTACCGGAGATGCTGTTCCTAAACACAAACTATCACTGGGTCTCCACGTGTGCATGAGTGTAAGGTCTAGAACCCTCAGTGCTACCCACAGCGACTGTCAATCTCGTTTTTTATCAGCCCACCTTATCGTGGTTTGTATGATAAGCTGGCCTGACCGCAAACAACATTCACACAATGACGTACCTCTGTTTGGCCCTCGGAGGCTCAACATTCCCTCCGCGAGTAAGCATGAGCTATAAAGAATTTCCAAGACGTCGGATTCGCATGTGATGCATCTGCTTACCTGGATACAGCCACGTGCAAGTACTGACAATACACCGACTATTTTGGTACCTTTCGGGGTACATTCATGTGAAGGGTCTTGGCACCGCAGGCACACGGCAGACTTCCGTCCTGACCGGCGCCGTTGCAGATCCTTGCAGTCTTTCCTCGTGGCCAGACCGGGGCGCCTGCAGATCCAACCAGCGAGCATAGGAGGTCACTCCAGCGTCCAGCTGCGTGGTCGGCGCAGCACAGGCAGACACGAGCGCACACACTGCACAGCAACGTGAGGGACGCGTGGAAGTGCGTGTGGTGCGCTCGCCGGGCAGATCAATGGAGACAGTCGCCGGATCGCGCTTCTGGAACAGTTTGCGCCCCACCAGGGTGGTTTAGCGAGCCTGCATGCGGGATGGCGTAAGATGGATACAGACGATTGTGACCGCAACTTGAGCGAGCCCCTCCGCCAGAGAGAAAGGGAAAGTTTTTGCGTGGTCCTGGCCATGTCTGCGCTTCGACACTGCTACTATTGTTTGTCCAGTCGCTCGCTTCCATTCGCTGCATCGCTCGCTGCAGTTCACGTGCTCTCTTCGCGGTAGCATCGCCGTGTTCAGCTGCCGCAGACGCCATCCTGTGACTCGGCTCCTCCAATCGATCGCCTGGAGTTCCGCATGCGTCACTTTGCGCCAGGTACGCTCGCCCGCACGTTGCTCGCAGCTGCGCAGCTGCTCGCCATGGAGTTGAGACAACTGACAGGCCGCGTCCAGGCGTCGCAGAGTATATTCCGAATTCATCCACCGTCACTTGAAGTTGCGCCCCCGGTCCTGAGTCGGCTCGGCGCTGGAGACGGAAGCGGCCGGTTCGACGGCTCAGCGGCACATTTCGCAGACGTCCATGCACCTTCACGCGACTCCGAGTCTGGCGGCCGAGGTCCCAGGCTTCGCGCAGGAGCAATTGGACCGCCTCGCCCGCAGCGTTGAAGCGCGGCGGCAGCAACTCGAGGAGGACATCAACGCCTACATTGCGCGCAAACAGGCCGACCTGCGCCAGCATGAGAGCGAGGTAGGCCCTTCTGTGCCGCGCGCATTCCTGCGTCCACGCTTCCGGGCGCTGGACGACTCTGTCTTTGCAGCGACTAACGCGGCCTAGCTTGTAGAGCAGCTGTGCTCCATGGAACGCGCCGCGGACCCTGACGCTGCTTCAAGACGGTCCAGCGCCAGCGCCGCCTCGACAGACGGCACCGCAGACCCAACCAGCCCGCAGCAGCAAGAGTCGCCGCAATCGCAGTCGCACGCATCGCCCGAGGAGCCCAAGAAGCAGAAGAAGCACGGCCGCGTGCACAAGCGCGAGAAGGAGCTGTATGGCCTAGTCACGCCTGTGTTCCTGCCGCTGCTCGACGCACGCGAGTCGCCGCCCGAGAAGAAGCAGAAGCCCGCCGCGCCCGCGAAGCCCGCGAAGCCCGTCGACGCCAGCAGCACCGCCAGCTCCGCGCAGTCGACGCCTGCAAGCGATGCGCCGGACAGCAGAGAGCGCCCCCAGCCCCCGAACGCGCCCAAGGACCCGGCCAGCGACATGCCTGGGGAGATGCCCGTCAAGGAGCGGTCCGTCTCGGACCCGGTGAAGAAGTCACGGCGGTCCTCGATCAAGAAGAAGTCGGCCCTGCGCCATAGCAGCACGCCGCGCAACCGCAAGCGCGTCAGCCTCGTCATCGACGACCAGGTCGTGCTCCCCTCGGACATGATCCTCGAGCCGCCCCTCACCAGCCCCGGCAGCGACACCACGTCTGCCACCAACTCGACCGCGAGCCTCGACGACATGATCGACCCCCGACTCACCTCCGACGCCCCCGTCTACATCGAGCACCACGACGCCATGCACCACAGCCTGCCGCTCACCATGACCGCGCCCAAGATGACGAGCCCTACCAAAGCCACCGCCCCGCCCTTCTCCACCGCGCCGCCCGTCTTGCCCGACGCAGCAAACTCCCCACCCACACCCCCCAGCGTCCGCTCACCCACCACCCCCTTCGCCCCGCCCTCATACGCAACCCGCTCCTTCCTCGACCCGCCACCAGAGCGCATGCACATCGAAGACATCCCCGCGACCGCCGGCTCCGCCGCAATCTACCCCGAACCCACCGACGAGCTCGTCCCGCACGCTGCCGCAGCCGAGAACTTCCGGACGTACGTTGGCGGCATCTCCGGCAGCGGCGTCGACGACGTCAACCAGGTCGGCAGCGTCGGCTACCCGAGCAGTCTCGGCGCAAGCTACCTCGAGAGCTACATGCAGGGTCGCCCGCTAAGCGTGCGCATGACGGCTGCGCAGCGCGAGGGCGACCAAGATGAAATCAAGCGCCTGAGGGGTCTGGAGGAGCGGCGCAAGGAGAAGGAGGAGAAGGACAAGAAAGAGAAGGAGAGGGTCGAAGATGATGAGTGGGGTGTTGATGTTGCGAGGGGGAGGGATGCGGATGACGATGATTTTATGGGGAGTATGGACGATTTCTGAGAATTTGTGAAAGAGATGAGATGATCTTGGATTTGCACGATTGTAGTTTTTGAAATATTGGAGACGCCATGTGGGACTTGTATTGCATGCATACGCGGAACTGTGCTGCGTACTGCGGCGTTTGGATCGCGTACGATTAGACTTTGATTAGCTTCGTTGTAGCTTTGTACATAGTAGGATCTGTACGTATGGGCGGCGTTTTGAGTACCTAATTTCCCGTTAAACACGTCAGTCTGGGCACATAACTGATCCTGGCCTCGCCTGCGGTGTCTGCCTGGCCCCATGTCAGTGATGTGGAAATTCAGCTTTGGCTGTCCAAACTGCTCAAAAGTAAATTCGTGGCGCAATCGTACACGAAGGCCCTCGTTACACTACCTAGGTACTTACCTCGTGGCGCTCGCAGCAGTGCCACTCTTGTTCAGATGAATACCTCGCACGAGGACTGCCGTTTATCCAACAGCGCAATGCAAGCGTGCCTATCCCTGCGCGACATGCGTTGGCATGTGCTTTGTGTTTGGTTTTGTTCGTAACGCCCCTTAACGCGCAGGCATCATGTCTGTTGCTTGTTGACAAGGCGGGGTGTGATTCACAACACTCGCAACCGCCCAATGGCGCGCCTCGCGGGCCAGCAGAAGGAGGGGCACGACGCGTGAGATGATGTCGCTCTTGTTTATCGATTGTTTAGAGGCATTTGAACGGGGGGGCCTAGACCAATCAGGAAGAGACAGCGCGCCGCCTTCACTTGTCAACTGTTTGGGGCTGCACTAAGCCTGTCCTGTGCGCGATCCAATCTCGTTCCTGCACAACACTCCCGCTTCCAGCTGCTGCGCATCGCCCACCTCTTCTCTCGTCATTCTCTTCGCGCCCCCGTGGCTTCTCTTTCTTTTGTTCTTCACTCCGTGCAGTTCTAGGCGCTGGTGACGGCGATGCCCTTGTGGACCGCTCAAGTGTGCCAGTAGCCGCTGCGTTCCCCTACCTTTCACGCGTCGCCGAACTTCCAGCTGTCCCGTTTCTGGGCGCGCATTCCGGGCCCCCAGAGTGAAACGCGCACTTGCTTTGTCTGCGTCGTCTGTCCTGGCTGCCTCGTTTGGACGGACCTCCTTTTAACCCTTATACTTTCTAATTCCACGACCGGGCATGGAACAGTGAGCGCCGAGCCCTGCGCATCACACCATGGCGACGACCGCAAACCCGCCGCCGGGCGCGCTGGTGGTGGACGACTACAGCACCCTGGACCCGTTCACGAACCAGGACGGCCATCGGCAGCGCTACTCGGCCTTCGACAACTCGCAGTTCTCGCTCTATCTCAACGGCTCCCCGGCGCAGGCCCGGCGCGCTTTGGAGGCCCATCTCGCCGAGACGACGCGTCGGCTGCAGGAGACATCACACCTGGGCAATGCGCTTGTCCAGCAGCGCCAGGAGCTGGAGGAGCGGCTGAAGGAGGTTGAGGGGCAACAGGCAGACAACGACATCGGACCAGAGCTGCGCTCACGTCTGGCCGAGCTCGAGAAGGAGTTCAACGAGGTCGGCCGCGAGACCGCTCGCGCCTTTCTCCCAAAATCTCGTGTTCCCAGTGGCGAGACCGACCCTAATGGCTCTGTCTATGCTAGCGAGGCTCTGCAATCGCCCACCAAAGTCAGCGTTCCGTCCCGCAAGCAACGCAACCAGCAGCCGAACCGCATTCAGGATATCCACCTGGCCACCGAGATCTCTACTTCGTTGTTGTCGCAGCTCAAGGAGCTCCAGGCTGTTCTTTCGGAGAAGGATGAGGCGCTCAAGTCTGCCGATCTGGAACGGGCGAATCTGGAGATCGAGGTTGAGGGTCTCTCGCAGCGTTTGCGGACCCTAGACGAGAGCGATTCGCGCTTGAAGGATGTCAACTGGAATCTCGAAACTCAAGTGCGGGATTTCGAGGCGCTGTCCAAGTCGGCGGCCGATAAGGAGAACCGTCTTACGCACATCCTGAACCTGGCGCGATCCGAGAAGGCGTCTTTGGAGCGAGAGTTCGAGGAACTCAAGGGCATGCACGCAAAGCTCAACGATGATCACATCAACAGGGTCAAGCAGCACGAGACAGAACTGTCTGGTCTGCGACGCAATGTACTCATGGGAGAGTCTGAGCGCAATGCTCTGCAGCGCAAGGTGGAGGAGCTGTCTAATCAGAACCAAGAGCTTGCCAAGGCCGTTGCCTATCGAATGAGAGGCGACGAGCACAACACGCCGGATGAAGCTTCCCCGGATGAGAGCTTCAACGAGGGAAATGATCTTACTCCTGAGCACTCTCCGCCACCTTCCCCAAGCAAGGCTACTCCCCGTCACGGCCAACTCGAATCGGAGACGCTCAAGCACTCGCTACAGCACGCTCACCGCATGATCCAGCAGCTCAAGAACACCGTCCACCGTGAGAAGACCGAGAAGATCGAGCTGAAGCGCATGCTTCAGGATGCCCGTGATGAGATCGAGACTTCTCGTACTGACGCTAAGGCCCCCGGAAGTGCTGCCAAGCGCAAGAAGAGTGAGAAGGATTTGTTCAAGAAACCAGCCCGTCCGGACCGTCTCGGTGCATTGAGGCAAGGCACGCAAGAAGTTGTCATGGAACTCGATGACGACGAGTGGGAGGAGCAAGACATTATTCCCTCTCCCAGCAAGCCTGAACGGCCTCACCATTCGGTTCCCGGAGCTTTCCACAGCGGCTACGTTTCCATGGCCGAGGCAAGCGCGAACGAGGACTTTGAGACTGCGAATGAGGTTTCTGACGCCGACTTTGAGACTGCCAACGATGATGGTACGACGACGGAGACTGATGCTTTCCAGACTGGTGCCGAGACTCTCGATGGCGATAGTAGCGATGAGATGACCGAGACCGAGATTGGGTCGACTCAAGGAACCGTCAGGAACAGATCGCCAATCTCAAGACGCCAGGTGAGCGGCGGGAGTTACATGAGCGGCGGGAGCTACATGAGCAGCAGATCACCAATCCCGAGACGCCAGGTCAGCGGTGGGAGCTACAAGGACATGTACGAAAGTACCGCCTCCAACTCTGACTACGACTCTGAAAGGGACACACGGGCGCCTGGTAGCCAAGGCCGCAACTCTCTCAGGTTCTTGCGACCAGGTAGCTCTCGCAAGCCGGTTGCGACACCTAGAGGAAGTCTTCAGGACCTCTTCCATCATGGGACACCACCTCCTAAGACGAGGGGCTCTCCAATCAGCAACAGCAATCAAAGCACCCCTGCCCAGGGCAGGAGTCTGTTCGCTGAACTAGATGGTCTGAGTGGTGGCGAGGACACAGACAGTGTTGAGGGTACGCCAGGTCGATCGAGCATTGCATCTCCTGAATCTGCTTACGAGAAGGGTGTTCTTGGGAGGTCGGCTCTGCAGCGAACCATACCCATGGTGGCTATGGTGGACTCTGGCACAATGACCGAGCTTCATGTGCCACAGCATGTTAGCCTCTCGTCAATACACAACATCCATGATGTCTCACCCCAGGTTCCTGCGCCAGCAGCACTCCACCTGTCGCCGTTGGCGAGCCAGGGTACAAGCCCGGCAGCGCCACTCCCGCAGCAGCTTAAGCTTTCGGCGCACGCGTCCAACCACACAGAGCCAAAGCTTATGTTGCCGCCAGCGCTCAACATCTCCAACGTCTCTGGACACGAGTCTTCTCCTAGGGCCCCTGCAAATGTACCTCTGGTCATGTCATCCCTGTCCGCTCATGATACGTCACCGCGGATCCCCACAGCGCCGTCTCTTGGTATCTCCACCATGGAGGCTCACCACAGCCAACACACCTCACCACAGTCTGCGCCCGCGCCAGTCTTCAACCTCTCTTCCGTCGCAGGCCATGCTACGTCTCCACGCGCCGTGCCTCCTCCCGCCCTCGGCGTCTCCGCGGTCTCCGGCCACACCACCGAGCCTCGCTCTGCGCCCGCGCAGGTCTTCAACCTCTCCTCGGTCTCTGGCCATGAGACACAGCCCAAGGCTGTTCCCGCCCCGTCGTTCAACATGTCGACGGTGTCTGGACACGTGACGGAGCCAAGGGAGGTTCCCAGGCAGGAGTTCGGCATATCGCAGGTCTCTGGGCATGCAAGTGAGCCCCGAGATGCTCCCAGGCAAGTGTTCGATATGTCGCAGGTCTCTGGGCATGCGAGCGAGCCAAGGGACGCTCCTCGACAGACGTTTAATCTGTCAACGGTTTCAGGACACGCGAGCGAGCCGAGAGATGCTCCTCGTCAGGTGTTTGGATTGTCCTCGGTGTCGGGACACGAGAGTGAGCCGATGAATGCTCCACGCCAGGCGTTCAACATGTCTTCGGTGGCAGGACATGGCAGTGAGCCCAAGGATGCTCCTCGACAGATGTTCAACATGTCCTCAGTATCGGGACACGCAAGCAAGCCCCGCGACGCTCCTCGTCAAGTATTCGACATGTCCACGGTCTCAGGCCATGCAAGCGAGCCCCAGGATGCTCCACGACAGGCGTTCAACATGTCCACGGTCTCAGGCCACGCGACCGAGCCGCAGCACGCGCAAGCATCCGCTCTCAACATGTCCTCGATGTCGCACCAAAGCACTGAGCCAGCGGAGGGTAAGCTCCACGGCTTCGGTCTCAAGGCCCTGGCTCCTGCCGCGCTGGTTGCATCGGGCATCGCTACCTCGCAGATGACCGAGCCAAAGGAGGCGTCGAGGTCGATGGACACAGCCAACCAAGCTGCTAACATCAGCCGCGAGATTAGCGAGAAGGAGGCTCTTAGGCAGGCGCCGCTGGGACTGTCGAACTTCTCCGCGCATTCGACAGAGCCGACCGATGTGCCCCGCGCGCCGTTGTCGTCCTTCTCGACGATGTCTTCGCAGGCAACAGAGCCCTACCTGGCGAAACAGACTCCCCATCAGTTCTCGATGCACTCTTCGCAGGCGACGGCGCCGTTCGCACCGAAGCCTGCGGCGAACCAGTTTTCGCTTCACTCGGCCCAGGCGACGACGCCGGTCGTGCCCAAGCAGGCTGTTCATGGGCTCTCCATGCATTCTGCTCAGACTACGGAACCGTTTGCTCCCAAGGCAGCGGCTCATGGATTCTCTACGCATGCTGTTCAAACAACGGAGCCGTTTGCTCCTAAGGCTGCGGTTCACGGACTGTCGCTTCACTCGGCCCAAGCGACGGAGCCGGTCGTTCCCAAGCGAGCTGTTCATGGGCTGTCGGTGCATGCCGCTCAGACGACGGAGCCATTCGCTCCCAAGGCAGCGGCTCACGGATTCTCCATGCATGCTTCGCAGACAACAGAGCCACTTGCTTCTAAGCAGGCTCTGAATGAGTTCTCCATGCATGCTGCTCAGGAAACAGCTCCATTCGCTCCTAAGCCGGTGGCTCATCAGCTTTCCGCCTACTCTGCTCAGACCACTGAGCCTGTCACGGCTCGACAGCAGCCCTTACAATTGTCGAACTTCGCTTCGAAAACTACAGCGCCTGTGGTTCCCAAGCCGCAGTCACTGCAGCTTTCGTCGTTCGCTTCCGAGGCCACCAAGCCCGTAACACCACAGCCAGCTTCGTCCCAATTTTCCACCATGTCTTACCAGGCATCTGAGTCTGTTGAGACACCAAAGCTTGCACGCCCAGTCTTCTCGACTATGTCTTCACAGACCACCGACCCCGTCCAGCCGAGGTCAGCACCTTCGAACCTCTCGACGTTCTCTTCGCAGACCACCGAGCCGATGGAGCCTCAAGGCAACACGCGTTCTGGAGTGTCGCTCGTCACAGCTCAACACACCGAGCCCTTCCAGCCTACCGCAGCTCAGCCGGCGTTCTCAGACGTAAGAACTCTGCAGAGCCGCGAACCTGAGTCGCCTACTGTGCCCGCGTTCCTTCCCACCCCTAGCCGACCGTCCACCGCGAGCAGACCATCCACTGCGAGCCGTGCCACACCCCCATTGTCGCTGTCGACACTCTCCACCCAAGTTACAGAGCCGAAGGTACCTTCTAGGCCTGTGACAGCGCACCGAAATGGGCCGTCGCCGTGGACGCTTGATTTCTCGCAAGCAACACAGCCGTGGCCTGACAACAAGTCAGTGGAAGCGGATCAAATTCCTTTCGCTGATAAGGACGCTCACTCGCCACTCACACGTGTCAGCTCTAATGCAGTGCGTAGCACACCACGCTCAACCATGTCTGATGGTGGTACCCAAACCATGGTCTCGGCCGAGCAAATCGACAAGCTATTGCTCGCTCGTAGCAGCTCCAGGTACTTGGGGGCTGGCATCGAAAAGTCGTTGTCGCCACCTTCTTCACCGAGCAGGAGGCAATCAAACGAGCGCCTTCCCCGACGCCCTGGCAGCTCTAGTAGCATACGCTCTCGCGCTGCCTCCCCGCCACCGCTGCCAGCCGATCACAGACAGGTTATTGCTGCTGCGGCGCTCAAGCAGCCACTCGTGCCATCAACTCCAACTCTAGGAACGATGGGTCCTCCTGCGGTCCCGGCTTCAGCTTACAAGAAGCCGTCGACACCTTCGCTCAGGGCTGGCACAGCAACATTGACCCCCGGTACTACGCCACGCGCGCGCCGCCGATCCACCAACCGTGGCGAGGGTCACAGCAGAGCTTCCTCTCCGATCAGCCGTCGGTCGTCGATTTCCTCGTTCACGTCTGAGGTCGACCAACGCTTTAACATGGCAGGTGGACCATCATTCGCGCCTCCTGGAATCCCCGCTGGAGCCACTGATCCTCGTATGATCCAGGCGATTACTCAAACTATGATCGGCGAGTATCTTTGGAAGTACACCCGCAAGACCATGGGTGGTGGTATGTCTGACACACGCCACCGCCGATTCTTCTGGATTCACCCCTACACAAGGACCTTGTACTGGAGCGATAGGGACCCCCAGACAGCTGGCAAGACAGAGCTCAAAGCAAAGAGTGTGGCGATTGAGTCTGTCGAGGAGGTTGAAGATTTAAATCCTACACCTCCTGGTCTTCACCAGAAGAGCTTGATCGTGACTACGCCTGGCCGTGCAATCAAGTTCACCGCAGCCACAGGCAAGCGTCACGATACGTGGTACAACGCGCTCCACTACCTATGCCAAAGGGTAGAAGAGGGCAGCGAGGAGCAGAAACAACCCGAGTCTCCATCTGCGAATGAGATCCAAGATGAATTCAACGCTGGATATCGGAGCGCATCGCGAGCTACCGGCCGGTCGAGGACGTCCCGTATGAGCCGAAACACCACCGTGAGCCGCGACGAGGTTCCTACCCTTCGACAACATCACGTCACGCCACAGCGTGCAGCTTCGACTGAGCCCGGTCAGACAGGTTCCCTGACTGGATCCATGAGTGGCCGCTTTAGCAGCATGCTCCGACCAAACTCGGCTATGCGAGGCTCGTTTACGAGTCGCCGCAGCCGGATCGACGAAGACACCTTCGACGAGCCAAGCGTCGCCACCATGGATCTCAGTCGCGAGATACACGACCAAGTCGAGCGCGACATGGAGGGCCTGGTTAACGTTCGGGCATGCTGCGACGGCAAGCATGATGTAGCCCATCTGCACATGCACTCGATGAAGCACCGACCTAACAGCCTCAGTGCTCCGAGCAACCGGCCATCGTTCATCGGCTCGTTGACTTCACGCTCAAGCTCGCGCGCAGATACCCGGGCTGAGTCGCGTGCAGAGTCGCGAGCAGAGTCCAGGACCGAGTCGAGAACCGAGTCGCGCATAGAAGCTCGCAACGACCGACATGATGCCTCAACTTCCAACGCTGGTGGTTAACTTCCTCATTCCCACCCCACTACATTCCTACAACATCTCCTGGTGTATGTTGTACCAACACGTACGCCACTATAGTCGTTTAATCTGACTGACAGTCTCTGTTTCCTTAGTTCTCACTATCAGTATCAGTATCAGTATCAGCAATCATCGCAAAATCCATTCTCTATTTCCTATGTGTCTCTCGATCAGCGTTTCTGTATTTGGATGTCGTCTCTCGGCTTGGGTTCGCAGGAAGCAGAAGAAGCAGCAATGTCTAGATTGGGTGCGCATTAGCGTTTGGACGAGGCCCTGGACTTGGCATTCGTCCATCAAGCAGCTGTTTGCGGATTGGAGGAGCGAGATTGAGTGCGGGTACGGATGGTGTTAATGACTTTCTTTTCCCCGCGGCTTAGCATGCGCTGTAACTGTTGTACCAGGCCAAGTTGTTCTCTCGATGATACTCTACTCTACTCTCCGCGCAAGAAGGCGACTCTTGTTGGTAATGTCTTAGCGTGCATGGATTGGCGCTCGTTGGCTGTAGAAAGGAATGCAAGAAACGTCTAAATTGGGAACATTTGCTTATTTTGGGTGAAGTGCTATATTTGCTACAGCGAAGGAGGGTCTAGACCGGCAGGGTGACGTTCTCCACAGCAACGCGAAGTGAAGGTGTCAATGCGCTTGCGGACCTGCCAAGCCAATTCTGCCAACGTCACCCGCTCGTCGCAACCCCAACTTCAACTTTTTACTCAACGCGTCTAATTTCTCAACACACTACCACCGACACCAACGTAATACCAATCCGAAGTGAACGCTCCTGTATTCGCCACTGCCGGCAGCTGCTCCTTGACAACACTCAATCCTCGCGCACGACCTTGACCACGACTCCACGCTCACGCCCTCGCGCACATCGCGCATCACCTTCGCCACCCCTACAACCCACCCCCCACACCCCTCACCATGGCGCGCAACTCCGAAAAAGCGCACTCGATGCTGTTCCGCTTCCGCGCCGCGCAAGCCGCCGAAGCAGGCATAATCGACATTTCGCGCACGCGGCGCCCCAAGCTCATAACCGGCGTCACGCAGATCCCCGTGTGCGAGAAATGGCGCGGCCAGGTGCTGAAAGAGATCAGCCGCAAAGTGACCAAGATCCAGGACGAGGCGCTCAGCGACTACCAGATCCGCGACCTCAACGACGAGATCAACAAGGCCATGCGCGAGAAATACATGTGGGAGAAGCAGATCCGCGACCTCGGCGGGCCCAACTACATGCGCGGCGGCCGCGTGCTGGACGAGGAGGGCCGCGAGGTGCCCGGCGGCGGCAAGGGCTACCGGTACTTTGGGCGCGCGAAAGAGCTGCCGGGCGTGAAGGAGCTGTTTGAGCGGCAGGAGCGGCCCGAGGACGACGAGGGCGCGGCGCAGGGCCGCGAGAAGCGCAGCGAGTTGCGGCAGCGCGTCGACGCGGGGTACTACGGGTATAATCTGGACGAGGAGGACGGCGTGCTGCTGCGGTACGAGCAGGAGAAGGAAAAAGCCGCGTGGAAGGAGTTTCTCGCGCTCCCGGACGATCTGCGGAAGGGGAAGAAGGTGGATGATTGGGTGGAGATTCCGGGGGATGCGGGGGATGGCGTGCGCTGGCGCGTGCCGACGCTCGAGGAGGTCAATGAAGAGTTGGTCGAGCGGAGACGGAGGAAGTTGCTTGAGAAGCTGGGGTAGGCGGTGGGTCTTCGCTGACGCTCTTCGATGACGCTTCTCGGTGACACGCCTCGGTGGATGCAGATTCGGCCGCTGCAGCTGTGGAATGCAGCTTTGTACGCTAGGAGGACCACGACGACGACCAGACTGATACCCGCGCCGAGTAATCGGCGGTATGGAAGGGGATTGTAACGTAGTTCCTTGTGCGAGCAATGATATTGATTCGTTGCCTCATATACCTGTCCTGGACTCCAAATTCTCGTCGTCTCATTCAGTCATTATCCTTTCGAAATCGCCTGGACTGCCCGTCTCCCATCTTAGTATAAAGATGCATGCAGACAGTAGTGACAGCGATTTTAGATCTGACGCAGAGAAAATGTCCAGGACATTTTCTTCAAGTATACTTAGTTGGTGTCTGACACGGTGAGACATCTATCTCGGGCTACTTAGGAACACTCACCGTCCCGGACGGCCCCCACATCCAACAGTCAACAACACAACATCGTGGCCGAAACCCAACTCAGTACGTGCAGCGCCCGCAATACCCACAGTCCTCCGCCGAACACGCCGTGAAATCCAACTCCTCGTCCTCCCCATCAGACGACGCACTCCACTTATCCCCCAGCCCCTCCAACGCCCCAAGCCCCGAATCCGCCCCATCCAACGCCAGGCCGCCGCCATCGCACCTCGCAACCCACTGCGCACGCAACGACGCCGGCAGCGCACTCGCCCCATCCCCGAACTGCCTTCGTATCTCCAGCACATGGGGGCCGGGGCAGTAGACCTCGAGGCCGCGCTCGTCCGCTCTCGCGACGTCGATGATCTTCGTGAGCAGGGCGATGAGGCGGCGTATGGGCTCTGCGTTGGATGTCTCGAAGGCGGAGATCAGGGGCCGGGTGTCGGTGATCTGGGGGGCTTGGAAGAGCCCTGCGCCGTCGTGGTAGGCGACGATGAAGTTGGGGACTTGTTTGAGCCAGAGCTGAGGGGTGATGTCGTCCATGTTGATGGTCTTATTGTATTTGCCTGAGCGCGTTTTGAGGTCGAAGATGGAGGACTGTGGGGTCGGATTGCCGGTGTGGCGGATGGTGAGGGGTTGCTTGCTGGTGGTTTGCGGGGCGGTTATGGAGGCGCTGGAAAGGGCTTGGGAGAGGATGTCTTTGGACGGTGGGGCGGTTGGGGTCTTTGCTGTGGATGGTGCGAGCTTGTTTGGTTCGGAAGAGTTGTCGAAGAACCCGTCGCATTCAAAACGTACGAGACACTGTAGACCGCCCAGATCATACTGGATGATCCGTTGGTGCGTCTCGGAGCCCTTGACTTCCTTGGGCCATGTCGTGTAGGCTTCAGGGAAGGTGTGTCCGAAACCACGAACGCCCTCGATGAGCTCTTTGGGGTCGTTCTCCTTACGCACGAGGAATACGGTATCGCCAATGGTCTCAACGTTGAAGCGGAACGGCCTATCCATACCGCGGGTGAAACGAAGAAGATTGCCTAACGTGCTGCCACACGCAAAGACATCGGCGTCTATAGGTGCATCGTCGGCAGCATCCATAATGGCCTGCACTGCAGGTGCTATGGGATACTCGGGGTATCGTGCAGCATTCGGATCTCGATAGTAGCTGCCACTATCCTCACGAAGTCGTTGAGCGACCTTGGGAGGCGTCCACTGGGGAGGTTGGCCTGCTTTGGGTTAACTGCATTCATGTTCATAATACATGCACTGACCTGGTACCAGTATGATGCGATCCTGGCTGGCTAGCCAATTGTACGAAGTGACGTATTGGCAATGGTCTATATGAGGCGAACAAGGTAGTCCGGTCGGCGGCGGCATTAAGTCTGAAGGCTGAAGTGTGAGCAGGAGCTCTCCCAAAGGATTCTTGTCGAGATCAGGCTTCACTGGCTCCCGGTGCTTGACAAATGGACGAGTCGATCCACCTCGTCCTCGTCGTGGGGCATATCCACCTCGATCGTTGCCTGAACGCATGAAAGACATGGAAGAATTCGGGAAACCAAGTATTGTAAGAAGTGGGGAAAGTTATTAGAGGGGTAGAAGCCTGGGATAGCGTGACAGAGACCCCAAATATGGTGGGTAGAGGGTGATGCACAAACAAGGCTGAGCAAGCGGCTTGCGAGATAGAGGGCGCTTGCTGCGACCTGATGTGGCACGACCTCAGCGCAATGAACGCTCATTTGCCAGGTGTACAATGAAGCATGCAGGCAGGCATCTGGCAAGCATTGCCACGTACAAACTCTTTGCTGTATACCAATCATTTGCTCAGCCTGATACAATGGAAGGTATCCACACGGCCAGAACGTGCTCTACTGTCACGCCGCCTGTCATGTGTCTTTATAAGTCGAAGGAAGTACCTACAGACATGGTATATTGATCAAGTCATACCCTACTTCCTCATTAGCACTTTCAGTCACTTTGGCATCTCGGGTACGCATGGCGGAGACAGACGCCACCTCAAAGCGTGCCGCCGGCCTCAAGAAGCAGTTCAATGCTGTCATACACGGTACTCGCGAACTGAAAAGTGCAGCTGATGGCGATCGTTTCTTGGAGGCGTTGTGCGCTCAGGACGACGTGTCGAAGTGTGTGGAGGTGTTGATCGCAGCACCAGCGGGGCTCGGTGCCACCGCGCGCGCCTTCCGCTTTTCGAACAGCACCGCCTTCATCAACAGCCGCGCCACATCAGTTCTGCTACGACTTTCTGATCCATCACTCAAACAGCTGTACGGTGGTGAATTCCTGCAGCGTATTATTGAGGCGGTCGTAAATCCCCCGTCATTCTGGATTGCGCTTGTCAATGCGCAAGATGCACGCGCTCTTACCCTGGACGCTTCTCACGCATTTGCGTGGCTGCTCCTCGAGTTGCTCATCTCACGATCCGAGGATGGCCCAGACGTACGGGAGATCGCTGAAAAAGTGACAAACAACGAATCACTTATCAACTCGGAATCTTTAGAAGTCCGGAATCTGGGCCAAAAGATCAAGCACATTCTCAGTACGACTAGTGACACTGCTGATGGACCTGGTGGACGCCATGACAATGACCACGCGAACTTTCGGGATATCAAGATTCTTCCGACATCAGACGAGTTTGCTTCAGCCGTAACTCCGTACTATCGACGTGCCGTTGACGTTGAGGCCGCGGACATCGGGGAGCGCGGCTTCATACACCTCGACAATCAATTTCGGTTGCTCCGGGAAGACATGCTTGGAGAGTTGCGTAGCGACTTCCAGGTTGCTATTGGCCAAAAGAAGGGCAGGCGTAAGACCGTGCTTACGAAATTGCAATTCGCGGGCATTGACTGTGGTTCGTTCACGAAACGCAAACCGTGCCTTTTGCAATTGAGGTGTCTCGATGACATACCTCAACTCAAGAACATCAAAGACGAGTCGAAGAGAAAGGCCTGCATCAATGATACACGAAACAAGAACCTTATGAAGCACCAATCATTGGGTTGCCTCATCAGTGGTGGCAAGACCATCGCGTTTGCGACAGTGGAACGAGATGAAGACATGCTTGCGAAGAAGCCACCTATTATTGTTTTGCGCATTGCAGAAGAGCAGTCGTTTCGACAAACCCTCCTTGCGTGCAAATCCGGAGCAGACTTGAGTTTCGTTCAAGTTGACACCGCTGTCTTTGCTTACGAACCAGTCTTGAAGTGCCTTCAAAAGTTGACAGATCTGCCGCTTCAGGATCAAGTTCTCAACCTGGGAGCGGACATGGGGGAGGTCCTCTCTGGCGTCGAGCCCAGCAAGATCGTTAGGGCCATTAGCGACAACTGGCAGAGCAACCTGCAGCACATTATCGAGACCGACCGCCCCATTCAACTCGATGTTGCCCAAACGGAATCGCTGCTTCAAGGATTGACGAAAAAAGTCAGTCTCATCCAAGGCCCTCCTGGTAAGTCTGTCCTCCGTCTTGGCGATCACCTCTCATAATTATATGGTCTTCGGAATAGTTTCGATCTTGCTAACAATGACTGCAGGAACAGGCAAATCGTTCATTGGAGCGCTCATTGCCAAAATTCTCAAAGACCACACCAAGGAGACTATGTTGGTCTTGACGTACACTAATCAT
Source organism: Boeremia lycopersici (assembly GCA_022609225.1). NCBI lineage: Eukaryota > Fungi > Ascomycota > Dothideomycetes > Pleosporales > Didymellaceae > Boeremia > Boeremia lycopersici. The sequence goes on from JAGKPY010000041.1 coordinate 77,272, forward strand.
GCTCTTGATCAATTTCTTGAGGATTTGCGGAACATAGGAATCCCAGATGACTGCATGCTTCGGTTAGGCTCAAAGGCATCTCCATCCACGAAATCCTTGACAATGTTCGAGAAACAGAGCAACTACAAAATGTCTCCACAGACATGGAATGTTCTCGATTCTCAGAAGAAGGAGGCGGAAAGCTATGTAGGTGCGCTGGAAAAGAAAGCAACTCGTTTTAGCGCACTTCATATCGGCAATCAGGCTTTGTTGGACCATCTCGAATTTTCTGATGACTCCGAGTTATACGATGCGTTTATCGTACCAGAAAGCACTGATGGAATGATACCAGTCGGTAAGGACGGAAAGGCCATCAGCCGTTTCTACCTGATCGAACAATGGACACACAACAAGGATGCCGGTATCTTTAAGGCTGTTGCAGAGGAGAACTTCCCTCACATATGGAGCATCAACCCTGACGCCCGCCAAGAATATCAAGCTCGATGGCGACAAGCAATACTCGATGAGCAGGTTGCTGAAATCGGTACCCTTTTCAAGAAGTACAATCGATGTCAACATCAGATAAGCCAGCTGTTCAAAGAGAAACAATCACACAAAATTACTCAGGCGCGAATCATAGGATGCACGACTACTGCGGCCGCGATGTATACAGAAGAGTTGCGCAAAGCAGGTCCTGGTATCATCTTGGTAGAGGAGGCTGGCGAGATCCTTGAGAGCCATATCTTGACGGCAATGACTGATCAGACAAAGCAATTAGTCCTCATCGGCGACCACAAGCAGTTGCGACCAAAAGTCAATAACTACTCTCTCACGGTTGAGAAAGGCGAAGGATACAACCTCAATATGTCTCTTTTCGAGCGATTAGTCCACGCCGGAATACCACACGTCACGCTCACAAAGCAACATCGCATGCGCCCAGAGATAGCATCTCTAGTCAAGGAGTTGACTTATCCTGAACTGGAAAACGCCGAGAAGACGGAGAACAGACCTGCATTGCGAGGCTTTCAGGATAACGTCATATTCGTCAGTCATAATCACCCTGAGGTCAACGCAGACAAGATTGCCGATAGGCGTGACGAAGACGTCAAATCCAGCAAAGAGAATGCCTATGAGGCTGATATGGTGTTGCGGTGCATCCGTTACCTGGGGCAGCAGGGCTACAATACCGAACACATAGTGGTACTCACGCCGTACCTGGGTCAACTATATCTTCTGACGAAGACTCTGGCTACGGAAAATGACCCGTACCTCAACGATTTGGACTCTTACGAACTCATTCGAGCCGGCCTGCTCTCTCCCGCGGGCGCCAACATCTCGAAGCGAAGAATACGAATCTCGACCATTGGTGAGTCGCCGATATACGTAGATTTCTTGCTGGGAAATGCAACGGCTAACATGGCCAGACAACTACCAAGGCGAGGAGAGTGATATCGTCATCGTCTGTCTCACACGTAGCAATGTCGTGGGGGACATCGGCTTCATGTCGGCACCGCAGCGCGTCAATGTCATGTTGTCTCGTGCGCGGAATGGTCTGGTGATCATTGGAAACCCAGATACGTTCATAAAAAGTCGCAAAGGTAGGGACGTTTGGGTACCATTGATGCATAAGCTCAAGACTGATGGTCATGTTTACGACGGGTTTCCAATCAAGTGCGAGCAACATCCAGACAAGACTGCTCTTCTGACCCAAAAGGACCAATTTGACATCGTATGTCCTGACGGAGGGTGTTCTGAACCATGGTATGTAATGGCATATCTTAAGGTCTGGCATGCCTTGCTAACTCTTACAGTGAAAAACTACTCGCTTGTGGAATTCATCCCTGTCCATATCGCTGCCATCAACTGCAAGACCACTCCAAGATGCACTGCATGGCTATAATCAAATCTACGTGTTCGAACGACCACAAGTTCTCACGGAAATGCTACAACAAGGCTGCAAATGCGTGCCAGAAATGTGAGGCTGCAGCACGAGCCAAGGAGGAGCGCAGTCGACGCGACCATCAGCTGGAAGAAGATAGACAGGCGAGACAACGGGCGTATCTGACAAGGCTGGTTGAGATCGAAGATGAGATTGCACATCAAAAACGGCTGCAGCAAAATCGCCATGAGGAAACAGAGCAGGAGGCTGCATTGGCTCAAAAGCGAAAGGATCTCGAGAACTTCAAAAACCAGGCATCAAAACCCACAATGCCCGGTACGTATCCAAGCTCTACTCGCCCCAGCGCCTCTCCCAACAACAGTCAAAATGTGCCTCCTAAGAATCAAGCGGCGGGCACGACCAGCGTGCCAGCTCCTCAACAGAGTCCCGGTCAGATGCCTTCGGGTAATTCTGGTAAGAACAGTAACAGCACCAACGGTGGGGGGCCCAACTTGTCTTGGAATCACAGCGATGCCAGAGATGACTGGAGCCATCAAAAGAAGTTCGACGGCGCGGAGAATACAGCACTGGACTCACTTATGCCAATGATAGGTAAAATTACACGATATGCGGTGACATGCAGTGGCTGACGAATTGAGTAGGTCTGGAAACAGTGAAAGAGAAATTCCTTGCTATCAAGAACAAGGTCGATACGCTTGTTCGCCAAGGTGTGCCTTTGAGCGGAGAACGACTCGGTGCAGCGCTCCTTGGAAATCCTGGTACAGGTAGGTAACATCGACGCAATCCTCGTGAAATCAATCTGATATTCTTCAGGGAAAACTACTGTTGCGCGTCTCTATGCGGACTTTCTTGGCCAGGTGGGCGCGCTTCCTGGCAATCACTTCATCGAAACCTCCGGATCAGCGCTCGCGAACGATGGTGTCTCTAAATGTCAGGAACAAATCAACAACATTCTCCAGGCAGGCGGTGGCGTTTACTTCATCGATGAAGCTTATCAGCTTGTGTCTGGGAATAGTCCTGGAGGCAAAGCTGTCCTGGACTATCTGCTGGCTGAAATCGAGAACTTGACAGGAAAAGTCGTTTTCGTGCTGGCCGGGTACCACAAGCAGATGGAGGCGTTCTTCGCCCATAACCCAGGTATCCCAAGCCGTATTCCCATCCAGATGGAGTTTCACGACTACACCGACCTAGAACTCCAAGCCATCTTCTGCCATTACGTCAACAAAAAGTATCATGGGAAGATGAAGGTTGAGGATGGGTTTTCTGGCCTCTATATTCGGATTGTGGCTCGACGTATTGGGCGAGGCCGTGGGCGTGAGGGCTTCGGCAACGCCCGAGATGTGCAGAACAAAATAGCTCAGATCACAGAACGCCAGGCCAAACGCCTACGGAAGCAAAGGCGAGCACGCATATCATCGGACGACCACTATCTGACGAAGGAGGATCTCATAGGGCCCGAACCTGCAGTAGCGCTACAAAATAACGTTGCCTGGTCGAAGCTTCACAAGCTCATCGGTCTGCAGTCAGTCAAGGAGACAGTACAATCGCTTCTCGATGGTATCCAGACTAACTACCTACGAGAGCTTGACGAAAAGCCGCTAGTGGAGTATTCGTTGAACAAATGCTTCATCGGATCTCCGGGCACTGGAAAGACGTCCGTCGCAAAGCTCTACGGGAAAGTACTGGCAGACCTTGGTCTACTCTCTAACGGCGAAGGTAAGTCAACGCATCAGTTACTATGAAGCTTACTTACAATATGTAGTTGTTGTCAAGAATCCCGCAGACTTCATAGGTAACGTCATCGGTGGATCAGAGGCCAATACCAAGGCTATCTTGGCCTCGACAGTAGGCAAGGTCCTCATCATCGACGAAGCTTACATGCTAGCTGGCAATTCTGGTGACTCATCGAAGACGGCAGACCCGTTCAAGACTGCAGTGATTGACACTATTGTCGCAGAGGTCCAGAGTACTATCGGGGAAGATCGCTGTGTCCTCCTACTTGGCTACAAGGATTTGATGGAGAATATGTTCCGTGACGTCAACCCAGGTCTGGCCAGGCGATTTCCGATGGAATCAGCATTTGTCTTCGAAGATTTCGATGATGCTGATCTTCTTCGCATACTGGATCTTAAACTCAACGACATTGGTTTCAATGCGACTGACCAGGCGAAGAGGGTGGCCATGGAGGTTCTTCGACGAGCTCGAAACCTTCCGAACTTCGGCAATGCAGGAGAAGTTGACATTGTGCTCGATAGGGCGAAAGGTCTGCACCAGAAGCATCTGTCGGCGGGCAAAGTCTTCGATCGTGACACTCTCGAAGCTATCGACTTTGACCCCGACTTCGATCGAGGCCAGCGTGCTGCAACAAATCTGCTTGCTTTGTTTAAGGATGTCATTGGGTGCGACGACGTGATTAAACAGATCCAAGGGTACCAAGCAACCGCTGCCAACATGAAAGCCAGAGGGAAGGATCCACGTGAACTCATTCCATTCAGTTTCCTCTTCAAGGGCCCACCAGGTAAGTGACCAAATCCTCGTAATTTGTCTCCAATCCCACTAATCTGTTTCAAGGTACCGGAAAGACCACCACTGCGCAAAAGATGGGGAAAGTGTTCTATGATATGGGCTTCCTGAGCGCAGCGAAGGTAGTGCAGTGCTCAGCCACTGATCTTATTGGTCAGTACGTCGGCCAAACTGGACCTAAAGTGCAGAAGAAGCTGGAGTCAGCGATGGGAAAGATCCTCTTCATCGATGAAGCGTATCGTCTTGCTGAGGGTCATTTCGCGACCGAGGCTATGGATGAGCTTGTGGACTGCATGACTAACCCGAAGTATGCAAAGAAGATGATCATCATACTTGCTGGCTACGACAAAGACATCGACCGGCTCATGAGCATGAACCCCGGCCTGAGTAGCCGCTTTCCGGAAACCGTCTTCTTCAAGCACATGGAACCTGTGGACTGTCTTGAGCTTCTCACAAAAGACCTGCAGAGAAGGAGCGACACCCCACTAGATCTTTCGGTGCTTACGCCTCCAACACCGGAGTTGAAGAGCCAGATCCTCAAACTTTTCACTAGCTTCTCCAAGCTCGAATCCTGGGGCAACGGTCGCGACGTCAAAGCTCTTGGTGATGCCATGTTTCGTAGCCTTATCTCAGCGCCTCTGGATACAACGACATCGTTGGTTCTGACGAAAGGACTCGTTCTTAAGACTATGCAAGACACATATCAGGACAGATATCAACGCGACCAGGCTGTTGGCACATCTCGTCTTCCAGACCTTTCGTCGCGCCGCAATAAGCAGCCGCCGCTGCAAGCGCCACCAAAACAACCACCGCCACCGCCTAATGTTTCATCAGGGACAGCGAAGGACCCTGGTGCTCAATCACCGCCCCCTGCAGCTCCCGCAAAACAAGCCGAAAAAAACGATCAACAAAAGGCAAAGTCGAACGGAGACCCTTTTGACTACATCTTCCAGATCAAACGTGATGCTGGAGTGTCAGACGCAGTATGGGAAGAACTTGAGCGTGACAAACATGCCTTCGTCGCCAGGGAGCGTGAGTACAAAGCCCGACAGGAGGAGAAGCAGAAGGAGGAGCAACGTATCAAGGATCTCATTCGGGCGGAAAAGGCCGCAGCTGACGAAGAAGAGCGGCGCCAAGCCGAGCAAAAGAGGGTTGAGGCTGAACTGGAGAGGCGACGCAAGGACGCCGAATTGGCTGTCATAGAAGAGCAGCGCGCAAGAGAGAGGAAGGCTCAACGCAGGCTGAAGGAACTAGGTCCATGTCCTGCTGGATACATGTGGCTCAAGCAGAGTGTTGGATACAGGTGTGCAGGAGGGAGCCACTTTCTTAGCGATGCGCAGCTCGGGCTTTGAGAGTTGCTGGGTGCACGCATTTGGCACTAGACAAGCAGATTATATGCACTGAACAAACCTGGAGAATCAGAAAAAAGCGCTATGGTCTTATTGATGCATTTGAATGACTTGAGTCTTTTCAATTTACGTGAAGTGCCTCGTTCTACAAAGACATGTTTCGGCGGCACTAGTCCGGACAAATAGTCAGCAGACCAATCACAATCTGTTGAGCTGATTGTAAATTCGCTGACAATGCGCCCGGGAGCGGGAACGCTGCAGATCCGCTCCGTCTCTGACACGCCGAAGCTTACAAACTGCTACCAAAATTGCTTTCTGGCTGAGACTACACGCAATTTTCCACGCAAGATGTTGGCGCATCAATCCCGTGCATCGAATCGTTATCTGTCGAATGAATTTTCGTCCTTCGTCCGTAAAATGGCGTGTTGAATGAAATGGGGAGGGCTGGGCAGTGACACTGGCGCCGATAGAAGCATAAGAGTGCGCAGCATCTCCCCCAGAATGTTCTGTCCATAAATACACCTCCTAGAGTGAATACACCGAGCAGTTTTTTAAGACACCTCCTGCTTTCACCTCTCTTCTCCATTAGTCTGACTTCACAACATCAACACTCTCACGACACCTTCATCATGCCCGAACAGCGCAACATCGTCGTTCTCGGCGCGTCTGCTGCAGGACTTCAGAGCACTCACTACATCATGAAGCACATCCTGCCGGCTCTCAAACAACATATGAAAGATGCCAAGTACCATGTCTACCTCATCAACCCCTCATCCGATTGGTGGTTCAGAGTCGCATCGCCTCGAGTCGCAGCTTCGACCACCCGTATGGCCGCCGAGAAGATCCTGTTCGACATTCCTACCGGGCTGAAGCAATACTCCCGAGACGACATCACGTTCATTGAAGGTGCAGCTACTGATCTCAGCGAGTCCAAGCGCGTAGTGTCCTACCGCCGTGCTGGCGCCTCGGACGAAGAAACGCTCCAGTATCATGCTTTGATCGTTGCGACTGGCAGCAGGACCTACCACCAAGCCTTTTCTATGAGCAGCGATACCCAGACCACACTTAATTCAATCAAGCTCACCAACGAGAAAGTCAGCACAGCCAAGGACATCGTCATCGTAGGCGGCGGCCCCACGGCTGTCGAGTTTGCAGGCGAGGTCGCAGAGCACAAGAACGGCAAGCCAGGCTGGTTCAGCAGCATCTCGAAGACAGCCAACATCACCCTCATCACCGCGGGCGACGCCCTGCTCCCCGCGCTGCGCCCTGCGATTGGCAAAGCCGCAGAACAGAAACTCAACGCCCTGGGTGTGGAAGTGATGTACAACCAGCGCGTCACCGACTCCCAAACCTCAGGCGACCGAACCGTCATCACGCTCGCCAAAGGCGACAGACTCGAAGCAGACCTATACGTGCCAGCCTACGGCGTGGAGCCCAACTCGTCCTTCCTGCCCGCGCACCTCCTCGACGCTAAGCAGTACCTCAACACGAACTCCAAGACACTGCGTGTCGACATCGCCGGCCCGCGCGTCTACGCTGTCGGCGACGTGGCCAGCTACTCGCGCAACTCTGTGGTCGACATCATAAACAGTCTCCCTGTGCTCTTCACCAACCTTAAGCGCGATCTGCTGTCCTACAACGCCATGCTGCCCGACGCAAAGCCGCCCGGCAAGGACCGTGAATTCGTCCTAGAGACCAAGGAGATGCAGATCGTTCCTATTGGGAGCGGTGGCGGTGTCGGTGCGATCATGGGGTGGAAAGTGCCGAGTTGGTTCGTGTGGGCGCTGAAGGGGAGAGATTACATGCTCGGATTGAGTGGGGCGTCGACGGCGCATGGAGATAGTATGAAGAAGGCGATTGCGTGGACGAAGGAGGAGGCTGTCATTTGAGGGGACAGTGTAATGTGTTGAGTGGGGAGAGCACCTTTTCTTCTACGATTCGAATGCTGGCGGTTGGTTTCTTTGCGCGGATACCATAAATCGTTTCTTTTGCCGTTTCATAAATTAAGAGCCTTACAACGTAATTATTGTTAGTCATTGGCCAATATCGCCTTGTGTGAAACTAAAAGGCTGTCAGAACGTCCGTGGCTTCGATCTTCATTCCAGGTCTATTCAAAACATGCCATACACACAGATTGCTTGCCCGTCGAGAATTTTACAACGCACCAAGCTCCTTCAGCTTGCTGATCATACCATCCACATCATCGACCTTGACACCCGCCTTCCTTGTCGGCGGCTCTGTAACCTTGAGTGTCTTCAGTCTGACTTCGCTATCCAGCCCGTAGTCACCCAGTGTCTTCTTGTCCAGCTTCTTCTTCTTGGCCTTCATGATGTTCGGCAAGCTGGCATACCTCGGCTCATTGAGTCGGAGATCCGTGGTGATGATCATTGGCAGCTTAGTCTTCAGCGTCTCAACACCGCCATCCACCTCCCTGATGACCGTCACATTCTCGCCCTCAATCGTAACCTTGCTAGCCTGCGTCGCCTGCGGCCAGTTCAGCAGACCCGCCAGCATACCGCCCGTCTGCCCCGCATCATCATCGATACTCTGCTTGCCCAGAATCACCAAGTTACTCTTCTGCTCATCAACCACCTTGCGCAGCAGCTTCGCAACGCCCAGCGGCTCCAGCGCATCCTTCTCCTCCACCACAACGTGGATGCCGCGGTCGGCGCCCATAGCCATGGCCGTGCGCAGGATGTCCTGGGCTTTCGCGGGACCGGCGCTGAAAGCAACTATTTCCTCGACGGGCGTCGTCTTCTTTTCGCGCAGGCGGACGGCTTCTTCGATCGAGAGCTCGTCGAACGGGTTCATGGAGTGTTTCACGTTGGCGGTTTCGACGGCGGTCTGGGCGCGGTTCACGCGCGGTTTGACCTGAGGTGTGTTAGTATACCATTATCAAATGCGCGAGATATGAAATGCGGTTGGCGAGCTGCAAGATTGTTGGAGTATCGCGCGATACTCGGCGGCCATCCTTGATGATTCATGGGAACTTTGCGTGGCTTACCGCATAGTCAATGACCCGCTTGACCGGGACCAATATCCTGAGGCTAGACATGTTGACGTGTGCGTTCTCCTGGGTACTTGCTGGAGAGGAGGATGAGCAATTGCTAGAGGAATGGAGCCGACGAGAGTGGGGATAGCATCGGAGCTCACATCAAACGTTAACCGACCTCGGCTTTGCGGCGCGGCCTTGGCGCGATGATGTCGATCGGCAGAGTATTTTGCATCTCGTTGTCACTTTATACACCCACCATTGTCGATTATATCATTCTATACCCTGATTTCAGCAGACCTTAAGAGGGAAATAAATTCGCGTTCTGGCTTCCTTGACCCTCTCGTTCAAGCGGACGATGCCTACACATGTGATACACGATAGTTGATCTCAACCGAGAATGACTACACAGCCTCGATTGGCTCCGGGTTCTTTGGCCTCAAGAGAAGACTTCTATAATATTTCCACAAGATCACAGTTTTGCTAGGGCCAGACAGATGCCACTGTCGTTCAAAGCGTTCACTTGCGCCTTTGTCAACACGGTTGTTTGCAAGGCATTACAAACTCTAACAGACTCGAAAAATCATTTGGTATGGCGCTATGAGCCGCAAGTACTTCGTAAGTGTGCTAAGTTTTGCGATTATTATGCGTCTAGTTGAAATTGCTGTGATGAATTACATCGACTTTGGCATATGCACAGTTGCATCTTGCATCCTACCAGAAACTAGAGAGAAAAACACAAGCCTTTGTCACCCATTTCCAGGGTTGGGTGCGACAAGTTGTAAAGGGTGTTCGTACATGAAAGACTTCGGTGTCTCAGTTTTGGACATAGTGTGTTGTAGCTCTCACGCACCCACACAACCTCAACTCCCAGCACTACGCTCACGCCGGAACATAGGTACCGCTATGGAAGCCTTCCGCCAGGTCTGTTATCTCCCCAGGGCCATGGGTCAGCCCAATAGTCTCGACCTTGAGGAGTCGCCGCCTCATCGTAAGAAGAATCTCTATCGTTCCACCTTTGCAACCTAGTCTGATGATAATCACCCTCGTACCTCCTTGGGTTACGCCTCCATTCGTTTCGCAACGCAGAATTAAGTGATCGTGCTCCCATCCCATTCGTTCCTTCCGTGCTCTGGCCTGTGTTCGGCGCATATCGCCACGAGTAACTGCGATCCTGCATGACCTCGCGGGCTGCATTTTGAGGGTTTCCGAGACCGCGACAGTCTGGACAGGGATAGTTTAAACGTGCTCTTCTACTTGGAAGGACTTCAGGACAGCCTCGATCTGGTCTTCCTTGAACGTTGTCTCGGCGAGCGCCCTCGCAGTGGGTAGACCAGGCAACGGTGCTGTAATTGCAGTTGAAACCATAGCACGAGTACGTTGTGATGATCTGTCTACACATGTTAGTTTGTTCTCGATTGCTTAGTTGTATGTGAGATTTGATGGGTTCTTTGGACGCTGCAAGTTCTCCAGAAAACAGCAGTTCTTATATGTGAGTCGGTGAATAGGTTGAAGTCAATGTCAATCAGCTATTCAACTACGTTTTCATGGAGCCATGTGTTATCACAAGCGATCATATTTTTGTAGCAAAGCCCCCTTCACGCGATGAACCTTGTAGTCTTCAACTTGCGAAATCTGGCTACTGAAACGTGCGACTGCCACACAGTTTAACGTATCGCGAAGAGAAATCACAGCATGATACAGAGTTGACGTGCAGGTAATATACCATCCCCTAGGCCTGCCACTAATGCTGCACCTATGTGGTGCCAACATGAAGCATACGCTTTCAATGCCCTATAAAGAAGGGTGGCCATCACAAACGATGCAACCACATTATTAGAGCCAAGCAAGGAGATCCCTTTACTCAGCACCAGCTCGCTTATGTAACACACCTTTTAGGCAATCTTAATCTTGTTCGGGAGTGCCTGCTCAGTAATTCCAGTAATTGTTTTGTACCAGGTTGCTCTCAAGCAGCAGCTGTAGCTACTAGCAGCTTAAGCTGTGCCTTATAATATATTAAGCGTAGTTAATTAGCTGCTTAGTTGACTAAAACCTGGTAGTCTAAGTTGAGCGTCTTATTAGTCGTTGACCGCTCTTGTTTCCTAAGGGGGAAGACAAGAGTAAGGGTACTGTCTGTCAAGGTCGTGGTGAATAAGCTTTCCCCTTCACTTTCACCGGCTTACAAACTATATGAATAGCTGTTCGGAGCCGTTTTTGACCTTCTCTAGTTGTCTCCACTACCATGGCTGTAAGTATACTCCTCTAGGATTGTCGCGCTTTTAAGCCACCCCTGAAGGCTCTAAAGAGTTGTTTGAGCTGTATCCTTGTTTCCTTAGAGCTTGTAAGCTTCTTGTTGGCAGTGTAATGGCTCACTGTCAGATAAGCGGTCTCTACAGAGCTTCCCTGTTGCTGGCACTTTACTCATTCTAAACTTTTACTGATCAGTATACAGAAAGAACTCAAGACCAAGCGCACCCAGGGTACCGCCGCCGCCGACCGCCACCGCCGCGAGCGCGCCGCCGCCATTGCTGCACTGCGCTTCCCCAGCCAAGCCGCTCCCGTGCGATCTCGCCGCTCGCTCTCGCCTTCGGATGGGTTGAATTGGACCAACCGAACGCCTTTTCCACCCCGAGGGGGCTCGACTGAGCCCTCCAGGGCCCCGCCTGTCCGGCCCCCGCCCGTCTGGGCTCCGACTCCGACCCCCCTCGCGCCCCCGGCCCCCATCCCAGCCGCTCCTGCGCCCTCCGCTACCGCTACCCGCAACGCTAATCGCACCGCTACCCGTACCGCTGCCTGCGTGCCGCGCACCCAAGGTCCCCGCCGGGACGTGCCCTGCGAGGGGTGCGTCCGCGCGATGCTGGCCAACAGCGGCGCTGCTCAGTGCCACGATGTGGTTGGCGGCGGCCGCTCCAGGCGGTGCTGGCGGTGCTCTCACGGGCATCATTGTGGGGAGCAGTAAGTAGAGATTTGTAGAGCTTGTGGACAGTATGCTAATAGCTTCATAGGCAGCGCGCCCTCGAGCCGATTGGCACGGCGCTGGCCGACGAGCTCGTCGCCTCTGGCGGTGTCACAACCCCTGTAAGTAGTCATTCTGTCTGATGGATGTACTCATGCTAACGGGCGTGTAGCGGTCGGCTGAGTTGCGTACCGGTTACCGGGTTGTGCGGGAACTCCTCTCCAGAGGACATATCTTTGGTTAGAGGGAGGGGCGGGGTCGCTCAGCGTAGGCTCATCTGTAGTAGCTATCCTAGGGGTTCTAAAGTGGTCGCGCGTGGCTGCATTTTTGCCCTATTTTGGCTGCAACAATATGTATATTAGAGGAAAGAATCGTTTTCACCATAAGAACCACAATCTTCATGCTAGATTCATCAGAGAAGAAACCGAGGAACCGACCCAGGACGACGAGAAGCGAAGTCACTCAAGCAATTTCTCTGCTACCTAGGTATCGGCACCAATCTCTCACAGCAGGACTATTCATACCTCAGCCACAGGCATAACAACACACCGCCTCCCCCGCGGCTTCACCGCAAAATAATCCACCATCTCCATACTCTCCTCCGTCGTCTCCTCTCCCAGCCCGATTCCGGGACACTCCCTGAACAGCGCCGCCACCGCGTGCGCCAGACTCACGCGCGCGATATCTTTGCCCAGACAGCTGCGCGCCGAACCGCCGAAGACGAGCATGTGCTCGCGCATTGCGGGCGTCGGGGCGTTCCAGCGGTCGGGGTCGAATCTGAGGTGGTTAGCTGCTGTTGCAAGGTGGGGTAGGAGAAGGGACTTGGGTACTTGAGCGGGTCGGCGAAGACGCTGGCGTCGCGCTGCATGGTCCAGGCTTGCGTGGATACCTGGATGCCGCCGGGGAGGACGTACGGGCCCAGGCGTCCGCCGCCCTCGGGCACGATGCGTGGGAGGCTGCCGGGGACTACGGGGTGGAGTCGCAGGACCTCTTGGATGACGTTCTGCAGGTGTGGTAGGGCCTCTAGCTGGTTGAAGCTGGGGGTTGGAGGCAGTGTTGCGAGGGCCTTGATGAGTTTGTGTTTGACGTCTTCGTGCCTTAGTATGGTGTAGACGAGGTAGGTTAGTGTGATGGCGGTGTTATCGGTGCCAGCGGCGAGGGCATCGGCTTCTTGTTGTGTGGCTGCGCCGTTGGGGTGTTGGGCGTTCAGCACCATCTTCGAGAAGAGTGTTTTGCTGTGTGCGGCTTTTACTGCTCCTTCTCCGTCCCTGGCGAGGCGATTCCATAATGAAGTGAGCCCATACGGGCACCAGGATGGTAAGGTATCGAAGAAGAATCTCGTCCAGGGCCAGTCGTCTCGCATGCTGATCATCGGCATCATAGGCCCGACAATGTGTGGCGTTTTATTCTCGCCCTCTTCTGTGCTGCCAGATGATTGTCCGAATGCCAGGTTTAGAATATCCGCAGTCATCACAGTCCACTGCCTCATCACATCCGAAAATCCATACTTTTCGAGTTCAAATCTGATGTTGCGCGCAGCTAGCCCTGTCAACGCGATGACGTGCGGCTCCCACTCGAGCACAACCTTCATAGGACCGGCTTTCTGGAACACTCGTCGGCGGTAGGACGCGTCCTTGTTGTTCATGATGCAGAAGATGCCTGATGGCGCACTGGTGTGCAGTGAGGGGACCTGGCCTTGATACCTGGTTCTGTAAGCTCTACATCGTGCTTGCGAGGAGTGGGAGAGCGTACCATGAGCCCTTGTTGTAGTCGCTCCCGACTCGATGGATGACTCGGTGAGCCTCGATGTCGGCGATTGCTATTTCTTGTGGGCCGATGCGTACATATGGCCCTATTTTCAGTCAACAGAGTATTTTGCAGTTAATGTTTCATTACTAACCATATTTCTCGTGCAACGCATGAATGTATACCGTCCTTCTGCCGCGAAGGATCGCAATCTTCAAAGGAAGGCTTGAGTAAGCCGAGAAGCAAGGCCCCGGGACAGAGCGAAGATCCGGATGCATCGCAGTCTTATAACTCTAGGAGATCAGTCAGTATCCGGAGCGTAACGTTTTGCTCATTACTTACTTGAATAATTAACCTGACCAATATCATGAAAACGAAGAGTACGCAAAAGTGGATGGGGAAGAAGTTAAAACTCATTGTGTCTCGAGACGCAGCGATAAGCTGTACTTTTTTGAGGAGCCCAGAGAGACTTGAAGGTTAGGTAGTATGGAGATGAGAGAGCCTCTGATCTCATTTTCTGCGTAATTTGCAGTAAAGCGGTTCACTGCACCCTGGACATATTCTACCACGGTAGCATGGAGACTCTCAACGTCAGCAACCACTCGAATAAATTAGACTGGAAGACGTATCAGAGGCATATTCGCCACCACTGAGCTCACTTTGACAATCGTCATAACGGCATCTGGAGTGTTGTTGAGCTTCAGCGTGCAGGATGTGCATGTGGATTCAGACTGACAGATTGCTGTTAATCGGCTTTCACTGTACAACAATCAGCGCACGGGGGCGGAGAAACCGGTGCATTTTACAATCAAATCTAGAATGCTACGTTTCCAACTCCAAATATGCAGTTGAACCACCCACAACATACACCCCATGTCGCAACTCCATACTCTCCACCCGCTCAAGCCGTCAGCGCAGAACTCAAGCCCAAAACGCCCATGCCCGCAAATGCGCTCACAAAGCACAGTTTCCGGCTATGCGTCAAATCCAAACTCTCACCCAACAACTGCAAGCTGACCATAGCCATAATACCCGCCGTGACCGCAAACATGCACCCATACACCTTCTCCCCAGGCTCGCCCATGCCATCCTGCTTCCCGCGCCCCGCGAGCTTGAACCACAGCGCAGCCACAGCGGCGCCGAGAGGTTGCGACACGCCACCCAGCAGCGCGGACCAGAACATAGCTTTCCAGCGCGAGTTGATGGCAAGGTAGAGCGGGAGGGCGAGGGCGAAGCCTTCGGTGATGTTGTGGATGAAGAGCGCAACGAAGATGGAGAGACCCAGGGTGGGGTTGGCGTGGTTGGTGGCGTAAGTAATGAAGCCTTCGGGGATTTTGTGGAGGGCGATGGCGGTGGATGTTTGGAGGCCGATGGCGAGGAAGGCGTTGGTTGGGACGTGGTGGTGGTGTTGGGCGGGGTGAGAGGCGTGCGAGTGGTGTGATGAGTGGGAAGAGGCGCTGGAGAGAGATGTCGTGCTGTGTTTCTGCGAGAGCTGGGGATGATTGTGGCCATGGCCATGGCTGTGGCCGTTGGGTATTGGGAGGCTTGCGACGGAGTTCTCCATCGTTGCAGGTTCTGATCGAGACGGTACTAGTGGCGTCGTCTCGTCGACATCTTCAAGAGTGAGGAGTTGACGATCATGCGCGTGCGGCCCCTGTGTTGTCTGGTGTCTGCTTGCTGCAGAAGGTCTCGCTGGATTGAGATGCTGGCTGGATTTGGAAGCATGCAGACGGGGTGGGCGTTGCTGCACGTTCTTAAAGCATTCAGTGCCACAGGCATCCGAGTAGCCATAGCACTGGCCGTTCTCATCGCACAGTTCCTTCTTCTGGCCAGTGACGAATTGCGAAACTTTCGTCGAGAGGGACGTGTGTAGTGATGGTCGGCGAGGTAGTGAACCGCTACCGTTCGTGCCGTATGAACGGTCTTCGTGCTCACTATCGGCTAGCAATAGTCCGGGGTTCTGCTCTTGCATAGGCTTGTGCGAATGCACAGCCTCTTCATCTCCGGCTTTACCCTCCTCTTCGTCGCCGTGCTCGTGATCGCAATCGACAATCGAATGCGGTATGTACCGATGCAGAACATCTGACAAAATCGAGATACCTAGCGCACCTAGCAAAAAGAAAGCGATCATTGTCAACGTTGCGTTCCTTGGCGTCATGCCTCCTGTTATTAAGTATTTTTTTGACGATGGCAGCATGCTAAACAGAGACGAGAATATCTACACCCATTCGTTAGGCGTCCAGACACCATGTGGGAGGAGGCACACATACCATAACACCAAATGACAGACTCAACCCAGTGGAAAGGAAGGCATTGCTGTCCTCGATCTTGAAGTTTCTGTGGCCAGGAATCAGGCGTATGATGAGATCAACGCATATTATCGACGCGCCGAATGTGCACGCTGCGTACGTCAGCACTCAGTCCCTCACAACAATCGCGCGATCCTACCAATGCCGCTCACCACCGCCATAACCCATCCTCGCGTATCATTGTCGAGCATGGTTGCAATCTCCTGTCTGCTCCGCGGGTACCGTACCTGCGTCTCCGTGTTTCCCTCGTGACGTAGAACTGGAAAACTTCAAAATAGCGTCGCACAAGCCAGTGCGCCGGTATTGGTGTTATACAGACGCTGGACGTGAGTGACTGGTGGGTTCTAGGTAGCAGACGAGGCTTGACTTGCACGACTGAGGTATGTATGCGGTCCTGATGGTGGTGGTACCTTGATGGGCAGTCTGCAGATCGGCGGCTAGTGTCGTAGGGCTGAGGGAGGATTTTGTCACGTGGATGTCACCGCAAACAATGTGGGTGATTTGATTGGCTGGCAGTCAGTTCTAGGACTTGGTATCAGCCTCGCGGTGAATATGCGGTGTGACAAGCAAGGATCGAGGACACTGTTCGGGTCACTGCAATAACTGGTGAATCAACGTGGCAGTTTGAAGAATGTCTCTATTCGTGACTACACATGAATGTCTTGTTGGATCTTGTCCAAAGAGCTCCCCTTATATCGCCGGATGCGGCTATGAAACTCGAATCTCAAAACGCCCGACACGCTTGCAATTTTCCTTGCCGAAGCGGGTGTCATGCTCCCAGATGCGCCTTCGCTATGCTGATTACAAAATAGTAGAAAGGGGCTTTATGAAGTGTGAAAAATGTAGGTAAGTGGTGAAACAGGCCGTGAGCGCGTAAAAGTGCTGGGATAGTTGTTCATGCACCAGGTGGCTGCGGAACGAGGATTTTGTGCCATTTGCCCTCGCCGTCTCCCGGCATGTCGTTGATAACAAGGAGATTCGCTCCGCCGCAGTAGCTGCCCGGTTTTGCGATTCTGGTGACCTCAGTCCAGTGGCCCGCACGGTCGACGTCTGTAGCATTGCTGGCGAAACCTCGTACTGGGTCATCGTACTCCCAGACCATGTCGGTAACGGTCTGCCCGGGCTCGTCGCCCAAACGCGAATTTGGGCCAGGAAAGCCGACCATGGGGTTGAGGATGTCGTGGATGATAGAGTATAATCGTTCCGGGCGGCGAATGAAATTGAGCCACGAGAGAGTCTTTTCAGAGTATGCGACTCGGATGTAGGGGTTCATGTAGATGCCCGACTCCACGGGCATGCCTTTCCCGGTGCGTCGATACTGCAAGTCTGCGTTGATCAAACAACACTCGGAGGCTTCCCAGAAAAGTTCCTCTTCGTGGCGGAATCGTAGTGGATCCCGATGCTTCGGTGTGTGCTGAATAAGGTCCGTAGTATTGTGGGCTTTCTCTTCAAACTGAGTCTGATCTTGGAACCACTGTGCCTCGTATGCCACCATGCCACCCCAGCAGCTCCGCACCCTGACAGCATCGGTTTGGGAAAGAATGTCTTTCCTGCTGGTCGCCGATCCAGCGCTCGTGAAGAACGGAAAGAAGGGAATGCCGGTGATGCGTCCGTCGTAATCCCGCGTAGCGAAACGGTCGTAGTATTTGAAAGCGTTTATGAAGTCGAGGGCGCAAGCTGCACCGTAGTTGGTGCGGCCTGTTGAGTCGATGTTGGTCGCGAAGAGAAGCTGAACAGCGTCGATGGGGTGGAAATTGACGTCGTTGAGGTACAGGATCTTGTCGAATTTCACACCCTGGTGGTCGATGGGGGCTAGAGCGCGGTTTCGGACCTCGGCGAGAAAGGCGATGCGCTTCAGGCGGGTTTCTCCTGTGGGAAGGGTGACGCGGGGCATGGTGCTTGCATCGAACGCCTCGGCGATGATGGTCGAGTTGCCTGACAAATTAGCTGCTGCATTCGTGCCCAACATGGACCTGTCTTACAAGTGACATTGTGACGAAAGCTGGCCAGCGACTGCTTGGCTGCTTCGGTGGGGTTGTCTTCGTAGATGCTCAGATGGACATTGTCTGGACCCAGCAGGTCGATCAGTTCCAGCACCGATCTGCCCCAGCCGCCAGACGTCAATTGGCCCTCGTCCTCGTACAGCGACGCTGCAATGAAGACTTTTTCGCTGTATGGATTTGCGCGTCCTGGCTCGGTGCCATTTGCTGCTCGCTGCTGGAGCGCGACGTAGTGGGCGGGGCGGTTGGTGTAGCTTGGGAAGAAGATGCCCGCGACGAGCACCAGGAAGGCGCAGAAGTACGGAAAGGCGAAGACGGTGTAGATGATGGCGCGCAGAATCGAGCGCTTCTTCCTCCGCGGCGTCACCAGATGTGTGTAGGTTGCGCGCTCGGACAGCGTCTTCACGCCGGGCAGCCGTGCGCTCAGGTTGCTCAGCCACGATGAGGTGGACACGGAGCGCTTCAGCTCAGGCAAGTCCGAGGCCTCGAGCGAGGTGCGAGGCAGGCGCTCATAGTCGTGCCGCAGAAGACCAGTCATTGGGATTGAGGGTAACGTTGAGCGCCGGCGGAGCAGAGTCCGCATACAACGAGGGCGCGGAGGAGACCTGGTCGAGAGGAAGGGAGGCTGCGTGGATATCACGAGGCCATGCGATGGTAGAGTCCTGATGGAGCTGTGGTGGTGGTAACGGTTGCTATAGATATCGATAAATCGACCTAGATCGTGGATCCCGCTCGTCAGGAGCTGGGCATCGGACCTTTGTAACTCGCAATCTTACCCCAGCACCAAGCTCACGGGGCGCAGTTAGGACAGGGTCCTTAGTGCCTTGCACGCCGCGGTTCCACCAACACCAAACCAAGACTGTTTTCGACATGCGTGCCGCGGCTGCGGCAACCTTCGATGGGCCCGATCACCGCGTCCCCTGCCACAGCGCCTATCAGATGCCCGTAAAAATGCCCAAACGTTGCAAAACTGCTGGCCTTGGCTGGCTTGCTACTCCCCCCTGAAATGGGAGTAGAAGGCAAGGCCGGGCACGTGCAGCCTTGGCCCAATCGTCGAGGCCTTTAACGAGCAAGCTGATTGTCAACCGACCTCATAGACCGGCCTCGTATGTGCGCAAAAATCACTCAAAAATTGCAGACACGGCACAAAACCGCGCGGGATTCTACAAGAGCTGGACCGTGGACCCTGAAGCTACGGACCGGCATCGACCGTTAGCAGCACGTTACTGTCGCCGAACACCAAACATCATAGCGCAATAGCGCATTGCAGCTCCACTGCGTACTCGGATGCGTATCCTCATTCATACGCATGTATACGTCTTGTCATTTGCACGTAGTCATTTGCTTGTTGTGGGCGCAGAGCTGAGCGACATTGCACAGCTGATTCTCAGCCTCGCTCAAAGCCTCGCTTGTACAGGAATCCGAAATTAGCATCATCGTGCATTGTGCCTTGATGCGACTCGCAGCTATTTCACCGCAAGGCATTACCCAGAACCATTGGCACTAGGCAATACCGCAAATCTGCCTCGGACAGCGACCACTCGCCGGGCGACAGCCAGCCCGACCGAAGGCTAGGTGAGTTAACGCGTTGTACGACGCGCGGTCTTCAACGACGCTGCAACACAGTAAGCTCTGACGTGGCTGAGCAGCATCACTGTGAGGTTTCAACTTTCAAAAATCGAAGGCCGAGCCCCGAGAGAGGGGGATCTACAGAGCACCAAACACTCCCCTTGTTGATCTTCGCTCTTGCTCTCGGTTGCCGACATAAAAGCTGGCCTGGGCGCTTATGGATCCTTGACTGCGTCGTCTGGCGCCAGCAATCTTGTCGAAGCCAGCTGAGAATATGGTAATATGATGGGTGCTACAGGTGTCGAACGCACTCATTGCTGACAATTAGTTCTCGCCATGAATACGTCACGCCCTCCGGTCTTCGGCTGCACCGGCAAGGTACCAGGAACAGTGGGCGCGTTCTCTACGTCTGCGGTGCCACTGCACCTGACGGCTAGTCTCTAGATGTGAATGCGGAAAGCTGTCGTATGCAGTACACAGTAGGTTTCTTTCACGGTTGGATTGCGGACCATGAAAATTGTTGGACTGGCTGGTCAACGGACCTTCCGCTGTGATCCGGAGCCATGATTGCATTTGTCTCGCCGCTCCACCTTGCTCATCAGTGGATTTCACCCCAGAATTATCTCCAGTAGTGTAGCGGCTCTGCATAGAACTTTCTCTCTCACGCCTACCCTCCGAAAAGACGTCTCTGCCGATTTCTCCCCCTCGCACACGGACCGTTGAAGAGACTACAATACCCGTTAGCACTGGCAGTAAAACCGACCACCAGAAACCGGGCAGGTACAGCAGAGTAGAGTATTACTTACTTGTTGTCGAGCTCCAGCACTAGGTTCTCGTCTCGCTTTCGACCGCGCGGCACCGTCATTCCTTCGCCTCTCTTTCCTTTCGCCACGCTGCGGTCTTCGGACGTACGTGTCGCCATCGGTCTGCGTATGGGCTGTGCGCCGAGCACTCCGCACACAAGGGATAGTCGTGTGCGGTGTGTGACCCGCAATTTGGTGCTCCACTGGGAATGCTATCTCTGTATACATCTTCGGTAGATGTTGAAGCTTCGCTGCTCGAACAGGTTCCCAGATCGGTACTGGATGATCGTTCCCTCCTTTCTGCGATTCGCCTGTCCTTCTGCACATTTTTCGTTTGGAGTTTCTGCTTCCTTGCTTTTTCGATGAAAGAGGGGTATTTGTCAACGACTTCGAAGCAGTCACTCTCGTAGACCACGGGTTGTGCCTTTAGATGAGCTTTTGCAGGTACTGCCTGGACCGGGGCTGAGCAGCTTTCGCTCTCGCGGGTACTCCTGCTGCACAATGGGCACAACTCATCATATGCACCTGGCTGGCCAATCGAAGGCTGCACGTTTGTCTTCGCCACGTGTGTCCTTGGCAACACGTATGCGTAGTATGTTCCGGGAACCGCTTGCTGGAAAACTGCAGGAGTATGACATCCTTGGTCGTATGAAACCTTTTGTCGTTCCCACCCAAACGCAAGAGGGTCAACAACAGGATGTGCATATGCAAGTGCTGGCTGCTGGATGTTGGGTTGCAAGTGCTGCTCGTCTGCCCGACTCAAGTCGTTCTCCAGATCTCTGTGTCCGTGTCCGCCTCTCAATCTCGCAATATTTCGAGTCTCGTCGCCCTCGCGTCGTGATCGTACCCGTTTCCTATTAGCTGGTTGGTGTCTCGTCTCCCAACTCCTTCCTGTGGATTCGACATCTTGGGTGTGGCTCACACTGACGGCACAGTGCTGGACCCGATTGTCGATTCTCTGACACTGCAGATTCATATACCGATGGACAAGATAGGCACCCAAGCAAAGCAACCCAGCCCCAAGGACAGCCCCCACAACGAGACCAGCTACGACAGCAGATTCGGGCATGACAAAAGCACAGAAAAGATATTCACGAACAGCTAAAAAAGTAGGAAGTGGTTACGAGCTCTCGAGAAGCGCAATTGAGGTCAAATGTACCCGCCACAGCACACTAAGCAGGCAAACAACCAGCCCAAGTCGCTCTCCAGGCAACGCAGCATTAAGCCCATCACCAGACAAGACCAACGGCATCTTAAACAGCAACCCGCACACTAGCCACCGTCAGACAAGCCCACGGCACCACAAACTACCAACCCGCACACTAGCCACCACCAACGCCGCACGTGCAACCGTCCAACCTGTCAGAGCCGCGTCCTCGGGTTAGGCTCGGGAGGGACGCAAACACATGCCGCCCGGGATTCCGTTGTCGAGGGGGGACCGTATAGTTGTGTTTGTGCTTGTCTGTGCACCAGTGCACCTGTACCTTGCTGCTGACGATGAGCCACGACCGAAACGGCGGACGATTGGTGACCGGGCAGCGACTGACCTGTGTAATGTGAAGCTGCTCGAGCTAATCAGCACGCATTCGCACACCGCACGCATGTCAGCGTACCTCCCCTCTTCCCCATCATCGCTCTCCTCCATCTCTTTTCTGCGCCTCTTAGTCCCCCCTAAACCGCAGCTCCAGGTGCAGCCGCATCTGCACGCGCGTTCTCGGCCTCCGCCTCAGCCCGGTACTGCTCCTGCAGCGCGACAAACTCGACGTCGACGGCGCGGCTGCAGCAGCGCCACAGCAAGATGCTGAAGAAGATGCAGAAGCCCGTTACGAGGATGAGGGTCAGGACTACGACGTGCGAGGGGGGGAGCTCGTATGTCATGTTGGTGGCGGGTGTTGTTTGGAAGTTCTGCTGTAGAGGTGGGGTCTTGGGTGTTGGGTGTGTAGACTGGGTGGGTTGGGGTGCGAAGTCTCGAGGTGAAGGGAAGATTTGGTAAACAAACGGCCTTCGTCAGCGCTGTAGCAACCGATGGAGCCTGCGTTTTTATAACCGTATCTTACAATCTATCATACAACGCGACGCATTCGTTACTATACACATCAGAACTCCCGCATGCTCTCCAAAACCTCCTTCTGCCGCTGCCCCCCCATCTTCTCGAACCCGTCCACCGCCATGACAAACGTCCCACGCCCGCCCGTCAGCGCCCGCAAGTGATTGAGATACCCCACCATCTCCTTCAGCGGCACACGCGCGGTGATCTGGCGCTGTGAGTCGGCGAGGCCAGAGCCCACGTCGCCGGAGCCCGACGCGAACGGGTCGGGAGGCGTGTATATCAGGCCGGGATCGATGCGGGGCCGGTCGTCGGCGGCGGCGGCGGCAGCGTCGGCGCCGTCGAGCGACAGCACCTGCCCGCCACGCGCAGACGAGATGTCCTGCACGACGGCGCCGAGCGAGGACTCGTGCACGAAGATGGTGGCGTTCATGACGGGCTCCATGAGCGCCGGGGTACTGGCGGTGATCGAGGAGCGCAGGCTGGCGTTTACGGATGCGCGCGTGCACATCGATAGCGCGGTGGGCGTGGTATCGGCGAAGAGCTGGGCGGGGTCGAGGGCGATGCGGACGCGGGTGTTGGCGACGGGGAAGCCGTTGAAGGGGCCGCGGGCGAGGGCTGCGGCGGCGCCGGCTTGCAGGGAGTGCAGGATGGAAGGGAGAGAGAGATGCACGGGGATGTGGGGTTTGTGGGAGGCGGAGTCGTGACGGGAGAGCGCGGGGTGCGAGATGTGGAGGGTGTTGTTGTCGGGGAGGGTGAAGAGGGTTTCGAAGGGGCCGGCTGCGGTTTCGGTCTCGACTTGAGCGCTGGGGATGATCATGCTGTCGTCGATGGGCTCTACGGAGGCGGTGATGGAGGCTTTTGCTTGTTTGCCGGCGATGAGCTTGTCGAGTTCGTGAGTGTATGGCGAGGTTGCTGAGCTGATGGTTTCGCGATATCCGATCTCAATCTTTCCGATGCGCGCTTTGGCTTTGAAGTCTTTGAGGAGGCGATCACGAGCAATTTCCAGGTGTAAGTCGCCCATGCCTGCCAGATGCGTCTGGCCTGACTCCTCGTCGATGGACAGATGCAGACTTGGATCCTCTCGAAGCAATATTGCCAGGCTCTCGTGGACGTGTTTTTGCTCGCTGAGGCTTTGCGGCTCAATGCTCGTGAAGAAGACTGGCGGGGGTACGTGGATGGGTCTGAGCTGTAGAGTATCCAGCCCACCAGCAGGTGTGCCTTTCATCTGCAGACCTCTGTATACAATCAGTGTGTCGCCGGTCCTTGCATGCTTGAGACCAGGAATGACACCAATCTGGCCGGGCCCGATGCTGTCAACCTCCACAGCATCATTAGCGTACATCTTGAGCAAGCGCGGCGCGCGTTCTACGTTTCTTAAACTTGTGTTATAGAGTGTGGAGCCCTTTTCCAGCGAGCCAGAGTAGACGCGCACATAGACCAGCACACCTCGTTTGGCGTCGTTGACCACTTTGAATGCGAGCGCACAAGCGGAGAGGTTTTTGACTTCCGGAATCGCTAGACCTGAGGATTGCTGGCTCTTCTTTGCTGGCTTTGCAGGCTTGGCGGTTGCTGATGCATTGAGCAACGAAGATAGCGTGCTGGTCTGTCCCGAGATACTGATTTCCGGGTCTGGCCGTTCGAGGGGCGACGGAAGAAGATCGACTGCGGCATCCAGCAACGGCTGAACACCGACGTTCCGAAAGCTGGCGCCGGCGAATACGGGTATGACAGCTTGTGAGCTCTGCAGCGTCACGCGTCGAAGAGACTGCCAGATGTGCAACGCAGGTATAGCAAGATGATCTTCGTCGTGATCCAAGAAAGACTCGACCATTAGGTCGTCATGCTCGCTCAGTATCTCGACCAGAGCAATTCTGGCCTTTCTGATCTCCTCTGCAAACTTCGGGTCGGATTCATCAAGCTCCTCAAGGCTAGGTGCTTGGATGTCTCTCCCATCGCCTCCAGGTTGCCACAGCATCCCGCGAAGATTGACAACGTCGCCAACACCAACGAAGTCGCCGTTGCCACCCTTCCACCAAGGAATCTGACAGATAGCTGGCCAGCCATGGAGTCTAACACCGATTTCTTTCACAGTCCTTGAAAAAGCAGCCCCGACCCGGTCGAGCTTGTTGACGAAGATGATTCTTGGAACCTGGTAGTTCCCGGCCTGCGTCCACACCTTCTCGGTTTGTGCTTCAACACCAGCAACGCCGTCGAGAATGCAGACAGCTCCATCAAGCACTCGTAAAGATCGCAGAACTTCGAACGTGAAATCCGCGTGGCCAGGGGTGTCGATCAGGTTCACATTGTGCGGGAATGACGAAGGGGAGATAGAGTCAAATGATTCAGGTGCTGGAGCAGGTTTTGCGTCTGGTACCTGGGGTGGCCAATGGAAGGTGATTGCCGCGGACTGGATTGTGATTCCACGAGCCCTTTCGGCAGGGAGAAAGTCGGTCACAGTCGAGCCTTCATCGACATCTGAGGGCATCAGTACTGATATTCGATGTTCTGTGACAACGCACCTCCGATTCTCCGCGTGTGGCCACTGTAATAGAGCATGCGCTCCGTTGTTGTCGTTTTGCCCTGGCCACAAATCAGCGAGGGTACCAACTGTTCATCAACAAGATGGCTTACAGCATCGATATGAGCAACAATGCCAATGTTCCGAGTGGTCTTGGATAGTCGATCTGCTGTGGGTGTCTGGGTGGAGAGCAGCCTCCGCGGCACCTTCACGTCATGTCGAACGACTCGACTCGCACAACGCGTCCATCCAACCAACATGCCAAAGTCTGCACCGATGTGTGGATAGTAGACTCAGACTTGGAATGATGCTGAGAATGCTGCACGTGATGTCTAGTTTGATGCTGCTTGGTCGCACCTTGCCCGATGATGGCAAGGGCCGCTGCCAAGAATGCGGGTAACAGGCACGGGCGAGAGCGACGTCAATACCATGGCTAGCAACAGCTGCCTGTTCCAAGCTGCTCCCTAAACCATGGATTACTCGCACAACGACGACGGATATGCGGGCGGGTCCAGTCCATGGGCGTCGTCGCCGCAGCACAATCGCGCGTCATTCGGACAGACTCCCACCAGCGACCTCCCCTCATCTCCGCTGCCTCCGCCCGCGTCACCCTACGGCCAGGACTCGGAGCAGTTTGGCTACATGGGCGACAACGCCCAGCAGAACCGGCCGAGCACTGCCTCGACAGAAAACGGCGAATCGTACCCGGCGCAACAACAGCAGCCGCCGCAACAGCCCACCCCGGATGCGCCGCAGCTGCCCCAGCACCCAAATGCGCACCAACAAGCTCCCCAGCCGGGCCAGCAGCCCCAGAGATACCATGGAACACGGCCGCAGCGCCAGCAGCAGCACTACAAGCTCCAGGCAAAGGTGACGGGCCTCGAGCGCAATGGCAAGAAGGACCCGATCATCCGCTTTGACGTATACGTATGTGCAGGCAGAACCGGCCAACAGCAGTAGAACTGACGCTATCGCAGACCAATCTGCCCAAGTTCCGAACGACCCAGTTCCGCGACGTCCGCCGCGTGCATAGCGAATTCGTCAAGTTCGGCGAGCACCTGATCTCCGCCTGCCCCGAGGCCATCGTGCCCGCCGTACCCCCGGCCACGACCTCTGCCGGAGCTGGCACCGAAGAGGACGAGGCGCGCTTGAAGGCGGCGATCCAGCGGTGGTTGAACGTCGTCTGCAGCAATGACATCCTCATCCGCGACGAGGAAATGGTCTTTTTCGTCGAGAGCGACTTTGGATACAGCCCGGTCGTGCGGCGGAAGCAGCCTGCTACAGGCGTACGACGCAAGGTCATCAAGCAGTTTGCGCCGCCACCAGATGACACGCCCGAGCTCGCCGCTGCTCGCCCAGTTGTGAAGGCCTTCTATCTAGGGACAATGGAGGCTGAGCAGAAGGTCGAGAAGGTCGTCAAGCACAGGAGAAGTACGAGACTGTCGCTTTCTTGCCTGACCGTACTAACATGACGTAGATCTTGGTGTTGCTGAATCTGACTTGGGCGCTAAATTCGCTGCCATGCACGCTCAGGAGACACACGCGGGACTTGCGCACGCGTACAAGAAGCTAGGAAAGGTCATCCAAGCCACCGGCGACTTCCATGCTGCTCAAGGTACTGCTGAGGCGACCACGCTCGGCGACCCACTCCAGTACCACAGCAGTGACGCCTTTATTGCCAAGGAAACCCTCACCAACCGCCATATCATCCTCCGCGAACTGCTCCAAGCGCAAGCAGCCACCAAGTCCAAGCTCTCCGCCGCCGACCGACTGAAAGCCAGTTCCAGCGTAAAACGCGACAAGGTCGACGAGGCAATTGGCCAACTCGACGAAGCCCGCAGCCACGAGCAGTATTTGACCTCAAAAGCCCAGCGCGTCACCGCGAACTTGCTCCAGGAGCAGAGGAAATGGTTCGGCCGTACCACAGCAGACATGCGTCAAGCGATCCGCGAATACGCCATCCGCCAGATTGAAGCCGAACGCCGCACCCTCGCAACCCTCGAATCTGTCCGCCCAGACATCCGCGCCATCGACGGCAGCGGCGGCCTGTCGCGACTCGGCCGCGAAGCACACCCCGCCACACGCCGCGCCACGATGGCCACATCCCAGGGACCCAAGGGCGACGCCTGGTCCGGCGTACCCCGCCGCCCGGGCGAGGGCCTCAACAGGAGCGTCAGCGGCAGCATACCCCCCGCGCTGCCTGAAGGCGACGAGGACGAGGATGATGAGTCGGGGCTCTCGCGGAAACGCGCGTCCAGCAAAGCGGGAAGCGTCAAGGCGGGCGAGGAAGACGATGACCGCATCGACGCCAAGAACGCGGCGAGCAGACTGGCGACCACGACTTTCTAGCAGCACGAGCGTGGGCGCTTGGACTGAGGCGTAGGGGAAGGGGGGGGGGGGGGGGTTTGGCAGCGGTTATACCAATTGCAGCATATTCAATGACAGTACTTGGGTGCATGATTCTCTACCGTTCCACGCGGCGCATCGTCGCCTGCGTGGGGTCTTCATTACTGTATTACTACCCCCCTCTCCGCTCACTCTACATGTCGTTTGCGCTCCGCGGGTACTCGTCGGCCGGGTGCTGGATATTACTCGCCTCGGCGCGCGCTTCTTCCCACGCGGCTTTGTTGCGCTTCGCCCAGTCGACGTGGGCCTGTGCGAATTCCATCTGCAACGCGTTAGCAAGGACTCGATGAGCGGGGGGAGCGAGGCCGCACCATGTAGCGCCGCAGATCGTTCTCCTTCTCCGTCTGAAACCGGCGCAGGTCGCGCATCACGCCCGTGCTGGCGTCCTTGGTGTCCTTCTCCGCCACGCCGAGGGCCTGCTCGAGCTGCGCGGGTTAGCTGATGGGTTAATGCACGCTGGGTGTACATACATGCACGAGGCTGTCGCGCGTCTTGCCGATCTGGTCGCGCCGCGTCTTCTCCGGGTCCACGTCCGCCATGCCGCGGAACGCGTGTGTGATGGAGCCGAACAGCTTGTTTGTGACGAAGTTGCCGCTCGCCGTCTTCTTGTGCGGGCTGCTGGGCGGCGAGTAGTGGCTCGGGTTCGGGGAGTCGGGGGCGCCCTGGTGGCTGCTGGGCGGCGGGCCGTCGCCGTGGGTGGGCGGGAAGTCCGAGTCGATGGAGACGCGGTCTGCTTCTTCGTGGCGCGGGGGCTCGGAGGAGTCGCTGCGCTGCGAGCTGTGGGAGGGCGCGCGGCTGCGCGTCTGCGGGGCGTGGCCGACGCCGCTGAGGTGTTGTTCGAGGCGCTTGGATTCGGCTTCGCTGCGCTCGAGGGACTCGAGGAGGTTGCGCTTCTTCTCGAGTTCGTCCTTGGTCATGTCCTCTTGTATCCGCTTCAGGATGCGGTATTTGAGGACGGCGCGGACGACGCCGGCGAATTGTGCGCTCTCGCGCATGGGCTCGGCGAAGCTTGCGCTGAGGGAGGAGGAGAGTTCGGTGGTTGAGACGTAAGTGGAGTCCACTGCTTGCCCTGTCTTCTCTATCGCTGCGGCAAGCGACTGAGACTGCTCAGATAGCGAGAAAGCATTGAAGCGTGCGCCCAGGTCTGCTAGATCGTCGCCCCAAGCACCCAAATGCATAAGTAACCGCCTGTTGACCTTCTCCATGGGTCCTTGCAGTAGATGCTCGAGTTCCTTTGACGACTGCTCGAAGTTGACGAAGTAGGGATCCAGCTCTTCTTCTGACAGCTCCCGCGACTCCGGAGGAAAACGGCCGAAGATCTGTGGTCCGGGTGTGGTGTGCGCAGCAGTAGAAGGTAGTGCGGCATGGCTGGGTGGTGATGTGGGTGTACCTGAGCTGGAAGTCGCTCCAGCAGACTTGAGCTTCGCCGAGGACGACGGAACGGGTAGGTAGTTGTGCGCTTGTGTAGGGTTTGCGGTGTCGAGCGGGGGGGCCTTCAGGATCTGCTTGGGGATGTTGGCGACTGGCGCACTGCTCAGGACCTCGTTCTTCGGCGTACGTCAGTATATGAATGTCGTTCTCAGCATCGATACTCACCCAACTCGTGTGCGGATCGAGAAATCGCCAAAAGACCCCATCCTCCATGACTTCCTTCATGGCTCGACAGCGATTCAGGAACACAGCAAGCATGCGCTTCCTCAGATCTATGATACCAGCATCTTCCTTTGCCTTGGTAGGCCGTGCGGCGTAGTCGGCCATCGAGTGCTTCTCGGGAATGGGCGGTACGACAAGAGTGGGATGGAGGCTAACCAGCGTCGCTCGCAGCGAGGCGAACTCAGAGTACCTGCGCTTAACCTCAAGGCCCTGTGGTTGCGTTAGTCCATATTGCTGTAGCCGAAGTTCCGTGTCCTACGCCGCAATTGATCGTGTATTGTATAAAGTTGACATTGTCTTTCCCAGCCTCCGTGATGAGGATGAGCTGCCCTGGGTTCTCGTACAGCCATTGCTCCACGCGCGCGTCGTAGCCGCCCTTCTTGGGCGCAACGGGTTCGTCATCCTGCTGGTCCTCGTCGTAGTCGACATCGCTCATGTCCCTCCTCGGGACATATTCGGGGGACTCTTGCGCGGGGGACGATGCCTCAGAAGGCGGCGTTGCTGGACGGTAGGGCACTACGGCACAGTAAGCTCAAGGCTTCCTCCAGCTGCTGTCTTGCATATCGAGGCCTTACAGGCAGTAGGCGAGGCTAGTCCAGTAACATCAGAGGCATTGGAATCATGGCGGGCAAAGGACCCATACGGGTTGTTATCCTCGTCGTCCCACATCGCGGGCTGACCAGTCTGTTAAGAGGCAGAATCTGCGGCTTCGGTGTAAAGAATGGTAGTGACGACACGGTCTGTGGCTGCAACGCTCGAGCTGTTCTGGACTGTGGAGATGGAGTCCTGAGCTCCAGGCACCGCCGGAACAGCGCACGCTAGTGATCGGCGCACATCCGCGACGTCACCCAGCGCATGGGGCAAGCGCTACCAGCCACAGCACATCCACGCTCGCAGATCTTGGGTATCACACGCCACATGCACATGCACCACGAGTGTTCTGCAGGAACTTTGTGGATGTACTTTCCAGACGCTTTATCAACGGTAGATCGTGTTTGTGCTTCACAGGCGCTCATAATGGCCCACAAATCGCGTCCAGGACTGTACGACATCGCATCAAAGGTTCCATTGTTTCATCACGGCCTGCAAGAACTAGGCATGCGACAGGTTTCGGTGTTCTAAACACTTCAACGACCGACATACCGGTCCTGGTTTGTTGTCTGTAACCCTTGTCTCCCGCTGTTGCAGCACAGACATCTTCACAGCTTCCGCACTGCTGTTCTGCGCCAGACTGTTGGGCGTCAAAGCAAGTACTGCGAGATGTGGACCCCGGCGATCTGTAGAGGTAAACAATGGAGTTTGGACTGAGATGGTAGACAGGTGTCGGTGTTTCACCCTCTCCTCGTCCTTTTGTATGTCCATCTGTTTGTTCATCAGACCATTGAAGTCGCCGTTGCATTTCTCAATTAAACCTACCAGCTCATGCTGGGCGTTCTGGTTGACAAATTTGCTCTCCTTCACTATGATGTGATGAGCTAACGGTCAAACGCCAAACCTGTCCAAACCCAAATGGAGCAGTCGCGGTCAAACCCTCCCAAACCACTCACCCCACCCAAACTCACCTTTGTACCGCAGCCCTGACCGGAGCCCATGTCTGGTTAGATTTATGGTCTCGCAACCATCTCTTGTCGCTAATTCCCCACCTCGCAGCAGCGCTGATACGCTCTACAAGAGTGATCTCGACGCGTGTATCGAGGGGATCGAGAACTGGACAGTCACCAACAGGCAGAGTTCATTTCGTAAGTTCAAACTCTCTTCACTTCGTCTCGCCCTTCTAGCTGACAGCGTCTTGGAGGCATTCACTCTCTTGGACCTCCCGCTAGGGCAGTGGCCCCGCCTGCGTCAGTCAACCCATCTAGTGCCCAACCGTCGCCTCCACACTCACCGCAGAGCCAGAACTCGTCTTCGTCGACTTCCTCTTCGCCATCAACGGTAGCAAGTATGGATCGCTCGCGTCTGCATGGCGGCCCTGCTCTTGGTACCGCGGGCTTTCCGCAAGGTCTTGCCCAAGGTCACCAGGATGCGAGGGCTTCCCAAGATGCGAGGTCTTCGCAGGATGTCGGAACTAATTTCGCACTTCAGCCTGCTACGGGTTCAGTCACCTTCAAGCTCAAGAAGAAAGCAGTCAAGATTGTAGGCGCCGCGGGCCCAGCACCCGGTGCGTTACGACCGAAGGCTCCCCTCCGAGCAAGCTCGAGCTCATCAATGGCTACGACTTCGGTATCGACGCCAGCTCAGTCGCCAGCTTCCTGGTTGGGTAGGGCACAGCAAGTGGAGCCTAAAGAGTACGTCCACTTGGCTGCAACATTTGATCGCCACTAACACTCCGTGTGCAGGAATGAGCAACTCCCACTTCCGCAGTTTTCCTTTGCTACAGATGATACTCTGCCTCCTTCAAAGATTGAATTGCCCCCGCAATCTACTCTTCCCGGCAGCTCCTTGGACGACATGTTTGCACGGTTGTCAGCTACAAATCCCGAGCCGTCAAGACCCGCTAACGAGATCTCTCTATTGGGACCCGATAAGTCTTTCTTCTCGTTCGAAGGTCGCACAGACACGGCCGCGCCTGCAAGCAAGGGTGCGGACGAGGTTTCTTCCAAGAGCCAGACCGATTTGAAGCCAGCTCTTGCACCATCAGAGCCTGGAAGCCTCTCATCTAAGCCAAAGCAATCTTCATCGTCATCTAAGGTGTCTGAATGCCCACCTACTGCCATGCAAGGCGAGTCACGGGATGAAGGCGAGGCAGAGTATCTTGGCAAAGCAGTGAAGTATTTCAACATGCTCCCTTCACGTCCTGGTTCCGCTACGCATACCATTCAAACTGTGGCTAGCAAGCTTCATGCTGCCTACGCTCCCGGCCTAGCTAAGCTTCGACCAGAAGAAGTAGAAAAGCTGAAGGCACGATACTCATTCGCTATTGTGACCTACATCAACAAGAAGGTCAAGCTTAACCCTGAGCCAGTGACCATAGCCTTCGTGAATAGCGTACTAAATGATAATAACGGCAACTTCTTGCAGCTATGCGCCGCTCTGGTCACCGACAAATACATTGCGCTCGACAGCTTGGAGCACATCACGCACATGTGCCGGAACGTTCTTAACGTACTCCCAAAATCCGACGACAGTGTGACGGCTACTTCCAAGATCGATACAGCAGCTCCGGCAATCACTGCCGCCAAAGCGGATCCCAAGACGCCAGGTGATCCATTGGAAGGCATAAAGGCTTGGCCGTCACAAGAGAAACGTGAACACGGTACGTTTTACACTGGTGCAGCACAAACTATATTCACGCTGGGTACTGACTTCAAGCAGGCGCAATCTACCGGACGTGCATCCTCAAAGGTGTCGGCGGAGTTAAGACTCTGAACGAGCTCCAAGCTCTTGTTTGGGGCGGACGCGTAGAGTCGATATCCATGCCAGAACCTGGTTCAGAGAATGCGGTTGTCAAGTTCCTCACTCCAGAAGCCTGCAAGGCCTATCTTGACGCTACTCAGAATGGCATCGAGATCCAGGGCAGTTTGAAGAAGACCGTCGTCTTTGTGAATCAACAGCCAGGTCCAAGTTCCATCAATGATGTCATTCAGAACTGCATCGATGGAGATGTAACCCGCTGCATTCGGGCTACGGGCGCAGACGAGGACTGGTCGAACGAAGCGCTGTTTAAACTCGCACGCGGCAAGCAAAAGATTCAACGCGATGTTGAGCATATCAAGCAAGGCAAGACTGCGCGCGGGGTAAGTCAATTCACGCACATCTGATTGGGGCGCGACTGACATACGCTAGCACCACTACATCGAAATTCGGTTCGGTAACATCTACCACGCCCTCAATTTCAAGACCTACCTAGTGAAGGATGAAGAGTGGGAGCGCTGCTCGATTACCTACACCCCCGACCCATGCGAGCTCGCAAAAGGCGTGCACTACGATGGAGCAGATGAGTAGAGCAGGAGTATCTTCGACTAAGATGAGCCAGAATTTGCCGGCAAGCTGGATCCAAGTACAAGAAATGCGCCATCTACAGATCGTTTGCAGAAGTCCAGGATATGAAGTGAAGCACGATGCGTGTCTTAGACTTCTAAGCATGTCTCTCCCTTTTCTTGACATCAGTCAGTGAGCGCTACGCTGTAGACTGGGCGTCAAGTATGCGATAATACACCTCCACTTTGATGCCATTTCCATCTGTCTTCCTGCCGCGTGATTTACACTTCCCATAGTTCAAGACAGGAGAAATCAATCCCTCTTTCATGTGTACATCAGTCGTAGCAAGCATGGAGGTCACATCGATCTATAACTGGGTCCGTCGCTAGCGCCAAAAAGTTCAGTGCCCCACATTTGACCATTCCAGCGCGTCCATCCCAAATCCTCCATCAAATCTGTGGCCCGTGACCCTTACGCCTTGCACGACAGCTGCTCATCCCAAATGATGGCAGATGCTGTGGAGCAATGTGAAGTGCCAGTTCCGGAGAAGTTGCTGCGAGACTTGGCCAAAAATGCGGCCAAAGCCATCCCCCGTTTTGACGAGAAAGAACCAATCACCGGCGTGAAGTAAGATCACAAAGTCCGTGAACATCGAGGTTCAGCATCTAGATTATGCTGACTTTGATAGAGAGCTTCACGACCTGATTGATCCTCTCCTGGAGACAACCGATCTGCCAGATCTGAACCCTGGTCACAGAGCCGCAGCATCAAATGCACTGTGCTCAATTCTCGAATGCTGCCAAGCATCGCAAACCGACTATGCACGTAACGCTATCCTGGATGACTCGGTCTGGCTGCGGCTTTTCAACATCTACCTGCAGAGATCAGACGACGCCAAAGGCAAGTCGATGAGGCAGATGCTCCTGCTTCTCACCAGTGTCATAACGAAGAACCAAAGTGCACGGGCTGCTGAACTCCGATTGCAAGCTGCGTCAACATTCGTTGATATTATATGCGACCGACAAGACCGCATCAAAGTCAAACCAGCCTTACAGGGCCTTGCACACTTCTTGCTCCGGGATGTAGTGTCAATAGCACAGCTGCTGGACATCCACGGTGCCCAGTCGACATCCAGTGAGCAGCTAGGAAGTTCCCCACAGGTCCTGTTCAAGACGTTCCTCGTATGGGTGGTTCATCACGACACCTCCCTCTCGGCCGGCCATCTGGTGAAGAACTTCCTTATCCAAGCGCGCCGCCTGCCTGAGTATCTCACTCAAGGGGAGAATAAGACCGTCTCGCCTCTATGGATAGAGCCAGTGGTAGAGATGCTTCACGATTGGCCGGATCGTCTGCGCGAGTTCAAAGCAAACGTATTCCCACACTGCTTCTTGCCCAACATCGACGAGTATCTGCGGTTCCTCTCCTTTCTCCGTTTCGGCCTGCATGTCCAGTCGAAAGGCGAAGTACCTCAAGCTTTGCGCATGTACGAGTCGCGAACTAGTAGCTTGTCGAAATCTGAAGAGTTCAAGATCCTCTTGGCCGCCCTCGAAACTGGAAAGGAACTGACCATTGTCCGTGACATCGGTAAGTTAAATGCAGTATAGTGGTGTTGAAATTACATTGACATCTCCAGACTACCGCGCATGCGACCGCATCGAGATACAGGGCAACTCATTACACCTGCCTGACGACATCTTCGACGCGTGGATGTCACACTCTGAACCCGAGGTGAGGCTCGCTGGCATGTTCCTCTCAGTACACTCTACCGCCGTCACGAAACCTATGACTGGTGGCGTCTTCAAGTCACTGAAGCGCAACCTGTTCCATCTCCACGCAGACACCGATGCTTACTTCCGGAGGGAGGTCCACGGTTATACACAAAAGCTGTTTGACCGCCTCCGAGCTAGCACAGCAACGCTGTCAAAGAGTTTGGTCAAAGGCCGCACCCCAGAACAGGGGCGATTGCCAATTCCAAAAGAGTGTTTCCAGGAGCAGAATGCGACGTCGGAAGATCCATTAACAGAGTCTCTTGCATTCATCGTGTGGTACACAAGGTTCCTCGAGTGGGAGCTGCGCTCGACCGGCACCTACCAGCGACGCATCACGGCTCTTCGGTCTCTGATCATTGTCCTCAAGTCGGGCGTTGACGCTGGCGTTCCACACGCGCAGCTTTCCAAGTCCGCACAAGGAGAGCTAAATTGGGCGCATAGTCTACAACTCTCGAATACAAATTTTACACGACTACTGCTGGACTTGGTCATGGACCCGTTCGACGACATCAGAGAAGCTTCCATAGCAGTCCTGCAGCTTTCGTTATCGGCGTTACCAGACTCTGAAAAGACTGCGGCGCTGTCGACGCTCCCTCAGTTTGTTGCTCGTGCAGAGACAATGATGCTGCGTACGGGACGGGCTGATCAGGCTGATGGAGTCGCTCGAGCGTACGCGCTGCTGTTCAATGTGGCCGATGCAAATGTCACGGAGGCGTTGGAGTTGCCCTCTTCGAGCTCCGGAATTTTTGACGGTCTAAGAAAGCAGCTAACAGACACACTCGAAATCGCTCGCACGAACCTATCTGAAGCTGTGAACGGCCGCCCAGTACACGGTATCTATGCTGCCTTAACGTTCGTTCCTCATTACCAGACTGAGTTCTCCACTAATACTTAGCAGTTACATCGTAGACCAGGATACCTTCTATCCGTCAATTGCAAAGGATGCTCCAGAAACACATCGCACGTGGGTTCAGGCGCACGATGAGCTGATAGAAAGCTTCGAGGCTCTCTGGTCGATAGTGTACAACGTTCTCTGCGCAGATGCGCCGGAAGGCAACGTTCCTGACGAAATAGACGAAGCAGCAAATCTGGACACCAGAGAAGTTCTCAGCTACTCATGGAGAGGTCTGAAAGAGGCTAGGTTAGTATATTTCTCACAGACGCGACTTCTGCTGACAGGCCAGCGTTTTGGTTCGAACCATCATCACCAGGGCGCCTATTGGTAACGATGAGCAGTCGATACTCACCCCAGCCGTATTCGAGAGGCTTGGCCGCCTTTGCTTTACCCAACTGCTCGAGCTCCGCCACCGTGGCGCGCACTCGACAGTCGCTCAGACGTTCGCAGCATTTTGTCGTCGATGTGCAACATCCAAGATCCCAGAGCTCAAGGCACTGCCAGACGCCTGGTACCAGGTGAGTCTATTCAGAAAAGCTCGAGAATACTCTGACAATCATGTCAGGAAACACTGCGGTCGATGCAAGACAAAGCTGGAGCCATCACTCGGAGATCTGCTGGTATCCCCACGCTGATGGCCAGCATCATCGCGGCAGAGCCAGAAGCTAGCAGCAGGCTGCTCGCTCGTGCAATGACTGACCTAACCAACGAAGCGTCTGTGGAGGCGCAGCACACCAACATCGAAGAGAGTCGCCTCCCGCAGGTGCATGCTCTCAACTGCATCAAAGAGATCTTCACCACTTCAAAGCTCAGCGTAGCGTCAGAAGCGTACATTGCGCAGGGACTCGAACTGGCAGCAAAGACCCTGAACTCGAATATGTACGTTGCTGGATGTTCTAGAGATCAAAACTGACATACGCAGCTGGCCGATCCGGAACTGCAGTCTCATGCTCTTCAAGGCTCTGATCGAACGACTGCTGGGCAGCAGTGAAGCGCAGGACTGGAAAGAGCAGGAGCGCGCAAAGACCTCTCGCTTTTCATACGACAACTACCCCAGCTTGCTCGGCATACTGGCAGACCTTCTCGACCCTGCAGGTCCTGTCAAGGTAACACTCGAGAGCAGTGTAGAGGGCAGCAACCCCTTTGACCTCCATGGCGCCGAGGGTGTCTTCCCAGCGCTGCAAATCCTGCGCCAAGCGCGGCCGCCGACAAACCAACTGGGGCCGATCAGGGCGTCCGTTCAGAAGCTCCTGGCGAGCCCACACTGGCATATGCGGGATATGGCTGCTCGGACGGTCGTGGCCCTGCTTCCGTCGCACGAGATGTACGACGCAGCATTCGATATGCTGAGGGTGGACTATGGCTCAACCAACACGCGACACGGCGTGTTGTTGGCCGTGAAGTACATGATGAGAAAGCTGGCCAGCGACCAGCTGAGTCTAGGTAGGCAATTGTGTTCATTAATAACACTAAGCTAACTTCTGCAGCCTCACAATCTATCGAGGCGTTGCTGCTCGAACTCATCAACTGCGCTCCTCGATGGTTCACCCGCAACAAGTGCCCGTTCCTCGACGCCGTCTTCTTCGACATCGTCAGCACTTGTGGGCTGACCATCCTCCAGCGAAAGGAGTCGGAGCCTGTGCTGTTAGCGTGGACACAGCTCACTGCACTCATTGAGATCGGTCCAGAATACGAGCTGGACATCAGCAGCGTGTCTGACGGTCCGCTCCGTGCTGAAGCGCTGGCCAGGCTGTTTGTCATTGACCGTGTTATTGTTCGTCCTGAATCGTTAGCAACCATCGTCTCAGAAGACTACCAGAGCATCGGAGACGCCCTGATGCTCCTGGCAGCGGAGGATCCGGACACCTGCTGTGCCGCGCTCGAGACTCTGGAGACGATCATCGAGAAGGTGTTCCCCGACGCTCCGAAGAAGCCGGTGTCGCTGCTGATGGCACACATCCACCGCGTCGTGCTCAACGCCGCAGACCCCGAAGTCACCTCCAAGGCGCAATTCGTCCTCGCCGACGCCCTCGACACCGCGCCCGAACGCCGCGCCGAATTCTTCAGCCTGCTCCCGGACACACAGCTCCTCTCGACCCTCCCCAAACTCGAAACCCAGTGCCTCGCCGGCCCCCCCTCAAACACCCAGTCCGCCCTGCCCCTCCTCGGCATCTTCCTCGACCACACCTACGCCGCGCTGCCCTCCTCCCGCGCCCCCGTCCTCGCAGCAACAACCCGCTACATCCGCCTCCTGCGCACCGCCACCACCGACACCAACCCGGACGCAACCCGGCACTCCGCCGCGCTCTCCCTCCACGCCCTGCACCACCTCTGGGCCGCCCCGCCCGCCCTCGCCCTCAGCCTCGCGCTCACCCTGCACACCCTGCTCTCCGACGACGACGACACGACGCGCGACCTCGCCGCCCTCGCCGCCGCACACCTGCTGCGCTGCGCGCCCACCGTTCCGCTGCTCGCCGCCGCACAGCTACAGACCCACCTCCCCCGCCTGGCCGCGGGCGCCCCGCACCTCGCCACCCACGCCCTGCGACACCTCACCGGCACCCCGCCACCCCCGGCCCCCTTGTTCGCCCCACTCGCGCCCCAGCTCGCCGCCGCCACGCGCCCGCAAACCGCGCTCTTCGCGCCCGAGCGCGCAAACCAGTTCGCCGACGACGCGGGCGCGGCGCTAGCGTGGCGCGACGTGCTGTGTGCTGCACACGACACCGGGACAGTGGTTCTGCCCGCCGCGACGCTCGCGGCCGCCGCGGTCTGGACGCGCGACGCGCTCGCGGAGCTGGCCGCGCGCTACGACGACAAGGCTGATGGGCCGCTGGGGTGGGGCAGTGCGGCGGCGGTTGTGGCGTGGGGCGTGAGGGTTGTGTGTGTCGCGGATGTTGTGCTGCAGGCTCCGACGCAGACTCCAACGCCCACGCCGACGCAGGACGTCAAGCTCCTCCTCGCGCGACTGCTCACAGCGATGAGCCGCGCGGGCGGGCACGGGGGCGTTGTGGCGCTCGCGACGGGGGTGCTGGAGCGCGATGTGCTGCGTGGACTGGGGGTTGTGAGGGGGGTTGCTGGGGTGGCGCCGGGGTATGCGGGGGCGGGGGGGTGGTTGGGGTAGGTTTTGATGTTGAGACGGTGGGGTGTTGGGTTGATGGTGATGTGCGGGTTGATGGTGATGTGCGGGTTGATGGTGGTGTGTTGAGGTGATGTTGATGTGTGGGGCTGAGAGAGAGATAGGGGAGGACGGAGGGAGTAAACCCCGCCCTTGTCTCCCAGAAAACGACAGTTGTGAACAGAATAGAAATGGAATGGCCATGATACATGACACACCCCCACCTCATCAGAATACTCATACAAATCTCTTCTCCTAGTTTCTAACCCCCCCCCCTCTCTCTCTCCTCGCCTTGTTCCCCCGCAAACTACCGCGCCTTCCGATACCGCCCCTGCCGCATCTCCGCCTGCAGCGCATCCCCCTGGTCCGGCAGGGGCGCTCTCTTGCGCTCCCAGCCGTCCTGGCCCTGTCCCTGCGCCTGTCCCTGCTGCGCCGGGGGCGCCATCTGGATGCCGGGCGGGGCGAACGCAGCTCCAGCCGGCGGCAACCCCGGCATCCCCGGCATCCCCGGCATCCCCGCCAGCCCCGGAAACCCCGGCGGCACGCCCTGCGGAAACCCGGGCGGCGGGAACCCCGGCGGCAAGCCGGGCGGGAACGAAAAACCAGGCGGCGGGCCCGGCGGGAACGACGGTGGCGCCGCGAAGCCCGGCGGGCCGGGGTGGTGTGCGAGTGGCGGCGGCGGCGGCATGGCGCCCGACTGGATCAGGTGCGCGAGGCGCGCGGGGTCGATGCCGGCGGGGATGCCCGGGGGGAGGGGTTGTGCGGTGAAGGGGGGCGGGGGGAAGGGCGAGGACGAGGGCGCGAGGCCGGGGAGGGGCGCGTCGTGGTGCAGGCCTGGGAGTGAGAGGCCCGGGGGCAGGAAGGGGAGGGGGTGGGGCTTCGCGGGGAGCTTCTGGTCGACGAGGCCCTCTGCTTCGTCGGCGGCTTCCTGCTCCTCGTCCTCTGCGCGCTGGCGGCGGCCGTGCGAGCGGTCGAAGGTGCCGTTGCGCTCGGCGGCGTCCTGGCCGATGTGGTAGCGGTCCTCGGGGTACTTTGTGTCGCCGGGGCGCGGGCGGGTCCAGAAGCGGGTGACGCGGTCGTTGGAGCCCGAG
Organism: Boeremia lycopersici; assembly: GCA_022609225.1. Classification (NCBI taxonomy): domain Eukaryota; kingdom Fungi; phylum Ascomycota; class Dothideomycetes; order Pleosporales; family Didymellaceae; genus Boeremia; species Boeremia lycopersici. The sequence goes on from JAGKPY010000041.1 coordinate 116,813, forward strand.
GCCAGGATGTGGCCCAGCGGGTGCCAGTCGAGGGTCCAGACGGTGAAGTCGTGGGCGTACTGGATGGAGTGGGCGGGGTAGATGGGCTGGGCGGGGGCGTTGTGGGGGTCGGGGGCGTGGTAGGGCGAGAGCGAGGGCAGGGTGGCGGCGGGGGCGTTTTGCTCGTCGAGCAGGTAGTGGTGGATGCTGCCGTCGACGCCGGCGGTCGACAGCAGGTTCTTGTGCATGGGGTGCCAGGCCATGGTGATGATGTCCTTTTCGTGGCCGCGCAGGAGGAGCACGTCGCGCATCATGCGCAGGTCGAAGATGCGGGCGGTGTGGTCGCGGGCGCACGTGGCCAGCAGGTCGCCGTGCACGGGCTCGAACATGGTCTTGCTGATGGGGTTCTTGTGGCCGTGCAGGGTGGTCAGGCAGCGGGCGGTGCGCGGGTCCCAGAACTTGACCTGGTGGTCCTTGGAGCCCGACACCAGCAGGCCCTTGTGCGGGTGCCAGTCGACCGACTTGACCTCCCAGCCGTGCCCCGTCAGCGTCAGCTCCTCCTGGCTCGAGGCAAAGTCCCAGATCTTCAGCGTCGTGTCGTCGGCGCACGTGACGAACTTGGAGTCGGTCGGGGCAATGGCCAGGCCGCGCACGGCCTCGGCGTGGGCCTGCATCTCCTTGACGTTGTTGAAGTTGGTCTGCCAGTACTTGACGACGCCCGTCTGGTCGGCCGACAGCAGCCAGTCGTCGGTGTGGGTGTACTCGACGCAGCGGATGGCGGCCTCGTGGGCCTGCATGATGGTCTCGAAGTTGAAGCCCATGCCGTTCCACAGCGTAAACTCGCCGCTGGTCGAGCCGGTCAGCAGGCGGCGGCCCTCGGGGGTCCACTTGACGACGTTGATGGGGTGCTTGACCTTGTTGAGCGACGAGTGGACGGCCTTTGCGGGAATCGACTCGGCGGCGCGGGCGGGGCGGGCGGCGGGCGGGGCCATGTCGACAATGTAGCTCGCGCTGGGCCGCTCCATCTCGGCGGCGGCGGCGTGCTTGTAGCGCGGGCGGCGGTTGCGCATCCACTGCACCGTCGTCGCGCCGTAGTCGGTCACGGCGCCTGGGGGGTCAGTAGGGTCCGATCATTTCAGTTGATGCACGGCGGCACGTACGCTTCGGGCGCGCGCGCGGGGCGCCGTCGAACTGGTGCTGCCAGGACTCGCGCTCCATTGTCGCGTTCAGTACAGTGCGTCGTGGGTCAGCGCGCCATGGTGCTGTTGCGGAGCTGCGACGACGTCCGCTCTAGCGCGCCGCATACATTCAGCCGCATACATTCAGCCACATACATTCAGCCACATACATTCAGCCACATACATTCAGCCACAGGCCTTGCCTGCACCAGCCACACCGCTCCAGCCACACCGCACCAGCCACGCAACGGCGCCGATCTGGGGAACCGGAAGAGGGGCCTGCTCGTCATCCAGCTGCCCCAACAATTCACACGCACATCCACATGGCAGCAGGCCGCCATGCGCTGCGTCTCCCTCTCGCGCCCGCGGCTGGCCAAGTAGCTCGCTTGCGCTCATTCCACGCCTCGGCTCAGAGACACGCAATCCTGCATCCCACGCATTGATAAACCCCCGACTCCCGTGCATTGCTGCATCATGGCTACCCTCACCCACGCCGCGTCGTCTGCAGTCGACACAGTCAACACCGACGCAGCCAATTCCACCCGCCAGAGGGCGCTCAATGGCGAGTCTATGCAGACCAATGCCGCGTCCACGCAGACCAATGTCGCCAGCGTCGAGCGCTCAACGCAGACGCGCTCAACGCAGACGCGCTCCAAGGACACCAAGTACCGCCATGTCTTTGCAACCCACGCAGAGGCCCGCACCACCTGCCTGAGCCACGAGTCCACCGACACCCCCAGCTTCGTCGGCTTCAGGAACCTCATGATCCTGGTCCTCAGTACGGCCCCTGCCACCACTGCTCCCCCCCGCTGACCCAACAGTCGTCTCGAACCTGCGCCTGATGATCGTCAACCTCCAAAAGTACGGCGTGCTCATCTGCATCAGCTGCCACGACTACCGCCGCTCCGACGTCATCACCGGCCTGCTGCTGTACCTGCTGGTGCCCGCCCACCTGTTCGTCACCTATCTGATCGAACTGGTCGCCTCGTGGCAGGCCAAGCGCGCCCACGCCAACCTCGACCACCCCGACAACCCTGAGTCCGACCACGACTCCCCCGACAAGTACGCCGCCGCCCTGCGCAGCTTCAACTCCACCTGGCACACCGTCGCCTTCTTCCACAGCATCAATGCCATGTCGAACCTCTACATCGCCACCAAATACGTCTACTACGACATCTTCCACCCCGGCATCGGCACCCTCTGCGAACTGCATGCCGTTATTGTGTTTCTCAAGTGCGCCTCGTACGCCTTCACCAACCGCGACCTGCGCCACGCCTATCTGCACCCCAAGCAGGCCGATCCGCTGCCCGCCCTCTACGCCTCGTGTCCGTACCCGCAGAACATCAACTTCAAAAACATGTGCTACTTCTGGTGGGCCCCGACCCTCGTCTACCAGCCCGTCTACCCCCGCACCACCCACATCCGCTGGGGCTTCGTCTTCCACCGCCTCGCCGAGGTGCTCGTCCTCAGCATCGTCGTGTGGATCGCATCGGCGCAGTACGCCGCCCCGCTGCTCCAAAACTCGCTCGACAAGCTGCTCACCCTCGACCTGCCCGCCATCCTCGAGCGCACCATGAAGCTCTCCACCATCAGCGTCTTCTGCTGGCTGTGCGGCTTCTTCGCCCTCTTCCAGGCCTCGCTCAACGCCCTCGCCGAGCTGCTGCGCTTCGCCGACCGCGACTTCTACGGGCCCTGGTGGAACGTCAGCTCCATCCGCACCTACTGGACCACCTGGAACAAGCCCGTCACCAACTTTATGCGCCGCCACGTCTACTCGCCGCTGGTCGGCCGCGGCGTGCCCCCGCCCCTCGCCCAGATCGTCGTCTTCTTTATCTCGGGCCTGCTGCACGAGCTGCTGGTTGGCGTGCCCACCCACAACGTCATCGGCGTCGCCTTCTTCGGCATGATGGCCCAGATCCCGCTGATTGCGCTGACGGATACGATCCAGCGCATCCGCGGCGTCGACGGCAAGACCGCCGGCAACATGATCTTCTGGGTCAGCTTCTGTCTGGTGGGTCAGCCGCTGGGCGCGCTGCTGTATTTCTTCGCCTGGCAGGCCAAGTACGGGAGTGTCAGCAAGCAGTTCGAGGCGAGTCGCGCAGGCGGGATGTTTTCGCTGCGGTAGCTGCGGTAGTTGTAGGCACCGGGTTGGTTGTACTGTACTATAGATTGCGGGGCTGGGTGTTTATCGTGCTCGCTGTAGCATTGATCAGAGTATTGAGATAGAGTATTGAGATTAGAGTCTTGAGATGAGCGTATCGAGAGTAGACCTCGTCCACAAACAAACCCCAACTCCCGACTTGCCCCAAGAATCCACGCCTTCCCAACTGCGCTTCCCAACTGTGTTTCCCTACTATGTTTCTCTACTGCGTTTCTCTACTGTGTTTCCCAACTGCGTTTCCCTACTGCGTTTCCCATGCGTGCCGCGGCCCGGCGAACCCCCGCCCCGCACCGCACCACACCGCGCCCCACATCCCCGTCCCCCGGCCCCGCCATCGCTATAGGTATTGTACAATGCGGACACACGTCGAGGGTAACTGCACGACCTGAAGTAATTGCACGACCGAAGCAACTGCACGACCTCCAGTGACTGCATTGCCTCCGAGCCAGCAACTGCACGATCCTCAGTAATTGCACGGCCTTGGAGCTCAACAGCACGGCGCAGAGCGGATATATTCCTAGTACAACAACAGTATGCTGGTCATCGAGTGCAGCGGGTCGCCGTACGAGGTGAGTCCGGTACTATGCGTTGCAGGGAGATGCAAGGCGAGGGCGATGGCGAGGGCGGGGGTGCTGGGGTAGGAGGAGGAGGAGGAGTAGAAGCAGGGCCAGATGTGATGTTACGTCTGAACTGTGTCTACTCTCGAGTCTGCTTCCACATCTACTCCCAAGTCTGCGTCCACATCTACGCCCAAGTCTGCGTCCAAGTCTACGCCCAAGTCTGCGTCCAAGTCTACTCCCCCCCTCCCCCCTCTCACCCAAACCCCCTCCCTCTCTCCCCCCAAACCCACTAACCCCCCCCCCCCCTCCAGATCGGCCACACCCACGGCGCCCGCGCCTCCGCTCAAATCCACCGATCGCTCGCCTTCTACGCCTCCCTCTTCCTCCGCGCCTGCTCTCTCTCCTGGCCCGCGGTCCTCTCCCTCGCGGCCCCTTTCGCAGAGCAAGCGCGCGCGCACTGGCCCGAGTACTACGAGGAGATGCGGGGTATTGCGGAGGGCGCCGGGGTGGGGGTGCTGGATGTTGTGGCGCTGAATGTGCGGACGGAGATTCGGTTTGGGATGGGGGGCGGGTGTACTGCTCTGGGGTGGAAGGTCGATGGGGAGGAGGGGCGGGTGTGGATGGCGCAGAATTGGGATGTGAGTACATCGATTGCCACCTTGCTGTTGAGTGTGTCGGACAGGCTTCCCTCGGGTCGCGAAAGAACGGGTTCGACCAGCAACTGACCGCCCACAGTGGGACACGGCCCAGAAAGAGAACCTCGTCATCACGCGCATCGCGCAACCGCCCCTCCCGACGCTCATCCAAGTCACCGAAGCCGGACTCATCGGGAAAATCGGCTTCAACAGCGCGGGCGTCGGCGCGCTCTTCAACGCCATCAGCGCGCCGGGCGCCGACGCCACCCGCCTGCCCGCGCACCTCGGGCTGCGCGCCGTGCTGGAGAGCCGCTCGGCCGCCGCCGCGGTGGCGCGGCTCGAGCGCGCCGGCATGGCGGCCGCCGCGCACATCCTCGTCGGCGACGCGCGCGGCGTCGTCGGGCTCGAGTTCACAAAGTCGACGTTTGCGCGCTGCGAGCCCGACGCGCGCGGCCGCGTCGTGCATGCGAATCACCTGCTGGGCGAGCACCCCGGCGAGACGGATACCGTGTGGCTCCCGGACTCGCGGGCGCGGATGGCGCGCCTGGAGGAGTGTGCTGCGGCGCTGGGGGCGGCGCCGGGGTGGGGCGAGATAAGTGGGTTGTTTGAGGACGAGGCGGGGGCGCCGGCGGCGATCTGCAGGACGCAGACGGCGGAGACGGGGAGCGCGACGCTGTTTAATATTGTGATGGATTTGACGGCCAGGAAGGCGGTTGTGAGGCTGGGCCGGCCGACGGAGCCGGACGAGGTTGTTACGCTGCAGCTGTGAGGGTCACGCGGACGGAGGATATCAGATATCTCTTGCGGCAAGAACTGCCATGCATTGCGTGCATTAACTGTCTGCTCTAACTGTCTGCTCTAACTGGTATGTCTGATCCCACCAAGATAGTGGGTCTCAGCTCCTGCATGCTGCGGGTGTGTCCGCTCCGCGCGCCAGGGGTGCCCTCGGTTCGCCCCGCAGACAAGTCTCTCAGCAACGTGTACCAGTAGAACCGTTCCCAGGCGTTTCCGTCGCTGCACGTCGACTAGGCGACTCTCCCGCGTTCCCCGGCACGGGCTCGTGGTTGTGCGACGTCGAGCTGCAGTGCATTCGGCACCTGATTGTTATTCGCGGCTGAGCCACGCTACCATGTGTGAACCCACTTGGGCCGCAACAGCGATGATTGCTTCCATTTGTAGATAGCAGGAATGTGCTGCGGCCAATGCTCGGGCTTGGAGAATCGTCACACGCAGCCACATGTTGCAAGACGAGCAGGGTAGCGTCTCGGTGCCGAGGCAGCGGGGATTTCTGGTAGCAATCTCGACAAAATCCATGCGCATTCGACGCATCCATTCGGGATGAGCAGCACTCGCAGATATGTATTTGGCGATCGACATGTTGATTGCTCAGTGAGTCTCCATCTCGTACATGCACTCGATGCTTGGGTGCAGCTGGAATTCTGCGTTCCAATCTCGGGGTGTCGTGGTGTATGTGTACGCGTTGAGTGGTTCGATGGGCTCCGATGTCGCGGTAGGATTGAACAAATTCCAGTGAGACAAGCCGCCTCCCACCTCGACCATCGCGTGGCCCAACTCGTCGTGGCCAGAGCTACACGAGATAGGCGTGGTAGCTTGAGGCACCGACAACGCGGTTATGCTTGCCTTCGAAGCGAACAGTTCCTGGTATTCCTTCTTCAAGGGAGCGAGATATCTCTCGTACTCCTCGAGGCAGCGAGTGGCAGCGGCCCAGCGCTCGCGAATAGACCGAAAGCACTCCGCGAAGACGTTCATCGACTCCTGGACCTGCTCCCACTGGTATGTCGTCAGGACCTCTTGCTTGCAATATTGCAGCCCCTCCAAAAACACAATCGCACAATGGAAGACATGGTGACATGGATGGAAGACGTATTTGATCCTCCCAGGAGCAGCCTCTGACTGCTTGAAGTAGCCAGCAGCAATTTTCACTGCCTGGGTCATCGCAACCATCCTCTGCTCTGTGGTGGGCACCGGTACGCGCTTCGATGGACGATTAAGCATGAAGAGGATATAAGGCACGGCAATATCGGAGTACAGCGTCATCTCTTCCCATCGTGCCAGAAGCCCGGTGTCTTTGTTTGCGCGTGCTGCAGCGTAGATCTCGCGCTGCCACTGGTGGATGCGTTCGATGCAGTTTTGCTCCCAACTCTCGACAGAGTCGAATTCCTTCGGGATGGGCTCATCCTGCCACAGAACTGAAACGCACTCCGCTTCGACGATTCGAAAGCTGCAAATGATCCGCTGCGTGAACTTGGACACGCGCCCCTCAGGAACGGTCCCGTGCTGTGTGATGGCTGTATCGTCAATCTCCAGCGGAAACTTGACTTGGATTCCCTTGATGGGCAGGCTGGTAGGGAAGAGGAAGATGGAGCAGACGCCGACCTCCATTTCCCAGGCGCACCAAAACAGCCGCCGGCGCATATCGCGGTCGTAGTCAGAAATCTTGGCATCATTCGGCAGTTCTTGATGCAGACCCAGGTCTATCACTGACTGGCTGATCAACCCGGTCAGAAGCCAGAGATCCGCCATGCTGGGATTGAGGAAAATGTACTGTGTCAGAAGGAGGATCGCCTGCAGACCAGCAATATCGTTCGTTGCGACTTTGGGGATCCACTGCATGGCGCATCTTACAAGCTGAAACGCCTGCTGGTTCGCTTTGACCACATTCTTGCGCGCGTGTGTACTCAATGAAATGGCCATGATCATGCATACTATGTACTGATTGCGTACACAGTCTTCTCCTGCTTTTGGGGGCTTTTGCGGATAGATTGAATTGAACGCTGTCGTGACATCAGTCCGGTGGTATATGGGATACTGCGTGATGATTCGTTCAAGGTAGTTTTCGAGTAGAATCTTGGCGCCGTTCTCATCGGCAATCAAGTCGCGAAATAAACTGATGGTGGGAGGGTTGATGATCGACCTTGGGTGGTTCTCGTCCAAGTCGGTAGAGCCCACGGGCCCTTTCCTCGACGGCAGTGATGTCCCTTTGACGACACACTGCAGGATTGGCCTTGCCTTGGAAACACCGAGGAATGGTGGGGTAATGTCCTCCATGGCTTGGTTGACAAGGCTGTCGGCAAAAGCACACTTCTCCGCGCCATGGCAGGTTGGATATGCCTCAGAAGTGAAGGAAGTTGCAGGTGATAGCTGACCAAAGCGTCTTGATGACGGCGGGCTCTGAGCTCCCTCCAGGCGGGCGATGTGAGCTTCCAAATGATCGGCAATACTCCTATACGGCAAAGTCGAGGCTGTGGAAGAATCAAAGCCAACGCATCTCACACCCGCAGCCACACACCGCGTGCAGTCTGGCACTTTAAAATCGCACTGCTCTACGTCAGTATGCCGGGTATATATAGTGAGACATGGTAAGCACCGCAAGCTTCCTCTTTCTGCACCTGGCACAAGCGAGAACACGGCGGCGCACTTTGTTTTTCTGCATCGTACAACGTGGGCGCTATGCGACTACTGTGGGACTGCGCAGGGCTCATGGCGTAGAAGCCGTCGTGATGGTTGTGATGATGCTGGGAACTGGAGGTCGAGGCTCGCGGCTTGGGTGATTTGCGGTGGGTCAGCCGAGTCAATATCTGGCACCTCGGGCGTTAGCTGGGTTAGCGCGCTCATACAACAACAACATTGTGCATGTTGGCGACGTGTTTCTGCTGAACTTCTGGTCAGGAGGTCTATCCTTGCATCTCAAGAATGCAGCATCTCCGAGCGTGCATGCAAGCGGCTGTGCAGCATGCACGCAGCAAGTGAGGGTGCCGATAGTTTGCGGCTGCCGTCCCGCCTGGTCTGCGGCGCTTACCAGATAAGATCACTCGATCTTGCGTCACGGTAATCCTAGTTCGTCTCCCAGCTCATCACGCATTGATGCCGTTGCATCCCTTCGCGCTTAGGACTAAATGGCTTATATCTAACGCCTGACTGCTGAGGAGCTCACCGACCTTCGTACCGACTACCTGATGGCTTCCGCGACTGGTCATAGCAGTGCACCTGCAGTGGACCTGGCTGCCGTGATTCAGGTATGGTTTATGATCGGGTCCCAACTCATACTGAAGCTTGAGACAGGGCTTGCCTGCATGCAAGCGCTGCAGGGAATGCCGCCGTGGCTGCGACACGCTCCTCCCGAAATGCCGGTCATTAGGCTCTCCCAAAGTCCAACAGCAAATCTAACAACAACAGGCAGTGCAGCAAAGCCGGCGTAGATTGTGTATACCACGATCATGGTCGCGGCGAGCTGGTTCCGCGCAGGTATGATGACTAAGTGTTACACTGGACGGGTCCTTACAGTGGCGCAGCTACATATCCGACCTCGTCGATCACGTGCGCAGGCTTGAAGCACAGAGCAGCTCAGCATCCCCGACTGCGTCGGTGGACACACCGCAGAGTGGAAGTTTTTATGCCAAAAGCGACTCGATTCTGCCGGGCGCTGTTCCCCAGTACGAGCACCACTTTGCATACGCGGCGGACAGCTATCGCTACCTTGGCTCGGAATCGTGTCTCTTGAAATCGCCACGGTTGCAATCGACGTATGTCCGCTCTCCCTTCGACGAGGAAGATGACTTCGTTCTCGAATGGAAGTCGTCGCCACAGAAGTTACATGAGCTGGTAGAAGAGTACCTTGAATGCATGTATGAACGCCGTCTCACGTGTGTCGAGCTGAATGCTAATGATGGTAAACGTAGGCAGCCGGTGTACCCCATTGTTGATGTGTCACACCGATACCTCGACCTGGAAGTTCCTACCGATCTGTCGCCTATAGAGACATTCACACTGAACATGATCTACTCCATTGCCTGCCATGTCATTCCCAATAGTGCAAAACGGCAGGACGCGCGGAATCTATGGCAATCGTCGGGAAAGCAAGCGCATTATCAGGCGAACTGTCTGAAATACCGCAACCTCGCGGGCAAGTTCAACGACAAAGCCATGGACCATGTTGAGGCAGCAACGCTCGAGCCTACGATAGACACCCTTCGAGCAGTGCTGCTGATGGCCATAAACAGCCTGTTCGATCCAAAGTCTGGCAACATCGGCCAGCAGATAGCTCTCGCCGCCCGCATTGCTTACAGCCTCGAGGCAAAGGCAGAACAGGAGGGATCGACGCCTGAGCACACAGACATGCTTCGAAACATGCACATGACCATCTTCAGCATAGAGAACGAGATCGCCTCCACCTTGGATCGGCCAGCAACGTTTCCAGAACCAGTAGGCTTAGTCACACGTTGCGATGTTTGCTTCTAACACCTGCAGAACTGGGAAATACGGTTTGACAAGACCAGACCCGCTGAGTATATGTGTTCGCTATTCAGATTGCAACATCGTTTCCGCAACGGTGACTCGACAGCAAAGGTGAATGTACGAAAGTTCCTGCCACGCTTGGACGAGAAGGCCGAATTGCTTCCTGTTGTCCGTATTGCTCTGCACACTACAGTGCTTCTGCTGGATCCAAGCTGGGGCAGTGCATGGTGGGTGCTTACAATCAGTGTTTAAACCAACGGCTAACGCTTTCAGGTACGTGCTCGAAGCTGTAGTGAGCCTGGGTGGCACATACACATTCCTTACACCACACTGGGTCTATCGAGCCGGCACAATCATCATCCAGAACATGCCTGGGATCTACGAGGGGGATGTTATCCAACTTTACTCCAACACAGTCCACGTGCTCGAGCTTTCGTCGTGGAAGTGGCCAAGCTCAGCTGCTCTCAATGCGTCCCTTGCCGACCTCATGATGCACATGAAGAGCAAATACAGGCCCGAGTGGGCCGACAAACTTCGGCTTGGAGATGTCAGGATATAGCAACGCAGTGCAACGCAGTGTTAGGATCAGATTTCAGTCAATGGGCGCGAAATTGTTTGCATCTTCTACCGACTTCGGTCTTTCAGCAATCATCGGCAAACATGTTTTCAAAGCGATCGATCAAAATAGCTATTAAGGAGAGCTCATTGCTGTCGTGCATAATTCAAAACACCACTATGGCATCGACAGCAGGTCAGCTGTACATCATACAACGGTCCACATTTCCCGCCCAAACCAACATCAGATGCCTGTTCTCAGCCGTCTTCTCTGAAGAATCTTCAGCACTGGAGCACGCACAGCGCATGCATGAAGCGTGTACCGACATCGGAGGAGAGCCGGATTCCAGAGAGAGTCCATACGTATACACCATAGACCTGGGCACAAGCACACACAGAATCTGCGTCCACCCCATCCGTCTGCCAAACGACGCGTGTTCAGATCAGGAAGGGCTGGGCTGGATTGTCGCCACGCTGTCATGGCCCACGCACGCGCGCCCGTTGACATGTCCAATACAGTGGGACATCCGCTCGCGATTCACGCTCGAGGATGCGTGTGAGGCCGCTGCGATCCTGGCGTACAGTTGCGCAAACCAGTCACCTAACGCCTCGTCTCTTCTTGCGGTGTGTCACGACGCAGACGGGATGCCGCACTGGGCCGGGCAAAGAGAGGGGACAAAGTTCCGGATCGACGTGTTTGACCGGAGTGGTTTCGGGCCGCAGATCGACGAGATGGCTATGGGTATAGATGCCATGGCGCTTGCGGGTCAGCCGTCACTTTGGCGGTTGTCGTGATGCAGAGCGAAGTTGGGAAGATATACAGGTTGGAACTGTTTTAAGGACCACATTAGTAACGCGGTTCTAAACTCTACCCCTGAGGTCATAGCGCCATCCGTGATGCAGTGTAGTGCTCTCTTGTCTAGCAGTAGTTTGCATATTGCTCAAACATTCTAGACTTGCCATACCGTACGATTCCCAAACGCCATTCCCTGCTGTAGCCTCAGACCTCCTATTGCTGTGGAGATCAGACTTCGCTACCACATATCCCGTTTATTTTTGCAACACATTGATCTCGAACATGCCCGAGAATCGCTCGCCACAGAACCGCGCCCCATCTCCCCCTAGGTCGCAGGACGCGCAGACACACACGCAACATTCGCGACCCCACAGCGCCGAACAGCACAACATCCCCGCCTCCAAACCACCCACCTCTACACCGCCGTCGGCCGCCGCAGCGGATGCGCCTCCGTATTACTAACCTGATTAGCGCACACCCCCACCGCAGCTTTACAGACTCACAAGACAAACTCGTCCAGACTGACCACCCCCGGGTCGCTGAACACCAGGTAGAAGTACTTGAGCGTCTCGGCGAGCCAGAAGGACTCGCACTGGTCCAGTTTCTGCGACGCGTGCGCCGCGGGCAGCGTCACGTCGGCGATGGCGGAGTGGCCGTGCGCGGTGCGCGTGGCGTTTGTCGTTGCGACGAAGAGCCGCCATGCGGCGTCCGAGAGCGCGGGGTCGCCTGTGATGCGGTGCAGCGTGAAGAGGGATTCTATGGTTTCGGGGCTGGGGGTGGTGAGCGGGGTGTGGTGAGCGGGGTGTGGTGAGAGGGGTGGTGGGGGAGGGGTGAGGGGGGGGGGGGGGGCGGGGGCGTACCGTAGCAAGTAGCGCCGGTCCTTGACGTGCGCGAACCCAGGCGGCAGCCCATCTTCCTTGATGATGTCTGCGGCGTCGGCGTGGCGGTCGTATTCGCCCAGCCCTGCGATCGTGACCGCGGCGCGCCACTTCGCCGGATCCCACACGCAGTCTGCGGCGCTGCCGCACGGCACCAGCGTAAAGGCCTCGGGCATGATGCCCGTGGGCGTGCTCTCGGAGGCCCAGACACAGCCATCGACGAGCTTGCGGGCGGTCGCGAGTTCGTCGGTGCGGTTGAACACGCGCGCTGCGAGGCCCACCATGCCGCCGGTGAAGCACGACAGGTGCTGGGCGGTGGGGTCGAGGGTCGAGGAGCCCGTGGCGCTGCTGAGCGAGGCGGACCCGGAGATCAGGATGTCGGCGTTTTGCGGGTTGAGCGGGCGGAAGAAGAGGTGTTGCTTTGCCTCGCGGATGGCGTTGGCATAGAGGTTCTCGTACTGGGGATCGAGGCCGGCGAGGAGGAGGTGCTGCTTCGGGAGGTATTCATACAGCGAGTCGGACATGCCGCCCATGGTGAAGTGCTTGTCCTGGGAGAAGTCTTCGCGCGCAGGGCTGATGCGGATGGGGAAGAGGCCGGGGATCTGGGTGCGGTCTTGGTGCTTGGAGAGCAGGGCCGTGATGCGGGCGACTGCGTCGTAGTACTTAGCATCGCCTGTTAGCTGCGTCAGACGGGTGAACTCGAGAGTGAGCGAACCCAGCTCCGCGCTGAATCCTTGGCCGTCGGCTTCTTGGTACAGGCGCAGAGCAGCGCTGCGAGATGTCAGCAGAGGTTGGCGTTGTGGGTGGTAGAACGCACTTGGCCCAGTCCCAACGCCCGACAGGCATACGATTCGGCGTATCGAAAGCCGCATACAACATGTCCCCCAGCTCAGTGGCCTTGTCAAGAAGGACGCGGTGCTTTGCTCCGCTCACGTCGTACGCGCTGAGCAGCCCACCCAAGTAGCGTATCGTCGTCTCAAACACATTGATACGAGTCACGCCACTCGTAGTAAAGTCAATACCTTTGACAGCCTTCACGGCTGCTTCAAACTCGTCGTCCAATCCCATAATCGCCAGTGTGTCCAGGGCGTCGACCAGGGTTGCAGCCCGCTGCCCAAAGGCGTTAGTGAAGCCTCCTGTCACCGGAGTGACTTCATCCTGCAGCCATGCGTGCTTTTTGTATCCGTTCCAGGAGTGCAAGAAGGCTTCTTTGACGGCGGCCTGCCTGCGGAGCCTCTCTGCCTTGTTGTGTTGGGTCTCGACGCCGAATTCGTGCTGGATGCGGGGAATCGCCGAGGGCGTGCCTGTGGGCAAAGCGATGGTCGAAGCTACTGGGTATTTTGGAGGGATTTCTTTCCACTTCACAGGCCCAATGACGCGGGTCGACGATGTGGCGGTCGGCAGTGGAAATCCAGCTTCAAGCGTAAGCTGGCGATAAGCAAGGTAGAGAAGGACAATAGAAGTGCACAAGACCGCAATGCGTCGTATTAGAGGGCCCATGACAGGCGATGTAAACTAGGATATCCAAACCATCTGCAATACAAAAGAAGGAGCAGAACAAACTCCACGAATCTAGACAGGAGGTCGTGAGAATTGACGAAATCTAATCAGACAGATTGAGCAGCTAATCGGAACGAGCGGATGGAGTGTGACCGGAGCGAAGACGACAGGAATGGGAATGTCCACGGAGTCCGACGCAGCGAGAATGAAACATGTCAACGACAGCAAGAAGGGGCAGCCCCCATAGCGGGCCGGAGGCTCACACAGCCCCGTGGACCTTGGCCGTCCTGACTTCCGTCGACGCGTCGTCATGTCAGGGTCCGCTCGCTTAGCCCGCGCTAGCAGGGGTAGCTTGCTCCTCACGATCCGCGGCGCCTCAGAGCTCCTGCGCCCGTCCAACCACCAACAATGAAGTACAGCGGGTACGCCTGCGCTCTTCCCCCCACCATGCCCGCACTCTCTGACGCGCTGCCACAGCCTCTACTTCATCCCGTCGCCCAGCGCGCAGCCCGCCGAGTCCGCCGCGACCGCCTCCGCCCTCACCTCGTCGCTCGAAACGCACTTCCACACGCTCGCGCGCGCCGCCCCATGGACCCTCACCTACCGCCTGTTCCGCGACACGGCGCCGCGCTCCGACGCCGCTGAGAACCCCGCGCCCCACGTCCACACCCACACGCACCTCCTCACGCACACCGCGCTCAGCCAGAGCAGGTGCTACGTGCACGTGTCGCCGCCGCCGGACGCGCGCCGCGCAAGCGTGGTCGCGATTCCGTTCGCGCAGGCGGATGCACAGGCGGCGCTGCTGCGGAACCAGATGGCGGCGCTGTGGAGTGCGCGGCACACGCTGAGTATCCAGAACGGCGCGACGTATGCGGGCGGGTTGTTTGCGGTGCAGATTGGCGAGGTGCGGGCGCTGCGGGAGGCGCAGGGGGGTGGGGTGAGTAGTCCGGGGGTGGTGGTGTGTGTGAGTACGGTTGCGGGGGGAGAGGAAGATGGTGGCGAGGACCAGAACGTGGATTTGGAGTTTGCGCAGGCGACAATTCGGGAGTTCTGGGAGAAGGTCAAGGAAGGACGGGATCTGGGCAGGGCCGAGGTGAGGGAGGTATTCATGGCACCTAAAGAAAGGCGTGAGGATAAGGATGCCATGGTGAGGATGTGGTGTGAGGTGTTGAGATTGAGGGGCTAGCCTGGGACCTGAGCATTCACGAAGGACATCCCAGCGACTGCAAGTGTTTGCTGGTAGAGGTGACCTCTCGGCATGCTTCTGCTTATGATGCTTTTGTCTACACCAAGACTGCGCTGTGGACCACTCTCGCAATCACCGAGCCCAAGAGCCATCAAGGCTGAGTCTCACGAGATAAGATCAAGTGTGAAAGAGTGACAGGTTATCATTCGCAAGCTTGGGCTTGAACGCTTCTCATAGCTACTCGGCAAGCCCATTAGTATACCATCCCAGCATGAGGATCCGTACAGGTATCTAAACTACAACAGGTGAAAGAGTGGTGAACATGCAACTAAGGGTAAAGCAACGTTCATATTACAACAATTTACGCGACATCAGATCGGATCGGATCCATACGTGTGACGCCTTCCATTCCCTAGTTCAAAATGCAAAGAAATCGGATATAAGAGAAGAGTTGAAGGTCTATCCAAAAGCGGGGTTGACCTGTTTTGCTTGCACTTCCAGCACTCACTGAGCGCCAACCTCTTCCTCGGCCCATCCGCTCAGACCGCCGTCACCCTGGATGGCGAGTCCGTAACCGCCATTGCCGCTGCCAAAACCGCCGATGCCGGAGCTCAAGCTACCGAACGAGTTTTGCTGCGTTGCTTGGCTGGTCATGGGCTGGTTGAAGGGGCCCTGTGTGAAGACCGGAAGGCTCACGGCGCGGGAATGCTGGGCACGAGCGTTGAGGTTGGAAGGCGCAAGAAGACCGCCCACAGTGGTGGCACCGCTGCCGCCGCCATTCGATGTGCCGTTGATCAGGCTAAAGCTCGAAGTGCTGTTGTGCGACGTATGCGAGTGGTGAGGCTGCGAGGGCGTGTTCAGGTCAGCGCCGTAGAAAGCAGCTTGAGGAGACTGGTACTGCTGCTGCTGCTGTTGCTGTTGCTGAATGCTGGCCTCGGCTTGCTGTTGCTGCTGCTGCTGGGCCTGAAGGTACATCATCAATGGATTGTTGCCGCCACTGTTCAGGATGTTGGCTGGGGCAGGCGCCTGGGATGGGTACTGGCCATTGGTGCTAACACCCGAGCCAGGAGCACCAGATCCTGTGGGAGAAACAGACGGACCGACGCCACGGTTGGGCTGGAGGCCGTTGATGGGCGACGGTGACTGAAGGCCGTCGCTACCGGCTTGCTGAGCCTGGGCCTGGGCCTGGTTGTTCATCTGGCGGGGAGGGTTGCCACATCGGTCCTTGCCGAAGTTGACCTTGAACCGCTTGTACTCCTCGCGGCCACGGATGGCCTCGATAGCCTTGATAGCGTTGGCGATGTTGGTGAAGTTGACGAACGCACAGCTCTTCTCGCGAAGTGTGTTCACAAGCTCGATCTCGCCGTACTCGGAGAAGTCCTGCCTGAGGCGGTCCTCAGTCCAGGATTCGTCGAGGTTGCCGATGTACACATTACGCGAGGCTCCACCGCTGACAGCCAGGGCGATCGCAGGTGGCAGCGCACCAGAGTGCTTACCCCAGCCAATTTTCAGGCGGCGGTTGTGAATCATCAGACCCTGAAGGTTGCTGAGCGCGTAGAATGACGCGGCAGAGGTGGGATCAATGAATGTCACGAAGCAGATGTGCTTGTCAGGGATGTACCTGATGTGGTGCAGAAGACCGCCACGGACGACGTTGCAGATTTCCTCAATGGTAGTCTCAGGGTGAATGTTACCCAAGTACACAGTACGGTTGCCGAGGTTGTTGACACCACCAGCCGACGTTGCAACAGCTGCGGCGGCGACAGACTGCTGAGCAAGAGCGTTGGAGATCATGTCCCGGTCCGCGCCGTTGAGAACGTGGGCGTAACCAGGAGCAATACCAAGGTACTGCGCAGCGTTCTGTTGCTGGGTCTTGGAAACGTATGCGCATCGGTCCTTGCCATAGTAGACACGGCGGGGTGCCTGCCACTTGGGCTCTTGAGGGAGCTGAGCAACGGCCTTGATAGCATTGCCGATCGAGAGGAAGTGGACGAAGCCAATAGCCTTCTCACGCACGATCTTGACGGTATCAATAGGACCGAACTTGCTAAGATCCTCACGCAGCTCATCCTCAGAGACATCCTCGGGCAAATTGCCAAGGTAGACATTGCGGGAAGCCCCTGACTGTTGGACAGCAAGGGCAACCGATGTCGGGACCTGGGAGGGCTTACCCCATCCGATCTTGATGTCCTGGCCACGGATCGACAACTTTTTCAAGATTGCATCCGAGTGAAAGTGGGTGGCAGAGCTGCTGTCGAGGAAAGAAATGAATGCGCAGTTCTTGTCAGGCAACAGCCTGACGGACTCAATCTGTCCACTTCTGACGTGGCCAAGGATCTCCTCCGCGGAGGTCTCCGGGGGAATGTTGCCCAGGTAAACAGTCCTGCTCGTGCCAGAGACGAGACCAGGAGCGATTGGCATAGACGAACCGAATCCACCAAGACCTTGAGCACCAAAGCTAGAAAATCCCGTAGGCGACTGGGGTCCGTTAAAGAACCCGGGTCCGTTAAGGCTCGTGGGGGAGACTAGGCCCTGGTACAGGGGTGAGAGGGGCTGCTGCAAGGGGCTCCCCATGTGGTTAGAATGGTTGTTTTGCTGCTGGTTCTGCGCAGCAAAATTGCCAAAGCTCTGGAACTGGGGAGAAGCGAAAGCCGAAGGAGAGCCAGGCTGAAAGGGGCTGCCCAGAAGGAGTTGCGAAGGCAACAAAGGCGTGAAGTTCATGTCATAGCCAGTGCCAGGCGTCTGCATATCGACAGCGTTCTGGTTGCTCGGATTAAGCCTTCCGGTATTGATCGACATGTTGTTCGACCTCTCCGGGTGCCTGTCGGCATAGCCCGGCTGGTTGGTAGCGAAGGCTCCATGCGAGAAGCCATGGTGGCCTCCGTTCATGCCGTTCATATTGCCGTTCATGCCGCCGTTCATCTGCCTGTGGAAGCTAGACTGCAGACGAGGTCCAGTGGGTGTTGAAGATGTTCCCTCGTTTTGCATTCCAAGCATATGCGGTGGCAGACCGAAGCTGTCCCGCGGATTGTGAGATAGTACAGCCGTGGTGACGATGTATTACTGCGTCCAGGACTCGATGGACCGGACGGCGAAATATGTATGCTGAAGGTGAACGTGCAACCGGTTGCAAGTGGTCGCGAAGGATGCGGAGCGGAAGCTAGTGCGTCAATGCGTGCAAGACAATCTGCGGTAGTCAGTGGCTGGCCGTCGGTGTATTGAGCCCCAGATCAAGGGGAAAGGCTTACATCCAAAGCACAATGGCAAGTGGGTACTTAATACAAGATGGGCTGTGCCGAATCGAAGGTGAAAGGGATCCAACAGCTGCTCAATGTATACCAGTCCAAGCAGACGTCGACAGTCCCAGATGCAAGGTCGAGCAGAGGGTTCAAGCGCGGTATTAGGAGCAGATTAAAAGCCGCGGATCTCGAGCAATGGCCACACACGGACAAATTAGAGGCTGCGTGCGCGGGGGCAGATGCTGGCCTGGGTCTGTTTTTTGGTCGGCGTTGCTGAAAGAGCGAACAATAAGAATGAATGAGGCAAAGAGGCCGACTTTGCCAAGGGCCCCGGAGCTGGAGAAGCGTAGATAATGAGCGAAAGGACCGCAGAGGACAACGCGACCTGATGGCAGAGGGGAGAAAGAAGAGAGGTGGGTGGAAAATGCTCTCACCGCGTTGCGAGACAGGAGAAGGCAGCAAATGAGTGCGACCAATACGGGAAGGCGTGCCCGTGCACTACCCTGCAACGAATCGCGCAAACCATTTAGCAACACCTGCCGGGCCCTGCAGACTGGGGCCTCCAACCGTCGCCGACGCCTGTGCAATGTGGCGTGCATCGCTTGCAGCAATGTTTCTGCCTGTCTCACGTCGAGGCCAGGGACGGTCACCCAGCTGCGGCCGCCGATCACCGTCGCAGGGCTGACTGCACTGCAGCGGGTGCTTGCAGGATCGTGCCTGAGCTAATAAGAGGCTCCCGCCAGGTCCCTTCTCCAGAATGCAACGAAAAAGCAACCAACACGGCCCGGCGTCTGCGAGGCTTCTGGCGGCTCCCTGGCGAAAGGGTCCTAACTACGGCGCCCACTCCGTGGGCACGTCAGGGACCCTAGCGGCGAAACGCGTCGTTTCATGAAAGAGGAGCGTGGTCACGTTCTCATCGGCAGTCGCTCGCATATGACGGAGTTTTGGATGCAGGGATTCGCTGTATTTGTATTTTGAACGACTCCTTTATGCTCGCCGTACTCGTAGAATTGAGTTTGTGAGGCGAGTTTGTAAAGCATCAATTTCATGCTCAAAGGGGAAGGCGCACGGACTTGGATTCGTGAGCAGTGACTGCCGACTCGTGTCTTTTCGCCTACTGCTTGCCCACCACTCGACACAGACGCAATGTCAGAACTGTATCCGTCGATTGCGCAGTGCGCTGTCGTAGCGACGGCCTTGAAAGTGCTGCTGTTCCCTGCATAGTAGGTGCAATGGCACGAAGTTTTAACATCACGGACATGGTGGCTCACGCGTTTTGCCAGCAAATCAACAGACTTCGAAGTCCACCGCAACTGGCTGGCTCTGACGCATTCACTTGACATCAAGGAGTGGTACTATGAAGTGAGCCTGTGCTGGAAGACCTGTGGCGGGAAGTCTGACTCGTTTATAGAAAACATCAGAATGGACACTCGACTATCCACCATTCTTTGCCTACTTTGAATGGCTTATGTCTCAGGCTGCTGCATACGTTGAGCCTGCGTTGCTGAATGTGAAGGACCTCAACTATGACAGCTGGCAGACCGTCTGTTTCCAGCGAACCACTGTTATTGTCACGGAGCTGGTGCTGGTCTACGCTTTGCATCTGTACAGCACTACCCCCATTCGCATCTTTCTGCTTGCTGACCTTAGCCAGCTATGTAAAGACGTCCAAGTCGAAAGTCACCGCTCATGCAGCCGCACTGTCAATTCTTCTTTCACCTGGTCTTTTGATCATCGACCACATCCACTTCCAGTACAACGGCTTCCTCTATGGTGTCCTCATACTATCCATGGTTCTGGCAAGGAACAAGTCGACGCTTCTTCTCTCAGGTCTCCTCTTCGCAGCGCTCCTGTGCTTGAAGCACATCTACCTCTACCTGGCTCCTGCCTACTTTGTGTTTCTCCTCCGCGCGTACTGCCTGGGTGAACGCCGAAAGTTTCCGTACTTCACCATCCGCTTCTGGAACTGCGTCAAACTAGGCGTGGGCATCGTTGCCGTTTTTTCCAGTGCCTTCGGACCATTTGCACTCTGGGGTCAACTCGAGCAAGTGTTCAAGCGCTTATTTCCCTTCTCGCGAGGCCTTTGCCATGCTTATTGGGCTCCAAACGTCTGGGCAATGTACTCGTTCACTGACAGACTGCTCATCTATCGTAAGTTGCCTGTTACGACGCTTCTCGGTTTGTGCTAATATGTCGTAGTGGCCCCTCGTCTTGGCCTGGCCGTGAATCAAGACGCAGTCAATAGCGTCACTCGTGGACTCGTTGGAGATTCTTCATTTGCTGTGCTTCCCGACATCGTACCTCTTACGTGCTTTCTCCTCACCCTTGGCACTCAAATTGTGTGTTAGAGCCCCTCTCGACACATGGAACTTACTAACAGTGCACAGCCCGTCCTCCTGCGCCTTCTCTACAAGCCAACATGGGAAACCTTTGTGGGCGCAATCACTTTGTGTGGCTATTCGTCCTTTCTGTTTGGCTGGCACGTCCACGAGAAAGCGATCTTGCTCGTCATCATCCCTTTCAGCTTGGTGGCCCTCCGTGACCGCCGATACTTTGGCGCTTTCCGGCCTCTAGCAGTCTCTGGCCACGTGTCACTGTTCCCTCTGCTGTTCACAAGTGCCGAATTTCCCATCAAGACGGTCTACACCATCTTCTGGCTTGTTGCTTTTCTGCTGAGCTTCGACAGACTCGCACCAGCGTGAGTTCTCTACAAGCTTTTATGTTTCATCACTGACTATGACCCAGCTCGTCCGAACGACGCCTCTTCCTGCTTGACCGTTTCTCTATTTTCTACATTGCTTTGTCTATCCCATTGATCGCGTATTGCTCGCTGTTCCACAGCGTCATCTTCGGCTCCCGCTACGAGTTCCTCCCTCTGATGTTCATCAGCTCGTACTCAGCGATCGGCGTGGTCAGTAGCTGGTTGGGCTTCTTGGTTGTTTATTTTGACACATGAGTCTGGGTTGGTCGTTGCCAACCTCTGTGGTGATTGATAGTCATCTTTGAGCCTCAGTTTGTGATGGTAATCCCCATCCTTCTCAAGGTCGAGTATGCTTTCCACAGAAACAGACATTGAACAATATCAGTTCCCTTGCATGATGTACTCCCACAAACATAGCCAAAACATTGAGTTGCTCGCC
Organism: Boeremia lycopersici; assembly: GCA_022609225.1. Classification (NCBI taxonomy): domain Eukaryota; kingdom Fungi; phylum Ascomycota; class Dothideomycetes; order Pleosporales; family Didymellaceae; genus Boeremia; species Boeremia lycopersici. The sequence continues at coordinate 137,876 of JAGKPY010000041.1, forward strand.
TGTCGTTGTCTCCAGCAACATTCTCTGGGTAGTGGGAAACCCCCGTGTCTGATAATGGATCTGAGCATCTACATGTATTGCGCAAGCACTATAACACTTGAGGTGAGACGGAAAGAAGTGTATTTTCTCGTCAACTGTTCAAGTTGGCGAGGCGGAAGATCATGCCCAGGTTCAAGTGGGTCGGGTCTGTCCACTGGTGGTGGCTCAAGACCTACGGGTTGACGTACCTCCCTTTATGTCTACCAACATCACTCATAAATTAGTTGCAAGCGATCAGAACATGTCGCATCAAGATTTGACTCATCTCGACGATCAAAACGAGTCCGAATACGCCTGTGCTGGACCTGCAGCGGTGTGCAGAAGGTAGGGTTGTGTGAGGAAGACGTGAGTAGGGTTCATGCCGATTTAGGTCAAGGTCCCTTGGCAAGAGCGTTGACTGTCCGGCAAACTACCTTATAACTTTCCCTCCCCCCCATTGAATTATTCTAAGCCATCCTGCCGCTCTCACCCCTCTATCGCCTCCACCTCCGCATCCACAAACGTCACGAACTCGACCACACACCCAAGACACGCGTTTTCGGAACTGCACGACGCGTCTCGGAACGCATTTCGGACCCACGAGGCTTGCGATAAGTTTTACGACATCATAGCTGGACACGCGCAACAGCTACAGTCTTGGTAGAACATAGCTCGGAGGAGCTGCGCAAACATACACCTAGGCTCAATCGACGTTCTGAAGCCTACGCGACGCGATTCTGGCAACGCGACCGTTCCGAAGGTCGAACCGCGATTGCTCGAGCGCGCAAGATCTCACATGAGCTTGTAATTCAGCAACATGGTATGACAACCCATGAGGTCTTGGGTGATCGTTCTCTGACCAGACAGGTGCTTTTCAAACGCAAGCCAGTGAAGTTTGACCCTACACCGAGTGATGTCGGAGATTACGATGAGGTATGGTGTACCACGACTGTCCTAGAAAACATGCTAACGTGGATAGGTCTGGGTCATTGACAAGACGGGGGAAGTCTACAGCGAGTATGACAAATATCTCAGGCGGTACGATGCACATCCATATGACGTCAAGGTTGAGGTCTGCTAACACTGCGGCAGGTTAGACTTCTATGCTCAGGTAGGCCCCGAGTTTGCAACAATTATGCTCTTGAAGAAACGGCACTAACACGCTCCGCAGAAGCTGTTCACCTGCGAGTCTACCGGGCATTCGGGCTACACCTTTTTCGAGGCCATGGAGAGCCAGGTGAGCTCTGAGCCTGTCTGGGAGGGCATCAAGGTAACGGAAACGCAGACGGAGGCGTCAAGGGAGATTGACAGCATCTTCCCTGATACTTTGAGGTCGCGTGTCCTCCACTTCGTCCAGTTCAGGACCACTTCGCGCATGGACGACTTGGGTAAGTTCTGGCCACACATCGCTTGATCCCAGCTAACGGTCTTTCTAGTTAATCTTGTATTTGATGTAAGTTGTAATCCGACGATGTTATGGTAGATCTTTGAAATTTAGTGCTAACTCCTGGCAGGAATTCAAGGAGCAATACATGGTTGGAGACAGGGTCTGCATCGAGGTCGAAGGACCCATCAACCGCCGTTACGGCGTGATCACAGACATCACCGACAATAGCCAGTTACATCAGCATGCCTTCACACGGTCTCCTGAAGAGCAGTACCGGGCCTACACCTACGTCATCACCATGGATGACAACAACGAACCCATCACAAAGTACAAGGCTGCAGACCTGCAAAGGGACCGGAAATACTTCTCAAAACTCATACTGAAGCAATTCCTCCGCAGCACGGTGACGAGAGAGTCGTGGATTGGTGCTCCTTGGATGGCGAGGGACCATTTGGCCAAACGCTACAAGATTCCCACCAAGATTCCTGACAACAAGACTCGGGAATCGGTGATGGCGCAGAAGAAATTGACAAATGGCTCTCAGCAGAACGGCACGAGATCACCCATTCAGCAAACTCACCCGCACCAATTGGTTAACGGAGGCGCGCCACAGACGAATGGTCACCGACCTCAGCAACAAAACCAGCACGGGCAAGGGCCGTCTGCGTTCGTTCAGTTTGCAACAAACCCCCCGCACGTGCAACACCTGCCCCATCTCATACACCCACATGCTCAGCAGATGCACGGCGGACTGCCACCACAGTATGCGCATCAAAACGGGCCGCACCATCTACAACAGGGCGTCCCTCTCAACATACCGAACGCCCTTCCTCCCAATCTCGCGCACCTTATCCATCATCCACCCGGCGCATTGCCTGTCAATCTACCATTCCAAAACGGATTCATGCAGTATCAGCAGTTTGCGCCCCGGAACCCTCAACAACATCAGCAACAGCAGCAGCAACACTCTGTGCCGTCAAAACCCTTCGAGCCGATCAAGTATCCTATCGAAGATTTGGAAATTTCGCAGCCCCGCCTGAGTACTCTGCGGCCTTCGTTGAAGTTCTTCTCTGACGACGTCCCAGATGGCGTGGAGGGGCCTGCGGAGGAGGACAAGACGGGTATTTTGATGAGGAGTGTTGGCCCGCTACTGTGCGCGTGGGAAACCCTCAACGTACACGACACTATCTACTCGCTCGACTCTTTCACATTCGATGACTTCGCAGATGCCATGCGGTACTCCTCAGAGGAGCAAGAGTGCGAGCTGTTTGTCGAAGTCCATTGTTCTGTGCTGAAGCAGATCGTTGGCGAGAATGGCAGACTCCAAGCTTCTCTGCCAAACATGGCTGAGGCGGAGGAGTCGGAAGAAGAGGATTCGAGTGAAGAGTCGACGCCAACACCCGAGCCAGAGCCTCCCAAGCGGACTACTCGCAGTAGTTTGAGAAAGTCTGAGGTGCAGCAAATAGTCGAGAAAGCCCGGACGCCAACCCCCGAGCCGCCGAAGGAGGTCCACAAAGCTGCCGCGTTTGTTGCTGATTTCGACTGGATCGAACAGCTAAAGATCAGGAACTTCCAGAACGGCGGCTGGCAGGCTATTATGGTAGCTCTGTTGTACCGCTTGTCTTTTGACCCACTTCAAAAGGAGACTTGCGACGAAATCCTTGCTGTTCTTGTACCGGGTGCCCAGGAACCGACTATTGAGAGCATTGCGGAGAACTACCGCGATATGGATGTCAACCTGCGCGTCTCAGCGCTAGACCAGGCCCTGCGCCTCACCGTGACGACCGAGGCCTTCCGTGATCAGCTCAATGCGGCGTCCCTCGAAATGACTCGACTTCGCAAGGAGAAGATCGAGTTCCAGAGGAAACGCAAAGAATTGTAAGTCGGTCATTCCAAGACGTGCGCACTACTAACATATGCAGGGCCGATGACTTGTTCAAGCTGGACCTGGAGCGCAAGATCAAGCTGCCCGACAACACGCCAGCCTCGCCCTCTGATGTTAAAGAGAACGAGGACGTATCAATGCTCAGCGTGTCGGAGTCGGTCGCCGAAGCTGCTGACGGAGACGTCAACGATTCCGAGGACGCATCCGCCGCGAAGAGCCGAACGCGCACGAAGAACAAGCGGAAGGCGGCAGCGGAAGAAGCCCGCAAAGAGAAGGCCAAGAAGGCGAAGATCGAGGCGGAGAAGAACAAGAAGCAGAAGGAGTGGGAGAAGCTGCTGAAAGCAATCAACGACAAGAAAGACGAACTTAAGGAGTGCGAGGCGAACATCAACGAACTGGACGATGACCTCCGCGAGACGCTGGTTCATCGCAGCAAGGTGCTGGGCAAGGACCGATTCCTCAACAAGTACTACTGGTTCGAACACAACGGAATGCCATTTGGTGGCGTGCCCAACAGCTCTACGGCAGAGTACGGATACGCCAACGGACGCATCTGGGTGCAAGGACCGGACGCCGAAGAGCTACAGCCGTGTCTTGAAGAGCCGGCTCTGTCACAGGACATGCAGCGATTCAAGTTTACGATCCCACAGCGAAAAGAGAAGGAAGAGGGGAGTACACATCTTGCCACATCCAAGGAGTGGGCCTACTACGACGACCCCGAGGACATGGACAGGCTGATTGGCTGGTTGGACGAACGTGGCCATCGTGAGAAGCAGCTGCGCAAGGAGCTGCAGATCTTCCGTGACCGGATCGCGGAGTACATGGAGAAGATGAAGAAGCATCTCACGAAGGCGGACAAGGCAGAGGAGGACGAGGAGGACGAGGACAGCAAGCCCCGGGTCTCGACGCGGGGCAAGGCCAATGCGGACAAGGAGGAAGTCAAGGACCGCTGCCTGCTCTGGACGAACAGCATCATGCTTGACGAGTACGACTACACACACGCCACGGAGTACGAGCCTCCGAGGAAGGGCAAGGCTAGGGTTGTCAAGACTGCCAAAAGCAAAGGCCGACGGTAGTTCGCAATGGCAGTGGCGCGAGGATTTACGGGTGTTTGGTTGGTGTTTTTGGCGTTGCATGCGTACCATCAGCATGTACTGGGCATTTTCTGGAGTTTGCACACGGGATGAGGACAGCATTGCGCTGCGGATAGAGGTATGGTGTTACGGGTGCACAGGACGTCGGCAACTGTCCATTACTTGTCAGGCAAAGTGTACGGTCGGAATTGTTCGATGAGCACACGGCTGCTCAAATTGGGTAGCACTGTTATTGTACAATGAGACATGAAGGATGAAACTGCGCGAGTGTGCTGCCTGAGACGCCGTGAAGGTGCTGACATAACCGTGCCAAGACATGGTGACGCTCCAACGACGGCCTGCATCAGGACAGCGTCGCGCGTCGTCATCGAGGTTGTTCCGCGATATTGTCTGCAGATCTACACACAACAAGAGCACGGTAAGCATGGGCGACGCAGTCCGGGCGCCATAGTCGTGTGCGGCTGGCGTGGTGGCCCTCCCGCTGCGCGGTCTCGGCAACTCCCCATACGATGCGCTGACCACGAGGACAGGCCATGGATTCACGGTCTAGCCTGCTGGGCGGCGGCGCGGTGAAGAAGGTCATCAAGACGGAGAACAAGAAATTCACGCTCAAGATCAAGAAGGCTGCTCCCAGGCCCACAGAAGCAGGCAACTGGAAGGAGAGCGACGCAAAGAGTAGGTCGCTGCCCCTGCTCGCGAGCGTGTCTAACGCCCGCAGATGCCGACTGCAAGCCCGCCGCGACGGGCTCGCCGGTGGTCAACCCGCTCGACGAGAAGACGCTCGCGGGATTCCAGACCGGCCGCCCCCTGGACGACAAGGTCGACACAATACAGTGCAAGCACTGCCGCCGGCCGATACTGCGCGCCGCGTCCGCCACACACATCCGCGACTGTCTGAACAAGAAGGCGGACAAGCAGCGCAAGAAGAAGGAGGCCAAGGAAGCAAAGGACGCGGCGCTGCGCAAAGAAAAGGGCGAGGACGACGACGACATGCGCGCGCGCAAGTCTGCGGTCAAGGGCCTCGAGCCGGGCGCCAAGAAGGGCAAGAAGCGCAAGATCGACGGCGACTCGGAGAAGCCCGGCGCGAAGAAGAAGAAAAAGGACGAGCCCAAGGCCAAGGGCGCGAAGCCCAAGGGCCCCGTCGACGTCGAGCGCCAGTGCGGCGTGCCGCTCCCCAACGGCGGCTTCTGCGCCCGCAGCCTGACGTGCAAGTCGCACAGCATGGGGCTCAAGCGCGCCGTGCCCGGCCGCAGCCTGCCCTACGACATGCTGCTGGCGCAGTACCAGAAGAAGAACCAGGCCAAGCAGCAGCGTACGTATATCTTAGATATATATTACTCAGCTGACCCCCGCAGGCGCCGCCATCGACGCCAACGCCCCGCTGCCCGAGGACCTCGAGCCCTCGGGCGCCGTCGACTCGGACGAGGAGAAGGACGCCATCATGGCCGCCCTCGCCCGCCACAAGCCCCGCCCCCTCGCCGCCTACACCCACGTCTCCCAGCGCTCCAAGTACCAGTACATCCGCATGAAGGACATGATCCGGTCCGCGCTGGGTGCCCCGCCCGCCGCGAACCCCTTCGGCAACCCGCCCAGCGCCACCGACGGCGGCATGGGGCTGCGCTTGGGTGGTATGGGCGCGCCGCCGAGCGCGTCCAGCGACGCGTTCCCTGGCAGCGCGGGCATGGCCGGGTTTCCGATGAGCGCGGGCCTGGAGGGGATGGGGCGCAGGCAGAGCGGGATGGCGGGCGGGCCGCGGCAGATTCTGCCGGGGCAGTTGCCGGGGCCGGGGCAGAGGAAGAGCAGTCTGAGTGTGGAGTCTTGAGGGTTGGGTCTTGAGCTGGGTTCTTGAGCGTTGGGAGGGCTGGAATGAAGAGTCGTGACTGGAGTAAGGCGTTGGGACGGGGCGTTATTAAGATACCCGGTTATTTTCTGATCAATACATTCACGATCAATTCATTCACAATAACACACCCACGATAATACATCTACGACCAACACATCTCCAATCAACACGTCTCCTTCCCCCCTCCCCCCTACGCTACCCAAACCCCGACCCCCATCCCCCCCCCCGACCCCCATCGGTCCTGGATCAAGATACGCAGTGACGGAAGCTTTATACGAACAACGGCGGGGTAATCGCACCACATCAGCATGATTGGAGCAATGCCATGGTACGATGCGAGATTGTGATATTCCGGCTACCGACTGTCTCTATCTACCTGGTCATATCGAGTGGCCTTTCCAACCGCGAAGCCATGTCGGACTCTCCAGATCCGGAACGGCCGTGCAGCACATCATGAATGCGTTTGAAGACCTGCTGGTCGAGGCAGCATGGAATCCAGCCTTGCAACGCGAGGGTTTCCAGACATTCCTCCGGAAGCTGTGCCGTGCCGCAGTGCGCTCATGCAAGGCCCCAGCCTGCCGGACAAGGATGCGCTTCCTTCTCCTGCAACCGAACATGTGACATCGTGTTTGTCGAGACGCTCGGTTTGCTGCTGATACCGACCGGAAGAGACTGAGCGATGAATGAGCTTGTCTCGGAACTAGACGCGCTGGACGCCACCTGGGGGGGGGGGGGGGGGTAGTTTGGCCGTTCTCCCAACATGCACCTTGACCGTCAAATCCAAATGTATCAATCTGAACAGACGATGTGCCCAAAGGCCTACGCTCTCCGACACTGCCAGGAAGAGCCGTCTTGATGTAGGTGGCCATGTCCAGGCACTGGCAGACGCTCGAGACACATCAATGTCTAGTCTCGACTCCAGCACTCAAATAGCCTGCGCAGCAAAGAAGCTCATGAAGCTCCCCGCCGTCAACCCGCCCACCAAACACAACGACATGAACCCGCCCGCGGCCTCAGCCTCTTCAGGCTCAACCCACTCCACAAACCCCATCATGCAGCTGCTGCCCAGATACCCATTCGTGAGTCCGAACAGCAGCTGCACGACGACGAGATAGTAAAAGTCGGAGCTGACGGCGGCGCCCTTGCCGCCGATGTTGCACAGCAGGTACAGTGGGATGAACGCAGCGCGGGCGACGGCCAAGAGGAACAGGATGCGCGGGTACGCGGTCAGGCGCAGCGCGGGCAGCGCGGGGCCCATGCGGCCGAGCAGGTCGCCCGCGTTCCAGAACAGGAAGCCCAGCGGGATGAAGGTCGCGGGCTGGAAGAGGCGCGGTGTGGAGGCGGGGTCGCGCACGCTGAGGATCTTCTGCGTGAAGACGGGGAAGAACATGGTGACTACGAAGGTCAGAAACACGGCGCTGGCGAGCCAGGTCAGTTTGCGGAAGAGCCGGGTTAGCGGGACGGGCTTGCGCTCGGAGGGGGCGGCGACGTCTTGGAGGTGCACGCGGGAGCTGTTGCGCTGCAGGGCGACGAAGGCGAGGAGTGCGAGCGCGGAGATGACGGTGGCGGTGAGGAAGTAGGCGAAGGCGGAGGTGCTGGACTGCTGGGGCGTGCCGTCGGCGTGTTCCTTGGGCGGCACGGAGAGCACGGAGACGATCTGGGCGATGCAGGGCAGCACGCCGGCGATGCCCTGGCCGGCCATGATGCCCTGCGTGTACTCCTCGCGGCCGAAGCCGGCGACATGGGCGAACACGCCGTTCTGGCACAGGCCGGCGGCCAGACTGGCGCTCAGCACCATCAGCATCAGGAACGCAAAGTAGACACCCGCCGTGACGCCAAGGAACATGTTCGTAGACAGGGCCAGCAGGGTGAAGACGCCGATGTTCAGGATCAGAGATGCTGCTATGCGGCGCGGGTAGTTGGCGCGCGCCTGGAGCTTGGTCAAGACGATCATGGAGCCGAGGTTGCCGACGGTCGACACGGACATGATGGCCGACTGGAAGTTGCGGACGAGGTTGTCGTTGGGCTCGAAGCGGCGCTGGAAGTACGGATTTGCGGCCAGGAACATGTTCCTAGGAATGTTAGTGTAGTTGTGCGTCCGGGGCAGCTGTCGTACCAGGCCCAGAGCATGGCCACGCCCAGCAGGAGGAACGCGGAGTAGGTGGTCCACGAGAAGGCGTTGTCTGCACCCTCGATGGGCTCGCCGTCGGGACGCTCCGAGCCGCCCTCGAGGGGCTCATAGGAAGCCTCGCGCTCCGTCTCGCGCTCGAAGATGCCGCGGATCCGTTTCATCGACATGGTGGTGGTGGTAGTGGTGGTCGTCGTGGTGGTCTCGGGTGCGGATACGAGAAGGGGTGATAAGGAGCGGACGTCTTCAGGGACAGGATGTTTGGATATAGGCAGATTCCATGCAGGCAGACATGTCTCAGACGAACATGCAGGCCGCTATCAGTGCAGGTGACTGGGGCGGCATCTGATGCATCTGATGCGCCGTCACGGCGCGTTCCTGGCTCTTGGCCACGCTAGCCCGGGCTGACATGACCCAGCGATCCCCCGCGGACATGCCCCTCCGCTTTTGTATCTCCAAAACGCCCTTCACCCGCACCGCCCGCGCGCCCTGCGACGACCACACCACCACAATGTCGCAACGCGCCCCCCAGACCCTCTCCGTCAAGCGGAAGCGCACCGAAGCCCCCGTCGACGCCCTCATCTTCGACAACAGCGTCAAGCGCCAGCGCAGCGAAACCGACATCTTCTTCCGCCGCCTCACCAAGCCCGGCGACGCGCCCCAAGACCCCAATGCCCCGGCCCCCGCTGCCGAGCGCCGCTTCCACCTCGACCCCGTGTCGCGCCTGAAGTCAAGACACGTCTTCATCGAGCGCCGCGCCGCCTCGCCCCCGCGCCCCACCTCCCCTCCGCCACAACCCTCGCCCGCCCCGGCCCAGACCCGCCTGCGCAAACGCCCCGGCACCCGCGCCGCCTCGGCCGCCACCGCGCCGCCCCCGCCGTCCACGCACCGCAGCCAGCCGTCCGCCCACGACGTGCGCGAACTGGAAGCGCTGGCGCACCGCCTCGACGCCGCGCCGCCGCCGCACCCGTCGCCGCTGAAACACAAGCCCAAAGCGCCGCACGCGCGCTTCGCGGAGCGCGAGCCCGCCAAGGCCGCGCAGCTCGCGCACGACGCCGACGCAGACGCCATGGACATCGACACCGACGACTACGTCATCGACACGTACGTGCGCGTGTCGCTGCCGGCGTCCACGCTCGCCCCCTCCCACGGCACCGTCGGCTACCTCGTGCTCGCGGCCGACGACGACGAGTGGTGGACCGGCAGCGACTCAGAGCCCGAGGCCGAGAGCGACGAGGACTCGAATGCAGAGGAGTACTACGGGAACGACTATCCGGAGGACGAGGGCAGCGAGGGCGAGGACAGCGAGGGGGAGGGGTTTGGGGGCGCCAAGGGGTTGAGGGGCGACGAGGAGTTCTATGCAGGCGGGAGTGGGAGTGAGGACGCGGGGAGTGGGGACGAGGATGATTTGCACTACAAGATGACGGTGCCGAAGGCGTTGCGGCCGGGGTATTGGGGGATGAAGGGGGAGGCGGCCTGATTGCACGGGATATGGCTGTGGGCAGGTGTAGGACCCCGGTGTATTGATTGTAGGCCAATCGACCGTGCAACGCTATTCCTCCGTCCAAACAGCCCGCCGATCCTCCGTGTAGTAATCACATCCGTGGTGCTGCATGACACACAGCTGCCCCTGCTCCCAAACGCAGCCAATACTGCTCTCTCTGCTCGCCCGCCGGCTCCAACAGCAAGACCAGAAGCGGTCGTTGGCGACAACCCACGAGTAGCTGAGCCATCTCACGGCGACCCACATGCCCTATCTACGGCTTCCCACACCACTACTCGTGCAAGGCAGCGGCTGCGGTGCGCGAGGTCGGAGCGAGACCGAGACAGACGTTGCAGCGACCGGGACGACGTTGCAGGACCGATGGGCCCTCCGCCCCAGCCGCCACGCCGGCGTCTGCTGGGCTACATCTGGGGCGACGCCCGGCGCGATGGGCGCGAGCGAGCTGTTGCTGGCGGCGTCCGGGGGAGGCTGGCGGGGGTTTCGCCCGTCTGCTGCGACCTGTCACCTCTGGAGCGTGGGCGACGTGGGGCGCGATTGGAGTCGAACTGGTGGGATGTCGCCCTGGGGGTGGCGCCCAGGCTGGGTGTGAAGTGCGCCCGCGTAGTCCTCTTGCTGCACGACATGCCTGGAGCAACGTTGGCGCGCAGTTCGCGACACTGGGCCGGCTTGGGACTGCGTTCTGGCGCGGTTGGAGCGAGACTGGACTGCACACCGCCCCTGCAGCGACGCTCCAGCTCGCGGCCGATGTGCGAGCAAGGCTGGACCGGGTACGAAGCTCGCCGCGGCTGTTCTCCCGCCGGGGCGAAACCACTGAATCCCACCCGGCAGCCGCGCCCTGGCTCCTGCCACACACAGCCGCGTGGGCGCATTCAACGCCGCCATCCTGCATCGCTTCCGCGCACCGCATTCTGCGCGTTAGTGCTCAGAAATACCGTAATCTTCAGGTGCTGCCTCGTAACATATGTACCTACCTCCAGCCAGAAATTGCGGTCTGTATCTCGTATAGAGGTTGAGAGCGGTGTGGTTTTGTAGTCCTGTGGCTCACCTCAGAGCAGCTATCTATTGTTGACCGCATTCTACCCCCTGACGCTTGAAAAGACGGCAATCTTGGGCTGCTGTCTCTTTTTAGATACGTCTATGTCCTGCGAAAGATCGTGGTCTGTAGCTTGTGTGGGCGTTAAGGGCGGTCTGTGTTGTGGTGCAGTCTCATAACGCTCTAACAGGGGCCGACAGTTGCGCACCGCATTTTGCCCATCAACGTCCAAAAACACCGCAATCTCATATCACTGATTTGCCTTGAGTAGGTCTATTTCCTGTCAAGGTTTGCGGTGTTTCACTTGCATGTTCGCCGAGAGCGGCCAGCTTGTAGTCTTGCAGTGCCGGAGCCTACCAAGGAGACCTCCTGCTGTTGACTGCATTTTGCGCACTAAAGACTGCCGGCACCGCAATCTCTGGCTGTAGTATCACAATATGTCGTTCTACCCCTAGCCAGATATTGCGGTCTTTTTCTTGCATGTACGCTGAGAGCGGTCAACCTAAAGCCTGTTGGTCTGTGACTCTCTAGCGTTACTCGGAGACTTACTGTCAAGCACCGCATTTTCTTCTATAACGTCCGCGTGCACCGTAATCTTCCGCTGTAATCTTATATTATATATTCCTACCTCCTACAAAAGATTGCGATGTTTTACTCGTGTGTTCGTTGAGAGCAGTTGACCTGAAATCTTGCCGGCTCGTGGCTCACCAACGTCAGACCTCCTACTGTTGGACACCGCATTTTGCGCAACAATGACCGCAGACACCGCAATCCTTGGTTGTAGTCTTCCTTTGTATGATTCTATCTACTGTCTAAGAATGCGGTGTTTTGCTCTAACTTTGGAAGAGGGTGGTCGACTTGTAGTGAAACAGCTTACTATGGTAAGGCCCGTGGCCAATCCGTTCTCTCTACTTTGTCCCTACGCTCCGTCCCAGACCGTTTCAGAATCTCGTACTTCACTCCTGCTCTGTGAATTCAACGCGATCTCAATCTCTCACTACTGCAGACAGCTGTGTTTTGCCCTGCACTGCGATGCTCGACACCGCTCTCCTCCCCTGCAATGCCGCAGCCGACTTCTTCATCACTGCACAGAGCCGGGCCGTACGAAGCATCTTCCTTGCCCGCTGCAACAGGATCAGATTTCGATCGTTAGCTGTGCGTGACGCGTGCTGCGCATGGTTGGAGTTGAATTGATCTTATGGGTCGGCTGCCACTTGCGCGCTTCCATCCACCTCACCAGGTGCCGTTGCGGCGGGTCTTTCCATCAGATCGTCGTGCTTCGCAGCACGATACAGGCAAAAGCTACACCATCCGAAGTTCAGCAACACGACTACGCCGGCAACGAGGACGAAGATTGCTATCTTAGGATTATCGATGCCCGGAGGATCGTGCCGCAACGGCGATGTTATCAGCAGCACCAGGCCCAGGATGAACATGACGACCGACCAGGCCATCTTCATTACCGGATTCTGCCATACGTAAACCATCATGGCGCTTTGCTGTACCTCTGTCCAGGCCTTTGCCGGAAGTCCAGACTTGTTCGGGCCTCGACTGCTCGATTGCTGAGCCCCGACTCGGCTTGAGACGTCGAGTGCGACCAGTCTGAGGATGACCTTAGTGGGCAGTGCCTCGTAGAATGCGTCTTCATGCTGTATCAGGGTGTGTATCAAGGCAGAGTGCTGCCCGGCGGTGATCAGGCTGAGGATTGCAAGAACCAGGCTAAAGTACCAAAGCGCGAAAATAAACCAAGGGGCCCTTGCGATCGCCGTCCATGAGAAGGCAGCGAAGCTGGCGGCCGCCGACAACGTGCTCTGAGTTGTTAGCAGGGGTACAACATCTGTTTCGACAAAACTTACAGCCAAGGTGACGAGCTTAGCCTCGTTGATCTTTCCATGAAAGAATGTTCGAGCCGATGTCCGCAGCTTGTCTTCATCGTGTTGCGCTAACACTATCCTCTGGATAGGATAGATAGTGTAATGGCGGAGAGTCCAGTAGTAGGGCCAAGCCAACAGGTACAAGAAGATATCAGACAGCCCCAGCTTCATGGCGGATACTTTTCGAGCTCGGGAAATAACTGCAACTTTAGTACTTCGTATGCAAGAGATTCGACCATGAAGGGTGTGAGGCATCAGGCTGAACAATCAACAACAGCCCAGTCACCGTCCGGCCACCAATACGCCTGCTACATCATGGCGACCTCAGTAAGAGGCTCCGCTGCGGCTGAGGGTGCGAGGACACAGGTCAGGACGATCTCTGCCTAGATCATGCGGCCAATCAGTATCAGTGGTCCTGCAGCCAAGGGATTCATTGGCGACGATTATGCTAAGCCACCACCATGTCTTGCACGACGCACATAACGATGCTCGCAAGGCACCGTCTTGTTTTCATGGCCCTGAAACTGGGCTTTAGATATAGTCCGAGCGGTAAGCCAGCCTTTTCAGCTCTGAGCTTCGTTGTCAAAACTGCAGATACCTTTCTGCGCTTCAGCCTTACGCGATAATCTTACACAGGTGATTGCGGTTTCAACTCACACCTACATACCGACCTACAGAAGTAGCTGTAGTGTGACTTGCAAACATGCCGTCCCTATTTGGGAAGAAGAAAGCCGCGTCCACGGTTCCTGCAACCCCAGTCCAAGAGATCGCGAGCATACGGCCATGGGACTATATATACCTTCGCACTGCGCCCCTAGAAGCTTCTCAAAAGACCTCCGGACCCGGACGCGGGTTCGCTGCCGGCGACGTGCTCCGCGGAATCCAATACCAACACTGGGCAATCCAGGTCCGACATTACATCTACGACGTCGCCCGCCTCAACGACGTCGACAACGATCACGAATACGCCCTGCACGACAAACCAATGAACGTCCAAGAATGGGAGCGCAACCGGACCACCCACAGTCCAGACAAGATACCCATCGGCATCACATTCCGCAGCGATCTCTACATCACAGAGAACGGCACGTCTCCCCGTATCCCCCAGACCCCCAACTAACCGCCCCAGCTATCGTAATATGGGCCGCCATCTTCCGCGGCGAATACAAGCTCCTCGCAACTAACTGCCAGCACTTCGCTATCCAGCTCGTGAACCTGATCCACGCCACAACAAGCCAAATCTCCTACGTACCACCCGCAGCCCTCGCCACCCTGCAGCCGCTCCCCAGTCCGTTCAAGATCAGCAAGGGCCTAGGCGCAACCATCGACCGGCTGAAGCACAACCAGACTGTCGCCGGCGCCACCCCGGAAAGCAACATCTTCCCGCCCAAAGAGAGATATGGTCTGTATTGCGGGTACAGCAGCGAGTTCGTAGATAGCGTGCGCAAGGGGAAGCCGGTGCAGGATACGGTCGCGGTGCTGCAGCGTCTGGGCGTCCGAAAGCCTGAGCCAGATAGAGAGAGGGAATTCAATCTGGATTTTGAGCCGGTGAAGTTGGCGCCAGAGCAGGCGTGGCTACTCGATGCCGCGCTGAAGGGAGAGGTGAGATTGGATCATGTTGGACGGCAGGTCTAAGTGACGATCAAGCATGAGATGGCTTGTTACGCGAAATCGTGTGTTCAGTATTCTTAGTCGTGTTACTTATCGGCGGTTCGAGCATCAGCAGTACTGCTGTCAGCTCATTGATACCGACGAGTCTGTGGATCTACAACTAGTAAATTCTACATAGAACGTAGAGCATCTGCGAGATGCCAGATTACTACCGAGATCCGACCCGCTTCTCGACTAGATGAGTGTCATTGAGGTGTTGAGTGCAGTTATCGGGCTATGAATCATTTTCTGTGTTGGAGTGTCCAGTGTGTTGAGAGAAAATTCGGGACCTTGATATTGTTGTTGCGGTGCTCGTTGTTCATAGGTGTATCTCCGAGAACAGGTTTTTGCCGACCCACTCCGCGCCTCGGCCCTGATCCCACAGACAAATTGACTACAGAACATTGGATATGTTCTTTGAGTGCACGGACATAACACCAGATCATGTTCTAGATATTTATATTACAGATATTTCCCGGAATCTTCATCCAATCAGAGATAAAGCTGAGTGGCGCAGCGGAAGCGCGCCGGGCTCATAACCCGGAGGACACTGGATCGAAACCAGTCTCAGCTATCTGTTTTTGCATTCTTTTTGCATTTTCCTCCAACACCAACGTGCGCTGGTGTTACACTTTTCCGGCTCATTTTTGCTGTTCGCGTGTAACGAAGTCAGGCTTTTCCAGTAGCGATCTTGTACTTCGAGATGTAAGTGCGAGAGTGCGAACAGATGAACAGTGTGTCAGTGTGGATGAAAGTCATTTTGGAAAGCAGTCATATGTTCGTAAAGCACAGTAACCTCCTTCACCAGCTCCTCTCCCGCACACGGCGACTACAAGTTCCGCGGTCCACTCAATCCCACCTTGCACACGAGCAACTCGTAACTGGCAGCCCCGGGTCCAATCCCATCAAACCAACTCCTCCAGCACCCCTTCCTTCTACCCTGCTCGAACTCGAACAGCGACGGGGATTCGTCCACTTCCTCAGTTTCGCCGTCTGTGACCTCCTTCCGCAGATCCTCGACCTTGCAGTTCAGCTCTTGCAACTTCTGGCGCTGCCATTGCTTATCCAGCGGCGTCTTGGGGTCTCTATCGTGGCTCAGGTATATCTGAACACGCTTTGCTGCGCGATTTGCGGCGTCTAGAGATGTGTGGATCTCGGTACAGATGGGCGGGAGTGGGCAGTGGGTACGCGTTTGCTTGTGCTGTTGATGTTCGGCATCATGGCCATCTTTTTCGTCTTCAGACTCGTCGTCATCGTCGTTGGACTCGGAGTCGAACTCTTCTTTGGCGGCGTCGACTAGCTCCCACAGCCGGAGCAAGTACACAGTGCGGCTGATTGAGGGTGATGATGAGTGGGCTGAAGGCGTATGGTTGGCGTGCACACCCACTTCAGCTCTGGTTATCCACAGAGTGAGTTTTGCGGCTTTGCTGGGGTCTTTGTCGTTGCTTTCGAAGATGGCTTCGTGTACTGCAAGTCCATCTTCGTCGACCTGAGATCTGATCGATCGGCAGAGCAGACCAAGCAGCACGAACTGCTGTTTTGTGTTTTGTAGAGAGTTCTCGGTGTGTGAGGTTGCCACGTCGACGCACATCAGCGGTTGAGCCGAGACATCAGTCACAGTGTTGCCTGATGACAATGATGTGAGGCTTTGGTGGACTGTGTACTCGTAGTATGGCTCAGCACCAGGGGAGATGCTTGGAGAGGGGAGCACAATCGCTGCTGGAGATGCTAGGCTGGGGGATGGAGAAGATGCTGGTAGTCCTGCTGTATCGATTGGTGAATTCGCCGCGTCCACGACGGCGGACACAGTCAGGCAAGGCTGCGAGGATGGTTCGGTCGTAGATCGTGTTGGCATCATTATGGCGATAGGCTGTGGCTGTGGTTCTTCTGATGAGTTCCTGGGTTCGAGAACCCGCTGCGAGGCCATCGAAGAGGAAGATTTAGATGAGTGATGCGTTCCATGTATGCTGTCGACAGGCTCTGGCAATGCTGTCCGCTCTGGTGACTTTGATGGCTGCTGTCTCGAAGTGACAGTACATGAGGGTACAGGAACGGGAACCTCCTTAGCTCTTTCAGGCACGGGAGGCTCTGTCTCCTTGAAGCCTATAATGTTTGACATCTCTCCTATACTACCAGCAGTCTCCGGGCAGACTTTTGTTACTAGAACAGCGTGAGTTCGAGCGTCATCCACCTCAGTGACGACCTGGGAACCTTCGACAGCGTCATCTGCATTCTTTTTATACCCAGTTCCAATACCAGTGTCTCCAGGATCTGTAGTTGGCGGCTTATGAGTGTTTTTTCTTGGTAGGGATGGTCCAGACAATCCTTGCGTAGGACGAACCATCACAGCGACTGGCACATTCGTTCGAACCGCAGACTCATCATACGGGAAGCGTGATTCCCGAATCTCAAATTCATGAGAGATAGGCACTTCGTAACAAGCATCTGGTGGTTCGGTCGTATCCGGTACCTTGCTCTGAAGAGAGACATCTCGTGCCACAACGTCACTGCGCAGTCCGACTGGGCTTCTGGACTGAGCATCGTGGCCAAAAAGCGATGACGACTGTGGTTTAACCGTGATTTCTCCTGTGATACCCTCGCCTCCAGTAAACAGAGTGTCTGTCGGTGAGGAAAAGCTAGGTATCCGCTCAAGTCTTCCAGGGACTTCACCGAGAGAAGAGGTATTGACTGCCTGCTCCGCAGATGTAGACGGATCTGACAGTTCAATGCTGCCTGAGACTATCGTGGGTGAGCTCTGGCTGACAAGGCGAGGCACAGTCCTCTGTGTCGCAGGTTGAACCGACTGAGGCGTTAGTTTACGCTTAGCAGATGCAGCTGTGTTAAGAGCAAAAGCAGTCCTTGAGCTTGTCTCTTCTGCTGAAACTCTCGGTGAACTTGGACCTCGAAGGACAGGGAGCTGGTCGTCTCTGAAGCCTCTCGCGCTTTTCGTATCCACTGGCGCTTTTTCTGCCGCACTCGTCCTCTTTGCCGTCAACGTATGCCTATATCGAGCGCCAACCTCAGGCTTAGTTATTTTCCTAGCTGACATCGTTGATGCTTGCTCAGCCTGAGCTCTGCGCCACTCACTGCCGACACTGTTTTGCTTTTTTGCCGCACTCTTATGCTCAGTTTTGGCCACTTCCAGTATGTTTCGCAAAGAGCAGCTATTTGGCGGGTTTCGCGATCGTACAGTGTCTGTTCTTCGTGACAAAGATAGGATAGGAGCACGTGAAGCTGGGAATTGCTGTGTGCGCGCCTGAGCTGTGATAAGCTGAGGAAGTTTCTCGTTGGCAGGCTTTTGTGGGCGGCCAATATGGGCCTGGAAAGAATTTTCGACTTCGGATAGCGATTTTCCTACTGGCCTATAAGATGTATTGGGCCGAGTATCTGCAGAAGCGTGTACTGATGGGCTATATCGAGGCGTATCTGGTTGCTGACGCATTACCCTCGGACCAAGATAACTAGTGTCTCGCTGTGGCCCATCCACTTCAAGCGAGTCATCATCCGCCGCAAAGTCCAAGGGCTTTTCCGGCCGCGAGTTGTTTACGTGCGTGATATTCATCGGTCGACTTCGCAATTCAGTCTGCAACGACCTTTGCGCCGAACCATGCGCAGCTGTACCACCTTGTTTCCTCGCCATCATCATTTTAAATCGATCGTTGTTTCTCTCTTTGCTAGGCTGAGAAGCTGTGGCTGGTTTAGGACCGAAAGTCAGGCGTTCAGACCCGTTGTTCAACGCCTGTTGCGGCGAAACTGTGCCTGGAGCCATCATACCGTCATCTTTGGTAAATGAAGATTGAAGTCTGTTTCTAACACTTCCTTTTGGATTCACTAGAGTCTCCAATCCATCAAATTCATTTGTGTTGTCGCGGTCTCCATCACTATCATCATCCGAATCGATTATGAATGGGCCGGACTTCTGCCGCTTGACAACAGCCGGGGATGTTGGAGTTGACAAAGCTCGTTTCTTCGTGTCCTTCTTGTCGCGGGAGGATTGACTGGTCGACGCCCCCCAACTGATCGACGACAATCTCGACATTTTCTCCGGTATGGCCGAGGCTGTGCTGTGTCTGATATATGCACTCTTTCGTTGCTTTGAACCCGACGTTTTGTGAGCTTTTGTTGCGTGGTTTGTGAGAACTTGGGCTTGTAGTGCCTCAATCCCGTCCTCGCTTGAGCAGTAGTCAATAAGCCGTGCTGCTGACTTGTTGGAAAGTAGATCGAAGTTTCGGTGGGTGGAAGTGGTGGGGGCCCGAGCTGAGAGCGAAAGTGGTGTGGGTAAGTGGGATTTTGTCCAGAGGTTAGCTATGGGGTGAGTGTCCGCGGAGCCCAAGCTGGTTTCCGACAGACTGTTAGCTGAGGTGAGAGAGTTACGTTCTGAGGCGATGGCGAGTGCCCGATAGTTGCGTTTGTATTCTGTCATGTAAGTTATATCTGCTTTAGTCTATAGGCCGTACGTGTGAAATGTGGAGTGCTGCTCTTCAACCTGAGAGCGAACCACTGCGCCGTGCTGCAGTATCTCGATCATGACATTGTTATTGCTCAAATATCTGCGCTCAGCTAATGTAGCTCGTTTGTATCATTGTTATTGGTCCGGGGTGACTAGATCGTTTGCTCGTCGCGCTCAACAGGCATCTACTTTACTACGACAAACGAACTTGCGCTGCACCGCAGGAGACAATCGGACGCCATTCGACTCAAACCTCACGCACTTTCGCCGGCTCTCTCGTAATAACCTGTAGTCTTCGGATATATCATGTAATTTTGCCGACTCTCTCGTGACAACCTGTAGTCTTCGGATATATCACGTATCAGAAAGGGCCAAGAGGGTAAGTGTTCAAGCCTTTGAGCCCTCTATCCTGATCTTGTTTCCTTTGGTCACTGGGGAACGTGCCCTTTGGAGAACGTGGCTTGCGCAGCCTGCCACTATCCTGGTCTTGTTTCCTCATGTCGTTGAGGGACATGCCCTTCGCCGATTGTGGCAGGGTCCGTTTGACGGACAGATCTATGTCCAGGAGGAGCTTTTGCAGAGCTTGCTCACTCTTCGGCGATTGTGATGGAAAGTATTGCTCCAGCTGTTGAATCGCTTCTATTGCAAGATATTGGCGCTGTTCGCCGAACGCAGACCATTGGATACAAGTTGCGTTCCCACGCTTGTTCCTGGGCGCTATGACGTGGAGCTTGTGTGCATCCTTGATGACTGCGAGAGCATTGTATAGGCTCTTAAGTATTGGGGTTCCCGCCATGACGGACGCCCACTGTTTCATCCAGTAACGTTGGGCAACTCGATTTTGACGTTCGAGCTCCTCCGATGACATGGTTTCAATGTGTGCTATCCAGAGAGGATTGAATTCTCCGTAAAATATGTCTGCTAGTGCTTGGCTGATGTGTTTGACATCCTCCAATTTTTGTTCAAACACATTTCTTGACATGTAGATCGCGCTTGCGCGTGGGTGGTTTTCCGATATTCTTCTGTATGCGCGTTGAACTTCTTCAGCTATGCGACGAGCACTTACAAGGACTAGCTCGACTTGATGATGCAGGCTGCTGAAGATATTCTGCTGAGGACGACTCTTAGACCCACGGCGCCTCATCCCGATTACAATGGAAACATTTGTTGCGTCATGGATATCCTGCTCGAAAGAAGCCAGAGCCCACCGTGCTTTCATCAATATACCTCGTGAGAAATAAGAGCGATGCGCTTTGTCAGGAGTCGTGTGATCATTCAGGTAACGATCTATTGCATCCTTGAGGTCTCCTCTCCAAGACACTAGAAGATCATCATAGCTTCTCGTGAAACGATCTTTTGCGATTTCATGGCGCCTTTCCTGACCATCTCCAAGAGTAGCGAGGAGTCTTGTACGTTGGAGGCCGGTGACAAGCGTCTGAGTCTCGGTGGTGAGGATACGAAAGGACAATGATAGTCTCTGTAGTTTTGGATACGGACAGTTTTCTAATGTCTCATGCATCCAATATAGGAAATCGACGTGGCGTCGAAACGGAAGCATATACTTCAGGACGGAGACTTTTGACATGTCCTCGCGCAAAGTATGCAAAGCAGTATGCCTTGCCACACCTTGCGCCTGCTCATATGCAACTGCAGAGAGCAACTTTCTCTGTTCGATGTAGAACAAGGTAGCGTTGTCGATGCTCATATAATATGTCAAGAGAGCGAGTGAGTTTTTCCATGGATCGTCCCGAAGAGATTCATACAAATTCCTTCCCCTCTCCCTGACTTTGCTTTGATAATTATGTAGGGCCAGAGTTGCCAAGGAATGGGTTTTGTGTTGCGCCAGCAAATGTTCCGCAGTATTTTCATTGAAGTACTGCATCCCAGATGTGACACAGCCGTTTAAATATTCAAACGCCATTCGAGTTTGGAGTGTGTGACGGGTATTGGGTATATGACGGGCTCTCATCATAATCGTGTGCATCGTGTCTAGTTGTGCACGACGCATCTTATACCCTCTGTCAAGTACGAAGCAAGAGAACCAATACCTTTGCGCGATCCGATTTTGACGCGTCAGCTCACAAGGCGACATGAGTTGAATGCCTCTGTCCCAGAGAGGCATGAAGCCTTTGTAGTACATCGAAGAGACCTCTTTCATACCGTCATTGACCTTGGCAAGTGCCTCAGTGATAGCTGATTCGACGTGTCTTTGAGTAGACGAGGGATTGCTCCCATGCTTTTGACAAAACCACTCTCTTTCTTTGCGGAAACTTCTAAGCGTTGTGAGAGTGCGAATCCTAGTACTTCGTTCTGCATCAAATGCAGCCTTGAAATTGCTGTGAAGAGCATTGAAGACGTTCTGCTGGCGACCAAGCTTCAGTGACTGTCTTCTGATCATAATCAGGCTTAGGTCCGCCTCTGCATTGGCGAGATCCACGGGGAATAGGACCAGCGCATTATAAAGAGTTTTCAGTTGCTTATGTAACCGAATAAATATAGGCTCAGTGGAACGGGTAAGCCTCTTTATTTCTTTCCACAAAGACGCTGTCGTACCGCGAACGACGCGAAAAGGGCTGAAGCCACGTTCTTTGGCCGCGCCACGTAGCCTCGCGAAGGCCGAAGGCCTCTTGGCTGCATTGTGGATGCGTCTATAAGTATCGTATAGGATGAGTAGCTTTTGCGCTAAGTCGTAGGTATGGATGCTGATATCGAACATGCCTCTGAGAGGCGATTGCTGCACGTAGAAAGCGATCAATGCTTGCCGGTGGATGAGTAAGTGCAAAGGGTGCAAGAGCTCTTTGGTGAAAGATGACCCTAGTGTCTGTTTCAAACGATACAAAGCATGCTGCTTTTCAAAACCTTCTGCTGCTTCATAAGCGGCTTCCCAAAGGCCAACATGTTGTTGTGCAAGAGAAAGAGCACAAGCGAGTCTGAAGTCTTGGTTATACCACGAATAATGCAGGGGTCCTGACTTCTTTTGTGACCAATTTAATAATCGCAGACGTAGCTGAGATCCAGCAGCAAGCAGCGCCCGCTCAGCATTATCAACACTCCCGTATTTTTTTATCAACAATCTTCCAAGCACAGCATTTTGTTGTTGCGCGGGAGTGGGCCTGAGCTCAGGATTCTGGAGTCTTTCGTAAGTCGTAGGCCGTGCAGTCAATATTTTTTTGGGATGAGGATCAAACCACCAGCCAAGGTAGCGTATATATGGCCCATGAGTTTGCACTTCGTCGATAGAATGTCTCCGTCGTTGAACTCCAGCAACAGTTGTGGCCTGACGAGGTCCACGTGTCCTCGCTGGGTTTGCGTGAATCGCATGTTTTGGCACGGTCGGGCAGACCAACTGGAACCGGAACATCCCAAACACTATATTTTGCGCCAAAATCCTATCGACTAGTTCATGATGCGTTTTGACAAGGCCTCAAAGAAGAAATATCCATAGCTAACTCTTTCACGAAGTGCGAGATGGCTGATATGGTGAAGTCAACGGCGAATATTGTAAACTCCAATGTAAGGCAGGGTACGCCAGAAGTTCATGAAACCGGAAGAGACAGATGACAAATGCTGGTGGAGGCGATGTGATGACCGCGATGGAGGGTAGTGCGCGAAGCAGAGAAGGACGAGCAAAAACGAAACTAGAGGTTGAGGTTCAGGTCTAGGTCTGTGCACGCGGCACGCCCCACAACCAAAACCACTTCGAACTGTTCACATGGTCGCTATGTGTACTGAACTCATCGCAACGAAGCCGTTGTAAGGCCACAGTATTTTTGCCACAACGTCGAGTAGAGAATGATTTTTGACGCAAGCACACGTGTTCTGCATGCAAACAAGAGGCCAAATTACTCTGAGGCACCAGGAGATTCAGAAATGATAGGATTGTGACATGTTCTAGCTGCCTTCGATGTCTGCCTTCTTCGACATGTAGAGGCCATCGGTATCTGGATGTCTTCGGTCTACCCCCGCGTGCAACGAGAACGTGTGGAAACACCACGGTCTGGTTTGCGGGGCGACAATGTAATCTTCTTCCTTCGAAGCGTACACAGTTATGTTAGATCATGCCGTCGCATAATATTACATGTGGACTCAATGCACGGTATCCCGGGACGGATTCTAGAAGTCAATCTTAGACTATCCCCGGTCCTTGCGTGTCCGTTGTGTTATCGACTGCCAGCGCTTCATGTAGTAGGTCCGAGGCCGTTCTCTTGGCCTTGCGTTTTTGTGATGGGCTCCTGCTGCGCCAGGACCTCGATTATGCCCGCGACCTCCACAGCCTTCTTCCTCTGCGCCTCTTCGTCTGCCGGGTTCTGAAGCGTGTCGAGGCCGCCAAAGAGCCAGAGTTCCTGAAGGTCTCGAATCAGGGTTGCAATGTCTTGCGTAGTCTTGATCTACCACACCTAGTCAGCAAACCCGTCCACGACGGATGGCTACTGGCAACCCACCAGACCAGCTGTCTGCTCCCTGATGGTCAGTTCCTTCGCTGCACTTGTGGCATAGTCATTTGCTGCGTTCATGGTGCTTGGCGGCGCACCGTCCATCTTGACCGCTTTCAAGATCGTGCTGAGGTAGCCGTCGCCGGCAGCAGGGTCGGGATCATCGTGTCTCGGTGTTATGGCGTCGCAGAGAGTCTCTGCACGAGCTGAATGGCGTCAATTGGCAACGTTCTCGAACAGAGGCACAGGTGAGAGAAGAGGCTTGGGGGTGGAAAGGCGCAATGAACGCCGACCTGTTCATTGAAAGCTCGGAGCTTCCTTGAAAGCTAGCAGTGACCTTCAACCCAGAACGCTGCGCCTAGGCTCTGAGACAGCCGTACATGAAGGCCAGTCGCAGCGATCGCAGCAAGCCTGACAATCTTGAACAAGGCTGGCTTGGCCAGACTGAGCTGCTGCGCGCGGGCGCTGTAGGTGATGCTGTCGGCCACAAGTACTGCGCCTCATGACTGCGAACGAACAACGGGAACCTGACTCACCAAGCAACGCCTCCTTCGTGCGCTTCGAAGGGTCCATACCAGCCTCAGGTACCAGTCTCGACCCCAGGTTCGGATTGGACGTGGGGTCAGGTCGTTGGACGCGCTCATGGCGCTGGCGCGACTAGCCTCGTTTCCAGCTAACGCGTGCACGGTGCACGCTACACCTATGTAGAGCAGCGATGCGACAAGGCTGCATTTTGTGGTTCTGTCGGTCGTCAACCATGGAACGGGTGAAGAATCTCTAACGTTGGCTGACCCTGGTGCCTGACCAATAGTCCACCATTTTATCACTGATGTGCAACGAGATCTGCGTTTAGTCGCGGGCAAGACTTCGATCTGGGGTTGAAATGAGTACAGCCTCATAAAAACATTGATTCCGTCATGATTGGTGTGGTCGCGCTTCGTATGACGACTCCGCAGGGATGGTTCAAATCTTGTAGAGGCCCCAAATACAACTCACTCCTCGCCCAGAGGGTATTCCTCCGATGCAGATGGGCTCCAGACCCTGAATCCAATATCGATGGGCGAGCTGCGCCCCTCACAGCTGAGTCTCGTCATCCTGGAAATTAGAGCGCGACTCACAGCCCCGACGCCACAGCTACAGCGCGATGAGGTCGTCGTGGCGTTTGGCATCTGCCCGACAGCTTGGGGGGACCGTGGTGTCTACCAAACTTTGTCAGCAACGTCGAACCTTGGTTCTGGTTGCCTGGAACGACAGCCAAACACCAGGGTCGACGGCCCCTGTCGATCCCGGGTGGACCGCGCTCTTCCACGACAATCCGTCGATCTTAGCCGCACGTCTTTACGGACCGCGATGACCTCGGGCGAGTCGACACCAACACCAACGACCGATTGAAACGATAGACTACCGGTAGCCTTCCGCAGTCCTATCGCTTCCCTTCCCTTTTCCGTGCAAGGCTGTCGACCAGCCTCCCAACGCCAATTTTCAAGCCAACGCGCGCTACTGCCACATGGCCCTAAAATAGGCGTCCCTATCTCCTCTCCCGTCTCAGCTCCCAATCGGGTCAGACGTACTTTCTCTTCCAGCGGTGTCCTGCTAAGCTAGGTAGTGACTCGCTTGCCAGCTTCGTTGTGGCTTGCTGTAGCCTAATCAGGGACACTGGAATGCGGGCCCTTCATCCGAAAAAGCATGGCTTGAGAATTCAGAATTGCTCGAGCGTGCTGACACCGTCGCCATGCTAGGTTCGGAATGTGCTCCGCAACGTGTGTGTGCGACGCACGCATATGCCATGCTGGATACGCGTTGCAGAACCTGTCGAGAGGGATCTCGACGACGAGGCGTGCCATCCCCACGGACGGAGCAAAGAAGATCGTCCTGGAAGTTGACAGTCCAGGTTTGCCATCTCGGTACATGGCGACAAGGAATGCTTGCCCCTGCTCGAGGTGCATCTCGCTCCCCAACCGAGCGGATCTGGATTGTTTGTGCAGCAGAGTGCGCTGATCCGTGACGTGTCAGGCATGCCTATCCACTTTCTCGTGTACACCGAAGGATGTCGTATCAATTGGACGTCCCCAAAGAAGATAACACATGCGCTCATTACAGGAAGAGACTGAAAGCTGGAAATGTGGCTGGCTGAACTAGAACGAGAAGAGGAAAGGACCGTTTGAGGGAAGCCCCGAAGGAGTGGGTCGTCGTGCACGTTGAGGCTGAAAACTTGAAACCTGTCGCTTGCGATTCGTATTGATGTTGACGGAGCGGCTTGTGTTGAATTTTTATGTTTGATTCATGTAGTTGTGCTGGTTATGTACCTATTCTCACGTTCCCATCCTAATCCTTCGTGACATCAAGGTAATGCCTTGTGTTGTAGACTTATAGTGCCCATGTTGATCCCTCAAAACCCAAACGCCTCGCTTGAATGAAATGCTAGTTGTGTATATTGCAACAAAGTGAATGTGGCCCAAAAAGGCAGGTCAGAGAGTGTGCTGTGCCGCAAAGAACCTCTGTCATACACCAACGTTCGCTGCCAATAGTTATGATATCATCTAGTGTGCAGCAACGACCATACTCTTGCGGGAGAAAAGGGAAAATCGATGTTTCAGGGACTTCCTCTGCGTGAGCTGAGGCTTCGCCGTGACTTCGACGGTTGGCAGCTTCTTTTGCTGCGCCTGGGCAGCTACCTCTGGTGCTGAGGTAATGGTGGACAGTGGCCTGCTGTAGTTCTGCTCACTGGCAATGTCTCCAGCCATATCTCTAGAGTGGTCCTGGCTACTGCTAGGCCTTGAGATTTCAGTCGCCGAGCTCTCTGCAGATCTGTCAGCCATGTCACACTGTCGATGCATGGTAAACCTACGCGAAGAAGCCACAGAGCCTTCTGAGGCCTGTGAGCTGCCAGAAGACGGCTCGCCAGCTTCATCTGTCGCGGTCAGAAACGTCACTTGCAAGTCGTGGTTGGACATACCATCTTCGTTAATGGACATGGCTGAGAGCGGACTCCTTCTCTTGGTCATTGAAGAGCGGCTGCTGACGGGCTTTTGAGCTTTTGAGCGATGCTGTGCAGGAAGCTGCGGTACAGCAGGGACGCCCGATGCGTGGCTGAAATAGTCGTGCCGCACAGGCTGGCGTCCACGCGAAGGCGTCTCTTGGCGTGAATGCATCATCGTGGAAATGGACAGGTCACTGTTCGTCCTCCTGCCTAGGCTTCCATTGCGACTGTGGCTGGCCGAGGAGACAGTAGAGCTTGGCGAAGAGTATGTGGAGCTGGGACGTGATCGTGTTGGATTCGCAGACTGGTACACTGCGGATCCTGACCTCGCGGGTGCGCTGGCGTTTGATATGGACCTGCTCCTTCGTGCCGCTGCGATCTTCTCTCTCAGTTCATCAGGGCGTATGGACGATGGAGTGGCTGACAGAGCGTCTCTGCCTGCGTGGATGGGGACATGCTTGTATGGAACCTTGGGCTTTTCTTGCTCTTGAATAGCCGCTTCTTTCTTGTGTTCGTGAGCGGCTTCCTTTGCCTTTTTTAGTTTTGAGAAGAACGCCATAGAGTGAGTAGAGTGGATATGTATTAAGCCGGTAGACGTCGAAGAATTGGGAAAGTTGCGGTTTGATGTTGCGACAGAATGTCACGCCCAAGTCATGGCACATGGGATATAGTTAATAGATAGATAGTGGCCCAACAATAAACCCGCCGGGCTGAGCGAAAGTTGATTGCGTTTTTGTCAGTGCGTGTTTGGTAATGGCGCTACGGAAGTGCACCGAACTATTAGCATGCAGCCACAAGCATTAGCCGTGACTAGTAAATATTTAAAGTCGTTAGCTCCCGCTTCAGACTATCAGCCCACCAGGAACCGCGAAAAACAGCACAGCGATTCACGCGTGCACGGTTGAGGCGGACGAAATAGTGCATGGGGATTCAGCGCACAATCAAGCCCACAGGAAACCAAGATTGGTGGTGCCCATGTGTTGAGGTGCGACGCGTCAACCGGAGCGTCAGAGCAAAACCAGTTTTTTAGTTTCAGAGCGCGGCAACGACAGCTACCTACTGTGCAGATGCAAGTAAAGCTAGCACTGGAACTGACCGGCACAGATAAGAATGCGGTACGAGGCCTGAGGCTGGTGCAGGAAGTCGAGACCGACCGCAACCCAGGGGTGTCAGGGGACGCACAGAACACAGCGCATGGTGATCACTGATAACGCCGTCAGCTGTACGAAGGCATCTGTGCTGCCGCCGCTGTACCGATATTAGCCAAGTGGCCAAGGTGAGCCCGTGAATCTGGACTGTGCCGCGCGCTGACGCTCTTCTGCGTCCCAGAAAATCAGAGTTGCCAACCAGACAGGCAGCCAGTCCCAGTTTCAAGTGCCAGATGGCGCTAGTCCCATCATCGATCTGTTATATGTAATCGATTATCGTCTTACCCTTTTGAGCCGTGACGATTGACGAAGCGTATCGAGAGAGGCGTTATCGCTACAGCAAGCGCCAGTTGTTACTGTCTACGGAATGCGGAGAATTTTGAAGTCCTGTTTGGAACCCGTTTCATGTAGAGTGACTGTCTTTTGCGACTCAGTTGCTCCTTTGGTGGAGTAGGCGCCGCTGCCCTGCGCTTATCTGCGTACCTAGTAGATGCTCTATCGCGTTCCTGCTCCTGCGAAAGTTTACATGGCCGTGGGGGCACCATGGTCTGCGTGTGCCTGTACCAGCCTCTGCCTGCCTCCCGACCATTGAGGAGTGCCTGTCATCCACCAAAGACACATGGACCTGGTGCCGACCGGTAGGGTATCGTCGATGAAGACAGAAGCTTTGGCTAGTCAAGCCGTGTGGACCATCCTGTAAGACTTACTACGGTCGAAGCCGACTGGCTGACGTCTTTGGAGACCTTGCGTCTCGATAGACTGTCGTCAGTCTCGACTAATGTCGCTCGTGCTCGAGCTGGGACCCAAGTTTGTGGGGGAACGTGACGTGAGACTCAGGTTCATGTGAAATCCAAGGGATGAGTGACATCCTCCCCGAGGTCAGCATTGTTCGGTACACGTTTGTCGGAAATGGTTCAGGGTCTGCTGGGCTGCCATTGGACAAGACTGGCCATGCTTGGAGGAATGGAAGAGCCCTTTTCTGTGGCCTATTGACAGACCACGAAGGCCAAGCATCTACAGATGGGCCTGAGTAATTCGTCAGGTAAACTTGAGATGGATAATTCGAGACGACACTGCGATAGATGCTGCCTCGAGCTAGCAAGTGGTGATGTCTTCTCCGCACTCCAAGGCGGACAACAGAACTCAACCGTGTGAGCAAGAACGCATGATTGATGATGCAAGGTAGGTACTGGTGGTTGAGACATGGCAGACTGGACGTTCCCAGACAGCATCGTGGTCTTGAAGTCGCCAATGCCAAGACACATGGCGTCAGAGATTCAGCGTCAAGGAAGGAGCGCCTGCACTGGCAGTGGCAGTTGCCACAGCATATGCAAGCTCGTGCAGAGACGGCTGCACATTGCCCTCGATCGCGCATCTGTTCTCCGCATCACGGCCCCGCGTGGTGTTGCGGCTCAAGACAGCCTTTGCCGCGGCCCAGCTTTAATTAGCAGCCCTTATCGATTACTCCGAACCCGCGCTAGTTGGCGTTTCCGCTGGTCTGTCCGCTGTCTCTGTAGGCCGCACGCACGCAACGCGCCGGGACGATCACACCCACCACCGACCCGAGCAACCGTCGCAGTCACGATACTGCGCATCCAGCCTGTCGCTGACCCCGCGCGTATTGCGCATCGCACCGAAGCACCCCGCTGTCCCGTCGCGTTCCTTTGCTTCGCGCACACGCAGCGTCTGCTGCCCGCCTAGTCTCCTATCGTCATCCGCCCAGCGCGAACATCGCACACGACGCCCGGCCAACATCGCGACCTCGGAACCAGCCGCGCCACCCGCCTCTGCCCTGCGCGCCCCGTCGCGACCGCATTGCCCGCTGCGGAGAGGATATCTGTCGCCGCCAGAGTGCTGGCACAGACCTCACGTGGATGATGGCCCTGGTAGCGCCACCAGCCCAAGATCGCAAGCGCGTCAAGGTCTACGAGCTCAAGAACAATGACTGGTTCGACAGGGGCACTGGCTTCTGCAGGGGTGTCGTGGTGAATGTAGGTTCGCGTTGCAGTGCCGATGAATTAGGCTGACGTGTAATGCAGCAAGAAGACGCCAAGATCGTGGTGCTGTCTGAGGATGACCAGACGCGCCAGCTGCTGGAGACGCGCATCAGCAAGGATGACGGCTACCAGAAGCAGCAAGACACGCTCATAGTATGGACCGAGCAGAATGGCACCGACATGGCCCTCAGCTTCCAGGAGCCGGAGGGCTGCGCGAACATCTGGTACGCCCACTGCACATGAATCTCGTAGCGTATGCGCTGACGTCGCACAGGGACTTTGTCAATGAAGTGCAGTCACGGTTGCAGCAGCTAGCTCAAGGTGCGTTCTTTCCATGGTGCTCGCACGGCAGAGCTGATCTAACGCAGACGATGGTCTTTCAGACGACGTCGACAACATTGGTCCTATAATGCTCCCCAATCCCGACCTCGGCAACCTTCACGAGATCGAGAACCACATGCGCGCTGCAAATTCGACCCCGGGCGGTCGCGACGCTCTCGCCAAATTCATCCTGGCGCAGAAATACATCCCCATGCTGATACCTTTGGTCGACATGGCAGAGGATCTGGAGAGCGTCTCAGACCTGCATCGGCTATGCAGCATCATGAAGCTGCTCATCTTGCTCAACGACACTTCCATCATTGAATACGTGGTCCACGATGACATCATATTGGGTGTTGTCGGCGCGCTCGAATGTACGTGTCGGGTCGGCTTGCTCCATGTGCCAAATCACTGACATCTGCAGACGACCCAGACTTTCCTCTGCACAAGGCGAATCACAGACAATATCTCGCCGATGAGTCCAAGTTTAAGGAAGTGGTCAAGATCGAAGATGAGATGATAAAACGGAAAATTCACTCGACTTACCGTCTGCAATACCTCAAGGACGTTGTGCTGGCTCGCATCCTCGACGACCCCACCTTCTCGGTGCTCAACTCGCTTATATTCTTCCACCAAGTCGATATCGTCCAGCACCTGCAGGCAAATCTCCCCTTCCTGAAGGAGCTCTTCAGTATTTTCAGCGCGAAAGAACAAAACATGCAGAGGAAAAAGGATGCTGTCCTGTTCATTCAGCAGTGTTGCGCGATAGCAAAGAGTTTGCAGGCGAACGCGCGTGCCCAGCTGTATCAGAACTTCATCAGCAATGGTCTACTTGAGGTTATTCAGTTTGCACTGAAGCACCAGGACGCGTCGGTGCGTGTTGCAGGGACAGATATCTTGG
This sequence comes from Boeremia lycopersici, assembly GCA_022609225.1. Classification (NCBI taxonomy): domain Eukaryota; kingdom Fungi; phylum Ascomycota; class Dothideomycetes; order Pleosporales; family Didymellaceae; genus Boeremia; species Boeremia lycopersici. The sequence goes on from JAGKPY010000041.1 coordinate 168,522, forward strand.
TCTCCCTGATAGATCACGACGCTTTGATGGTCCGGAGCTACATCTTCAAGGCTATCCAGGAGAAGTCGAAACCCCTAACGGACACGCTGATCGAGCTGCTCCTCATTGAAGTAGATTTAGGGGTAAAAGCGCAAATGGCAGACGCGATCAAGATATTACTAGACCCCAACGCTAACTCAGCATCAATTGAAGCGCTCGGACGGACCAACAGCGACTTCTTGGCGAAGATGCGAGGCCAACTGCCGTCAATACCCCAGACCGATTCCTTTATACAAAACTTCTACGACGAATCTGCAAGGAAGCTGTTTCAACCCCTAAAAGAACTTGAAGGCAGGGAGTCGAGTAAGCTAGATCTATCACTTACCTGGAGCAAATCTAACATCAGCCAGTGAACGATCTCTCGATTCAGGATGTATCGCTCTATGCTCATCTGGTCGAAGTCCTGTGTTTCTTCATTCGTCAACATTCTTACCGCAGCAAATACTTTATTCTCTCAGAGGGTTTGGCAGCTAGAGTCGGCCAGCTTATGAGCTGTCCCGAGAAGCACCTCAAACTTAGTACGGATGGCCTGTGCCCTTTCTCAACAACTGCTGACGCGATATAGCTGCCCTGAAATACTTCCGCACAGTCATCGCCCTACACGACGAGACGCACAACCGGCAAATCGTTCAACATCAACTTTTCGAGCCGATCTTACAGGTCTTGTTCGACACCATGCCTCGAGACAACCTCCTTAACTCGGCCTGCCTCGAGCTTTTCGAGTTCATTAAACGCGAAAATATCAAGATCATTGTTCAGCATCTAGTCGAGACATATCGCGAAAAGCTGCAAGATATCACATATGTCGACACATTCCAGAACCTCATTCTGCGTTACGATCAGATGCAAGAGCCAGTGACCACACAAGAGTTGGACCATTCTTTCACTAGCGTGGAAAGTGAGACGCCTGTCAGGACGGCTGGTCTGGTCAATGGCGGCAAGTGGGGTCAAGGGTTGAAGGACATCGATGCGGATGAGGAAGCATACTTCAACACGTCCGACGACGAAGACGAGTTGGCAGCTCCAGGAAAGGCGGTTCTCAACGGAGCATCGCCCGTACGACCATTGGTGAACTACCCTGACGACGATGCTGAGGAAGGAGATGTCGACATGGACATTCCACTTGCGATGCGGGGCGCTACCGCAACCGTCCAGGCCAAACAAGAGACAAAGTCACCGAAATCAACGGTTGCCACCGGATCACCGCCAGAGCGCATCTCGGAGAAGCGACGCAGAGAGGAGGACGAGGAAGATGAACTGCTCGCTAACATCTCGACAATATCCGCACCTAAACGCCGTGCCTCGACATCAAGCAACACAAGTACCTCAACCCTACGAAATCTACGTCGAAGATCGCCGCAAATCAATTCAGGCAAAGGCGGCGGAACACCGAAGAAGATAACAATCTCGCTGCCCGTGAAGAGTAGCGGTGAAAACGAGAACGAATGAGAACATATCACTCCTGGAGTGACAATATGGGGGAGTTTTGACGGAATCTCGAGAAGCGTTACGTATACCCTTTGGAAAACCGCACACGAGCTCGCATTGTATGAAAAAGGGCTTTGTCAATCACTCATATTACTGGATGGGCGGGAGATTAGCGGCATGGCATTGAAGGTGTATTTACTGGCGTTCCTGTGCCTTAGGTGCTTAGGGGGGCGGCTTGGACTCGTATGCGCCGATCGAAGTTGGGAGTCTCATCTCATAAGCGAAAGTACTTTGTAACGTCGGCTCTCGGCTATGTACTATATACTTCGCGTATGTTGTTGTGGAGAACGGAGGACAATTACGATCGCTCAAATCTTGAATATCTTCATCATGCTGTATCTGTCGTACGCAATCACGTTTATTCGCGTTTCACTAGCGCGTCATTTCCGCGTTTCTTTCCCTGCATTGAGCCCCGCTGTAGCCCGCCTCGTATCATCGAAGATCCCCACATCATACTTACAGGCTCAGCGTCAACGCGGGATCCCGTCCGGAAACGCCTCAGATCGCCTCTTCAGCAAATCTGCTCCACATAACCTCAACAGTCGCGAGTCTGTGCAATGAGCAGCTCCGACCTATCTCACCCAAGCCCCGCTACGATGGCACCAAAGTCGCTCACCCTGATCCTCGCCGCAACGCCTTCCCTTGGCATTGGGAAAGGCGGCGGTCTCCCCTGGCCCCAACTTAAGAAGGAAATGGGCTACTTCGCGCGCGTCACAAAGCGAACCAATCCCACCAGTATCGAGGGCGACGCTGCAGGAGAGGTTGCTGCAAAGAGACAAAGGGTGAATGCTGTGGTCATGGGGAGGAAGACGTGGGACAGCATACCAGACAAATTCCGGCCGCTGGAAGGGAGAATCAACGTCGTCGTCACTCGATCGGTCGACGCTTTCAAATCCCAATTATCTCCACGCACACAAGGCGCTGCGGTCGTCGAGGGTCCACTCGTCGCTGGCTCGGTCTCGGACGCATTATCACAACTGCAAAGCGACAGGATTGGCATGGAAGTAGACAAAGTCATTGTCATTGGTGGTGCGAGTATATACGAGCAAGCGCTACAGCTCAAGGAGGCGAGGCATGTGCTTTTGACAAAGATACAGAAGGAGTATGAGTGCGATACGTACTTCCCGGAGAACCTTGAAGGAGATAAGTGGACAAAAGCGAGTCGAGAAGAGCTGCAGGAATTCACGGGGGAAGCTTTTGAAGAGGGCACAGAGGTCGAGGAAAAGGATGTGAAGTTTGAATTCTGTCTGTATAACAGGGTAAGATGATGACTATGTATTGATTGAGCAATTAGTCGACAAACAAGCTCCTCATGCGGTGAGCTACTGTACTGTAGAGGCGAATCAACAACCCTTAGATGCCTTCACAGCTTAGGTATGTCACAAGCAGTCGAAGCATATTCGATTGGGCTTTGTAAGCCGTCTCTCGCCGGCTAGGATTGTCCTAGAACTGCGAGGATAGTAATCATTCAACTTATCACTGGTGCGGTGCAATATCAAGCAGAAATGACGCGAGCGCTATCGACGGATGTTTCTTTATATGCCATGTTTCCTCCCACTACATTGTCGTGATGGCCAAAGTTTCGTTGTCTTGTGCTTCAGAATTGCACAATCCTTCCATCCAGACAATCTTACGTCACTCGTGTCACCAACTCCTGGCTGCAGCTTACACTCTCACCTCAAAATCAACTGCCCCTCAGCGATTATCAAGCAGCAATCCTGCGTACCTATAGGATACTCCTTCGTGTAGCACAGCGCGATGCTTCGGTGCACACAGACTGGCCGTGCGACTAGCTCGAGGTAGTCCGGAGAGATTCTGGGCCCGCGGCCCGCTCGAACGCAGCCGAAACTCGTCCGTCGTCATACGTGTCGCTATCAACAAACTACAGAAGCTTCGAGGAGGTCATTAGAGCTAGTATAAAGTACAATTGACCACTAGCGACGATCGTCCATCAGACAACTGCCATCAAAATCACCTCTCGAACGCACACTTAGCAACAAATCCCGCTAAACACAACGTCATCACAATGGTTGAAATCGTGAAGAACCTCATCCCCGCCGAGTATGGGTACGTCTATGGCTCCAACCCCCTTTTCGCATTTCAGAGGGCCGCTCGCTTCACCAGCCAGCATTGCTCGTCTTGTTGACAAACGCACCGCAACGCTTGCTAACAAATCCCAGCTACGTACTCGGCGCTGTCGTCAGTACCTTCTTCGTCGGCATCTGGCACGGCGCCCGCGTTGGTGGCTTCCGCAAGGCCGCCAAGGTGCCCTACCCCTTCGAGTACGCCTCGTACGAGCAGGTCCAGACCGCTGCGCCCGCGTCCAAGAAGGCCATGCTCGCTTTCAACGCGGCCCAGCGCGCCCACCAGAACTTCAACGAGAACCACCCCACCGTCATCGGCACAATCCTGATCTCTGGCCTGAGGTGGCCCGTTGCGACCGCGGTCCTCGGAGCTGTCTGGAGCGCCATGAGGGTCGTGTATGCGATCGGGTACACAAACACGGGCGAGGATGGTGGCAAGGGCAGGTACTACGGTATCCTCTGGCTTCTTGCGCATCAGTCGCTGCTCTTCATGTCTGGTTACACTGCATTCAAGATTGCGACGGCTTAGATGCTTTAAGTCATGCTAAAAAGCAATATCAAAGAAAGGGGGGTTCCGTCTGGCCAGCGGCTGTGTATGGTGGCTTTCGATGAGAGAGCTGCATGACACAGTACGGCCTACAGCCTTATACTGGCACCAAGTTATACCAAAATAAGCATATCAATTCTATGAAACACCTCTAAGGAAGCACTACAGCATTGTTCAAGACCTCAGACGACTTTCTTTTGCACTGGAATAGGTATCACCGCACATGACCAATTGCGAAATGGCGAAAACCTTGCTCCGCAAAGCTATTAGGCCTTCACAACAGTCAAACTTCGTTCTAATCAAGACGGCTAAGGAGCGACTCAGGTCAACTTCAGTACAGTAATCAATAACATAGGAAATATATGCGAGCGAGCGTAAAATGCGAATCCGTCATACAAGCCCAGCGCTTTTGAAGTCCACGACGCATCCAAACAAAGTACAAAAGCCCACCAGTCCGCCCAACTGGCAACACATGTTGTCCACCGTGGCAATGGGATCCGCCTGTCAATAGCCACATCGATATCCACCAAGGCGTTGCCACAGATCGAACAAATGGCAAGCTGCTGACGCCTACTCACCTGCTCAAGCACGCCTAGACCTAGACCGACGCTGCTCGCCCGCCGACCCACGAACAGGGCCACCAGAACCATCAGTCTCAGAGTCAGGAGCAGGAGTGCTAACACCAGACGAGCTAGACGTGGCAGCGCCAGATGAGCTCCCACACGTACACGTCCCATCCCACAACCCCGAACCCGAGGTGTTGATTGTCGCGCTCTCGTTGAGGTGGGGCTGCGCGCGGTACTGGGCGTACAGCTGCGTTTCCAGATAGCGGCGGACTTCTGGCGCGGACACGTCGGAGGGCAGGCCGCGGATGACGGCGAAGGTGCCGCAGTGGGCGAGCGTGAGGGTCGCGGCTGTGATGGCTGGGTCGGCGCGCGTGGGCGGCTGGGAGAGCGTGGTGTCCAGCCAGTGGATGAGTATGTACTCGTTTCGGATGTCGTGGTAGGCGGTTTTAATGCGGGTTGCAGAGGAGATGTAGATCCAGACGATGAAGTTGGAGACGCGTCGAGGCGTGGCGCGAGCGTTCTGCGCGGTGAGGACGTGGTGGTAGATCAAGATGGCACCGTCGACGCAGGCATGATAGACAGCGTTGATGACGGTAGCGAGGTTATTGTCACAGAAGATAGCGATATTGTAGATGGCAAAAGTAATCAAGATGATGAATGCAAGGCCGTCGGTGATTTCGATGACTGAAGCAGCTGAAGTGAAGCCTTGCATGCCGTCGGCCACGCGGTTGGAGTCTAGCAGGGTGCTCGGAGGGTAGGCCATGTTTGGTGGAGGGTGAAGATAAGGTGGAGAAAGGAGCTGAGATCAAAGATGTGTTGCTGAGTTGTATCGACCTGCGAATGTAATTGAACCTGTGAATGTAACTGACGATACGCTTCCCATCTGGCTTGAAGGCAGCGCCCTTATGTAGGCACCAAACGACTGCTGTGCCCTGTCTTGATTGTCAGGACAAGTTCAAACCCGTAAGACAGAGCGTCAAGCACCAGTACATTACTGTTCGTGAACCGCTCTGTGCATGCGGCTCAGCAGCAAACTTTTGGGCCCGTGCAGTGTGGTGCCCTGAACGTGAAGATGGCTTAAACCCATGACTTGGTATTCAGGGCTCACGCTGCAGATGTTAGAAGAAGACAGTCGTCAGGTGTAGCCATTCTTCAGAGCTCGACATGTTGGAGTGAACACCGTGGGCCAACAGGAAAGATGATATCGACGTTCTGTGACACGATGCGCGCGGCAACGCGCATGATCTCCGAGGCTTGCTGCAAGCCGCAGTTGTATGACTTGAACGTGCTTTGGTTGCCAACAAGCCATAGTGGCGTGGCTGTCTTAACGCACGCTTGCTGTGGCGTCTCTCTGGTGCACCTAGTTCCAGAAAACCTCGTACATGGCAAAACATGGATGAAGCTCCCAGAAACGCAGAGCAAGTCCTTGATTCTAAGCGTATTCCAAGGTAGGACAATTGCAGAGGGTTTCGATGGCAGATCAGCTTTGCAAGAGAAACGCATACGTCCCCCAAACATGTGGCTCTCGCGCCGATATTCAAAGACCTGCCTCTCGCTGAGCTGCTGCCATGAACGCATCTACTTCCGGCTTCATGAGCAGCATGTAATCTTCTTCTGCGAGCACCGGTCTAGGTTCCCTGGCTGTCAGCGTGACGCTGTTTTCTTGGGTACTGATTTGCCAGTCCCATCCCGTAACTTCAATATTCGGCGCACCAGGGACGTCATATCTCTGGAAATGATCTTCCTTCATGATCATTCCAATCAACGAGAAGCAGGGAGCTCGACTGAGACACTCTCCTTTCCCGTATACCACGAACTTGACGGTTTTGACGTGCACGAGACGGCGCAAGAATCGAACCGTATTCCTGATACTTGTATGGCCATTTGTCCACCTTAGGGGGCAGAGGAACATGAGTTCGTCGAGCCGTAACAGTTCCAGATCGTAAAAGTATTTGACCCAGTATTGACTCTCATGTGCACCGAGGAAGTAGGCGAGCTTTCGGATATCTCGCAATCTACGAGGAGGGAGCTGTTGCAGGTGGGTGCCATGTGCGTGGTCCCACAGGACGAATCTCGTCTTGTTATACGCCAGTTGAGCAAAGTCTGTATTGAACTGACGGCACACAAGAAGTAAAGCGAGGTTTTGGGAAGGCCGATATTTGTTCTCGTGCTCTTGCAGACGGCTGCCTATGTAGGGGATACCTGCTGCTGGGTGTTGCTCCAATGCGTACTCGGCTATGCGTAACCGTAGCTCCGTGGGAAGCGCCAAGATCGTGACTGGAGCTGATTCAGAATTCATCCCGAGTGCATGCGTCAATATCAAATGACAACCCCTGTTGCTGGCATTCAGGTGGTGTGGGCGCGCCGTGTGACACCCACCGATGTCGGCCCGTGCACGCTTGCCGTTATCAGATCCTTTTAATCAGATTTCCATCCCTGCTTATCTCTCACTGTGACACCACGCCTCGCGCCGATCTTTTTACACATGCACATCGCCTGGTGCATAGTCCCTCTCCTCTTTGGCTTTACAGATGTAGCCGTCGCCTTGTTTTCTGGGAAATGGTGTCCGCGGGCATGCGATCTAACCCTTGGATATGCAACCTTTAACGACACAGATCCGTGGCTTTCGCGCAAAGTCCGACAATGCCGAAGCGACCTGAGGATCACTTCTATGTACCTGTGCTTCGACGAATTTTGCAGCCTAGAAGATGGAGAGGTCCCGAAGTTCATTGCCGAGAACAGCGAGTGGTGCGATGAGCATGCGGGTGTAACGTTACCTTCATTCCACGATGTGATCGCTCGCTGGAGTCCGGAGGAGAAGGCAAAATTGCCGAGATACAGTGCAGATGAGGCTAATACCTGGCCGGTTCTGAATACTGCTGTTCTTCCCGAGAGCGATTTCTTTCGAAGAGCTATCACGACTTTGGTAGGCGCATGATCCCCAGGTCTAGTATCCAGAGCGCTGATGGCTTTAGGATGCTGCATTCTACGAGTACGATGTCCACCTGGTCTATGGGTGGTACATGTACTATTTTTGGATCGTTGTTATATCGTTTGGTGTCAGCACCCGTCTTCTTGCGTTGATCTCAAATGCCCGGAGCCAAGAGTATCAAGCTATTGCGGACGACGAATCTGCTGGGCCGAAGACCCAACGTAGCCTTCTAAGCTTGCCGCACTCTATGCTTAAACGCTACATTACCGTACCTGCTGCCTTTGGCGACCGCTGCTCAAGGCCCCTTGGTTGGTGTACAATACCCCCCCGAGCTCAGACGCTCACTATCACCGCCTTCGTCCTTCTCAACACAGTGTTGTGCTGTGCGGATTACCGTCTCACAGAGGACAATCTGTACTGGCCGGAAAAGTCGAACCAGCTACTCCGATATGTTTCTGATCGAACCGGAATCATTTCGCTCGCCAACTTCCCGTTGGTATGGCTTTTTGGCATGCGTAACGATGTGCTGATGTGGTTGACTGGCTGGGGCTTTGGCACATACAACGCTTTCCACAGATGGGCTGCAAGGATAGCAACACTGCAGGCCGTGGTACATAGCATTGGGTACACGGTGATGATTTGGAACAGTCAGTCGACAGTGTATTCTCAGATTCGCGGCACGAAAGGCTAACGTGACGCAGGTGGTGGCTTCGTGGAATTTATGGGCTACTGGAAGAAGCATTACTTCTGGAACGGTGAGCTGGCTACCATCGCTATGTGTTTTCTACTGGCCTTCTCGTTCTACGGCATCCGCCGAGCCCACTACGAGATATTCCTTGTCACGCATATTGTGCTTTCAATAGCGGCTCTCTGGTCGATGTACTACCATGTCGAGATCTTCACCAATGGTGAATGGAACATCTTTATCTGGCCATGTCTTTTCATCTGGATCTTCGACCGCATCCTTCGAGCCGGCCGCATCCTGGTATTTGACTGGAAGTTCTGGAACACCAAGGCCACCGTCAGCTACGATCCAGCCTCCAATCTGGTGCGAATGGATGTGCCAATGCCACGGAACCGGGTTGCGCCCAAGCCCGGCACCTACTACTACATCTATGTCCTCAACGATCCCCTCTACGTACATCAAAATCACCCGTTCACATTGGCATATGTCTCGTCACCGGAAGAGAATGAGCAGATACCGCTCTCACCAGTGTCCTCGAGGCCATCCACACACCGCGCAAACTCAACTTCCTCATCTGAATCAGACGCACTCCTCGCACCGAAGCGAAGAGAGCCTTCAGTGTCATCCATGGTCTATCTCATCCGCCCCTACGACGGATTCACCTCGCGCCTGAAAAAGCACTGCCTCTCGCGCCCCAAGACACTGCGCGTCAATATCGAAGGACCATACGGGCACAGTGTGCCGCTGCACGAATACTCGAACGTCCTCTTCGTAGTGGGGGGGACCGGTATTGCAGTCCCCCTGTCGCACCTTGCGCATCTGCTCAGCCCCGAATCACGCGTCCAAAGCGTGAAGATCATATGGGCTGTCAGAGAGCACGCGTTCCTCGCTTCTATTGTGAAAGAGTACCGGGCGCTGCTCGGAGATGAGCGGTGCGATCTCGAAGTGCATGTGACCCAGGACGTGGGACACAAAGACGACATTCCGAATCAGACGCCTCGCGGGGTTTCGATTGTGGTTGGGAGGCCGAATGTGCGGCTGTCGATTGAGGCGGCTGCTGAAGGCGCGGGCCAGGCGTCTCTTGCCATTGTGGCTTGTGGGCCTGCCAGGATGGCGGATGAAGCGCGCAAGGCGAGTGTGCAGATGCTTGCAAATGGGTTCAGGGGAGTCGAATATTTCGAAGAGTCTTTCAAATGGTAGATGGGCTGCATATAGATGGCGTCTTTGCATTGCATTTAGATACACCCAGATCGTAATTACGGTTATACAGTCTCTTTCGCGACGAGCTGAGCATACCACTGAGCAACCTCCTTCACAGAATCTTCCAAACTCCTGATCACATCTCCGCCAAGCAGCATCTTCTCCGTCATCCTCGAGTTCACACGATACGGCATGTTGGTTGGCGTCCTCTCATCACCAACCGTGAAAACACCCTTCCCAATCTCAGAAGCAAAATCTCTCCGCACCATACTCACCGCCTTGGCCCAGACCTGCTCTCCATCCAACCCCTCCTCGGTCGTCGCAGCAGCAACATACCTATGCGGCACATCCGCATCCGCAACCTTCTGCTGATCAAGAGCCTCAATATGCACTCTCGCACAGTCTTGGACGTGCACGAATCCAAACGCATACCGGGGCGTATTATCATCGAAAACCAACGCTCTCGTCTGCCGGTCCATATACCTCTTTGCCTGCTCAGCCGTCTCGACAAACTCCGACGTCCCTATCACCGTACCAGGAATGACCTGCACGATCGAGCACGGCGCCGTCTGGCTGACACGCAACTGGTCAAGGTAGTCTATGCACTGCGCCTTCGCCGCGCAGTAGGCCTGGTGCGGGCTGGCGAGCGGCGGCTGGTAAGTGAGTGATTCCGCGTTGACCTTGACGTGCTCGTCGAGCACCCGGGTCATGCTGCGGCCATACGTGTCGCCGACTTCCGAGTCGACCAGGCCGGCGCCGGCTTGCGTGAAGACAATGCGCGACACTGTTCCTGCGGACTTGGCGGCGGAGAGGACGTTTTTCATGGACTGGATGAAGGGGTGGTAGATCTCGTTGTCGGGGTGCAGGGTCGGGAGCGGCCATACTCCTGCGATATGGACAACGTATTTGACGTCCGCGAAGGCTGCGTTGTATGCATCTGGGATGGTGTTGTCGGGGACTACTGCGAACTCGAGATGGTCCAGGTATGGTTGTACAGAGGGCCCGGACTTGATCGTCGCAATCGCATCTTCACGTCGTACAATACATCGGACTCGATATCCTGTCTGCAGAGCGTATACAATGCTTGCGTATCCGATGGTTCCATTTGCGCCCGTAACCTGGGACGCATGTCAGCCATGGGGATCTGGTTCGTGGTGACTATGACGTACCGCTACCAGTCCCCTGCCAGACTCTGCCATTGTCGATGTCTTAACAGCTACGCGGTCAAACGTAAAGCCAATTTCAAAACAACAAACGGCATCCCAAGGCTGAAATAAGCTTATGCTGGTCCCGCAGCAGGGTCTCACTCAGTTTAGTCGCGGATGTCGAAGGGCGTGTGGTACGTGGAGTCAGCCTCCAGAGGCCTGGACTTGCCGCTCCGCTCTTTCCGATCGAGACCAAGCGATCCGTGACCCAAAACCGAGTGAACATCGATCGAGGTTTTCACAGGCCTCAACACGTCAGAGTGTTTGGAGATTGATGGCACAAACGCTGATCCGTAGAAAATCATGAAGCGTGGCAGAATGCATTGTCCCTCCTGCAAACGTGCCCACGGACCGATATGGGTTCGAGTATACGTCAGTCCGAGGGCTATCCCCACGCAACCACAGCAAAGCTCGAAATCGTCATTGTAAGTCATGCGGTTGTTGGCAGGATGTTGTGCTACGTCATCGTATATCTGTACGTGTCTGACGTTGGTATAGATAGGAGCGTCCTTGGGCGGTCTTGCGACAGCTCTTGCTCTTAAACGCCTTCCAACACCGCATGCCCACTCGATCACGTTGCTGGAGCGCAGTCCCAAGCCAGTCCTAGATAACCAAGGTGCTGGCATCGTCGCAGGGGGAGACACGCTTGCTTTCTTCCAGAAGTATGATCGGGGTGACAGCAAGCTGGCCGTGTCTAGCCTACGCAGGCAGTACCTAGACAAGGATGGCAAAATCGTACACAAGGAGGACGTGAAACAGAATATGACGAGCTGGGATCTCGCGTACTATATCCTCCGCGCGAATCTCGACGGTCTTCAGAGCGAGTATTGCGAAGTGCCAAAGACAGACGACGGCGATTTGCCAGTCACGCACCTGCACGACCACAAAGTCACAGGCTTGTGGGAGAAACGCGAAAAAGGCGGTAAGCTGGTCGTTGAATTCGAGACCAGCGACAGCAAGAGAGGCTCCATTGAAGCAGACCTCGTCATCGGCGCCGACGGCCCCAGCTCCACAATCCGCTCCATCTTCTGCCCCGACGTCGAGCGCAAGTACGCCGGCTACGTCGCGCTACGAGGCACCGTTCGCGAGGACCGCGTGAGCCCGCAGACCCTCGACGCCTTCCGCGAGCGCTTCACCTTCTTCCACAGCCCCGGCATCCAGATCCTCGCCTACCTGATCCCCGGCGAGAACGGCACGCTCGAGCCCGGAAAACGCTGCATCAACTTCGTGTACTACAAGAACACGCGGCCGCGCGGGCTCACCGACAAGTCCGCAGAGTTCCGCGAGCTGATGACCGACATCGACGGCAAATACCACCGCGTCACGCTGCCGCCGGGCAAAATCAACCCCCCGGCGTGGGCCAAACAGTGCGAGATCGCCCGCGACCTGCTGCCCCCGCAGTTCGCGGAGCTGGTGTGCGCGACCGAGACGCCGTTCATCCAGGCCGTGACCGACGTGATCTCGCCGACCAACGAGTTCCTCGACGGCCGCGTGATCCTGATCGGGGATGCGCTGGCGGGGTTCCGGCCGCACACCGTGGCCAGCACGAGCCAGGCGTGCTTCGACGCCATGATCCTGGCGGACATGATCGAGGGCAAGGTCGGCAGGCTGGAGTGGAAGAAGGAGACGCTGGGGTTTGCGCGCACGATTCAGGCCCGCGGGGTGAGTATGGGCGAGCGCAGTCAGCGCGAGGATCTGCCGCTGAGCGAGCATATCCAGGACCGCAATCTGGCGAGCAGGCCGCGGCAGAATGAAACCTGGCCGCATTGGGCGATTATGGACTTGGACTGAGATGCTGTCTTGTTAGCGGGCATTGTGTAGATGTGTGTGGTTCAGTGTTTCGCTGGTCATGATGCTTCGTGTGATGTACGTTGTGTGAGCCTTGGATTCAAGCACTATTACGCTATGTATGAACCCTTCTGCCATGCTCGTAATAACGAGGGGGGATTTAACCACGAACCAGACAATGCTTTTCAGGGCTGCTGAACAATGTCTCCCTTCCAACCACCAACCAGACAGACCATGTCTATCAAGGCTGCTGAACAATATCTCCCTCGTCCTTTGGCGCCTCCACATTAGCACAGTTCGCCAACACGCTGACAAACATGGTGCTAGCCAACACCTGCGCGAGCGTCGCAACCTCCTCTCGCGTCAGCCTATCCGGCTTCTCTCCAACACTCCCAACATCAATCTTCTTCTCGCCATCTCCAACAGCCATCTCCCCATCCTCAACACCACCCTCCCTCTCAAGCCACCCCTCCACCCCCTTTCCCTTCCGCACATCCTTCACAACAACCGCCGCCCACGTCTCCTCACTAACCCTCCCCCATCCCTGCGCCATCTCCCTCGCAATCCTCCAAACATTCCTCTCCCTCGCACTCAACCCAAGGACCCCCATCCACTCATCCCCCATATCGGCCCCCGCCAGCGCACCCTCCACAACCCCCTCGCGCAGCCCCACCTCCCTCGCCACCCTCCGATGCACACCAACCACGTACTCCGCCTGGCTCACCCCCGCAACCGCCAGGATAACCAACTCGCGCTCCCGCAGCGTGAACACGGGCGTCGACACCACGCTGTGGATGTAGCGGCAGTACTTGGGGATCCAGGCGTCGGTGTAGCTCAGCAGGGAGAAGGGGCCGAGCAGCTCGCCCGTGGTCGGGGAGCGCAGGGTGAAGGCCGGGCCGAAGAGGCGCTGGGCTTCGTGCTCGGAGCTCAGGAGCGAGAGCGTGTAGTGCGGTGTTGGGCAGGGGTGGCGCGGGAAGCGGGGCGGGTTGGTGGGCGCGGTGTAGTGGGATACTGTCGCGTTGTTGAGGGGGAAGGTTGGGGAGGCGGGGGGTGAGAGGGGGGCGTCGCCGGTGGGAGGGGTGGTGGTTGCGTTTGTGGTGGTTGGTGTGTTGGTCGCGTCCATACTCGTGGTTGGTAGGGTGGGAACGAGTTGGTCTGAGGAGAGGCAGTCCATGTTGATGTCACTGAGAAGGAGTAAGTGGTCTCGAGTTTTATAGAGATGGCGTGTGCGGAAAACTCTGTCAGCAGCATGTGAAAGTAAATATATGTTACGTATGGTGTGGCAACAGGCGCACGTTAGTGAAGGGCAGGCACAAGTCAAGTGAAGGAAAGACCGCATACGCGACGCCTCGAACCCACTTCTGTCGACATGCAGCTCCATATTTTGCATCTTGAAACGGGGATTCGGTAAGCTGTCGCTCGATGCTTCATTGTTGCGGGAAGCTACGTTGCTCGTTCTTTTTTGAGCTTGCTTTTGGCAACGCAAAGCGATCTGTGATTTGCCAGCTGCGTTGTGATGGAGGTGCCCCTCTCCGCATCAGCGAGATGTGTGTAACAGATGACGCCCGTCAGATCGTGGTCAAAGCGAGCGTCAAACCAGGTGCTGTCGGGTCTAGATTGACCACAGCTCATTGAGCTTCATCAGTGGTCGATATGCATACATTGCTAATCTACAACGAGAGCGTGTGGTATCATTTGAACTGTTATCCTGAAGGGTAGTCCTCACCCCAAACGAACCAGGCAGGTCCTGCATGCCAAACGCCAGCATAAGCTACTTTTCCTAATGAGCATGCGCATTAGCGTGACCAATTTGGGTAACGAGTGGCAACAGCATGCCGAAGACGACGATAAGAATGTCTGTCTTGGACATTGTTGCCTTTCCGAGAGGTGCGTCAAGGTATCCGTGAACGATGGGCTCTTCTTGAGGGTTTGTCGCCTCAATCATGGAATGCATCGCCACGTACCTGGTCGGGTTAGCGAATAGAAGGAAAAATTAGTCGTGCTGCTTACAAAAATGTACCGCCAGAGAAGCACAATACCCAGCCGGTTGACCAAGTCAGCCCCTCGTCTCCACCGAGCGTGTTGCGTCCAAGGGTGTGGACGATAGCCCATGTTGCGAAAGCACCTGCAGGAGCGGCCAAGCTGAAGAAAGCCAAGTGCGTGCGTGCCGAGCGCTTGGAAAGACCTTGCTTCAACAGGACTGACGTGAGTCCGAATGCGGCCGGGGCTTTGTGCAGCATGATAGCCAGGAAGACGATGAAGGACAGGGAGCCAGATGGAGCAGCCGAGGACGCGCCCAAGGCAATGCCGTCTGCACAGGCATGGACTACCAGCCCTATGGTCGTTGCAGACCCGTTCTTCTTGGGCAGAGCCATGGGTGTGGGCGTCAGCATTGGTGGTGACCCAGGTGTTGTCAGCCCGTTCAGACTGAGACTGGATGAGTTGTGTGGTCCACGGTGCAGGTTCGACAGCGAGATGTGCATGGGCTGGTAGTCCTGTTGGGATGAGGACAGGGCCTCGGGAACGTGGTCGACGAGGAACATGAGGATGTAGCCGAGGATCAGAGCGACGCCAATGTATGCATGTGGACTCGGGCCTTGCATGTCCTCAACGTGCTTGTGGTTCTCGTCTTCTTCCGGAGCGTGCACGCGTGTGTGGCCTTCCTTGTGGCCCTCTGTGGAGTCGTCATCGCCGCCCTTCTGCGCCTCGTGGTGCTCCTCGTCCTCGAGCTGCTGCTTGTCCTTGGCCTTCTCCTTCAGCTCCTGGGTCCGCCTGATGCGGAGGTCGATAAACTCGCCCTCTTGGGCGACATGGCCAGCCGGCGCTTTGACGGCGCCCACCTTCAGGAAGCTAGTGTCCAGGACGTCTCCTCTGCTTCCAAGGCCAAAATCCGATGGGTGCTTGATGCCAGTTTGCAGCTTGTGTACGCTGGGAATGGTAGGCAGGACGCTGCGAGAGACGTGCGAATGGGTCTTGCCAGCACTGTACATTGTCTCGATTCCCTCTGGGATGATGACAATGAGTGAAGTCCCCACGAGCACGCCTGTGCCAAGGAGTGTGATGATGCGCAGCTGTCGCGGCGAGAGGGTGAAGGTGAGCGGGAGTGCGCCGGCGACGAAAGACCTGGCGGTGTCAGCTACGGTCCCATGTGGAATCAGCCTCCAGGAGCGGGAATGCGCACGCAATGGCCATGATCGTGCTCAGGGTGAGCAGCATGAATAGACCGTCCCACATGTTGCGTGTCGTGTGCGGCTGTCCGCAGGCGCTGCTGAAGAAGGAAGAATACGCCGATGTGCCAAAGAAAAAAGTCGAAAAGAATTCGTTATTCGGCGCTTCCCATGCCGCAGATACCAAGGCTTCAGAGATGTTGCAGTGGCGAGTGTCAGTGTCTGTTGAATCAACACGCTTCTCCACAAATGTCTTGTCTCCGTGCAGGGGCTGCGTCACTAGCGCCAGAGCGTAGGGCTGAACTGCCGTCACGCTAAATTCGCGTCCGCTTTCGTGACGCGCCCGCAGATCTGACAACTCCACCACGACACCTCTGCACGCCTGCAACATGGATCTCGACGAGTGTACGTTCAGCCTCCGGCTTCAAGGTTTCATGCTGACAAAACAGGGGTCACAAGCTCAAATGAGTGCTTCGACATCAACCTGTACCGACCGGGCCCTGCTGGCGACACGCGCATCGGCGAGACCTTCAATCCGAGCTTTACACACGCCGTGGTCGACGAGAACGAGTCGATTGTTGGCTATAAGAATCCCAAGATCGAACTAGACTTTCGGACAAATGACCTGAAGCCGAAGCTCAAGATCGCATTCGATGCACAGCTCGATCTCAAGAAGCTGTCGCCCGACCTAGACCAGGCGCAAGTCGACCTCTCACCTGAGCTTTTCAAGAGCTTCCTGCCAGAGGAGGTAAAGGAAAGCGCAACTGAGCGCGATGCGGCGACCTCGAAAGACTGGAAGCCGCCCGGCCAGCTGATGCAGAGCTTCACCCTGCACGGCAAGCAATACGAGATCTGGAAGGCGTCTATGGTGGAATCTGCTGCGAGACAGATCTGGCTGAACATGAGGATACTGGTACTGCTGTTCATTGACGGCGCTACTATCGACGGTCTGGATGACGAGGAGACTCTCGATCGCTGGTCGCTGTATTTCCTGTACGAAGTGGAATCGTCCGACATCTCTTCCACGCCATACGTCCTAGCCGGTTTCTCTACCTCCTACCGGACATGGGTCTTCCCCACGTTCAAGATTGCGCGCTACACCAACACGCTACCAAGCCCACCTCCAGAAGGTTCGAATGGCGCTGTCGAGAAGTACACACCTCGTCACTTGACGCAAGATCCGAAGACGTTCCTATTCAACGAAAAGCTGGACAGACTCGAGACATCGTCGCGGGAAAGGATATCACAGTTCTTGATTCTTCCACCCTACCAGGGCCAGTCCCTGGGATCGCGGCTGTACAACACCATCTTCGAGGATCTTGTAAGCAAGCCCTTCATCTACGAGATCCCAGTGGAGGATCCCAGCGAGGACTTCGATGCCATGCGCGACTACTGCGACATTGAGTACCTGCGCAGGCTGCCCGCCTTCCAGCATCTCTCATTAGCTTCGACCCTCCCAGCCGAGTCTCTTCGCAAAGATTCTCCGATCCCTCGCGACCAGATTCTTGGCAACGGCGTTGATCTGGAGGACCTTCGACACAAGACCAAGATCGTCCCGAGGCAGTTCTACAGGGTGGTGGAGCTCCACGCCCTATCAACTATCCCACCGAACCACCGCAACCGAGCGCGCATCACCCGCAAAGCTAAGAGCAGCAACGAGAACGACCGCAAATACTACTTCTGGCGACTGGCGCTGAAGCATCGCATCTACATGCAGAATGCCGACGCCCTGGACCAGATGGAAGTCACAGAGAAGGTCGACAAGCTGGAAACAGCTGTCGACAACCAGCAGGAGGAGTTCGAGGAGCGACTTCAGGGCCTCGAGAAGCGGGCAAGGTGGGGGAGTGGAGAAGTGAGAAGCAACGGAGCGAAGAGCAAGCGCAAGCGAGTCGTTATCGAGGACGAAGACGATGATGACTGGGAGGATATGGATGCTGGATCTGTGGCGAGCAAGAAGCCAAAGGCGTGAGGAAAGAAAAGCATTGCGGGAGTTCACGGCGTTGGGGCATCGATACCATCAGATTGCTTGAGCGTTCTCAGATGAGATAGAGGTATACCAAGGACGTCTCAAAAGAAGACGAGTGTGTTACTAGGACTCATACAAAATAACCCGACTTGAATTGGCATACATCCCCAACCCTACTCTACCTCGTGAAGCTCTAGCGCAACCCTGCCGCTGCGGCCAACGTCCTCACCTCCGAGACCGCGCGGGGTCACCCCACCCCCACCTCCAAAACAATTTCCGCCGCAGAGCCTCACCACCGTCTCGCACAACGCGCCTCACGCTCCCCGCCGCCCCCAACACCCTCCTCCCCCCACAATGCCGCCCCGAAACCTCACAGTCCTCATCTCCGGCAACGGCTCCAACCTCCAGGCCCTCATCGACGCCTGCAACACCCCCGCGCTCCCCAACACGCGCATCGTCCACGTCATCTCCAAGTACTTACGCGCCGCCCCGCCCCAGCCCTCCTTAGACTAACACCGCGCAGCCGCAAAGCCGCATACGGGCTGCAACGCGCCTCGGCCGCGCAGATCCCAACGTCGTACCACAACCTAGTATCGTACAAGAAAGCGACGCCCGACGATGCGGCCGCGGCCCGCGCCGCCTACGACGCCGACCTGGCCGCCCTGATCCTCGCGCACGAGCACAAACCGCACCTCGTCGTGTGCGCGGGCTGGATGCACATCGTCACGCCCTCGTTCCTGGGGCCCATGGCCGACGCGGGCGTCCCCATCATCAACCTGCATCCCGCGCTGCCGGGCGAGTTTGCGGGCGCGGGCGCGATCGAGCGCGCGTGGAAGGCGGGGCGCGATGAGGGGCTGCGCCGCACGGGGGTCATGGTGCATGAGGTGATTGCGGAGGTGGATGCAGGGAAGGCGATTGTGGTGAAGGAGGTAGAGATTAGGGAGGGGGAGGGGGTGGAGGAGCTGGAGGAGCGGATTCATGGGGTGGAGCATGGGGTTATTGTGGAGGGGACGCGGATTGCGCTTGAGAGGTTGGCTTGAGTGATACCAGAGCATGGGGATTTTCTGAACAGCGGAGTTAAGCAGGAGGAAACAACGTTGAATGACTTGAACTGCACTGGATGAATCGCATGCGCTCAAAGGAAAAGCGCTTTGCCAAATGATCAGCCAGTCACAGAGGAGGAACCGGAGGCATATCGGTTCATACACAAATACAGATTCGTTGAAGGCCAGGGTCGCCAGTTGAAGAATGAAATCTGGGTATTCGAAGCTCTGTGCTCATCTACGTGGAAACGCCAAAGCGCCATGCTCATGCTCATGCTCATGATCTCGTAACGCATCCCTGGACCCCAATCGCCAACGCTATGCAATGAATACCGAAAACGCCCAATGCTACAAAGGTCGTTGTCTTCATGTCAAGGAGCGACACGCCCAAACTCCATCGTATGCTTTCTCACTGCCAAATCAAGAATCAATGTCATCAACTCGTAACGCCTGTAGTCCGTGCACATCATTCCCACCACCCCTCCGGCTTCAACCATCTCTCACGATGTCTGGCATCCCTGAACTGCGCAAGAGTCCCTCACCGATTTCATCGAACTCGGAGGATCTGCGGACGACTGCGGTCAATGGACGCTCAGGGATCAAGCAGCTCAACATCATCAGACTCACTACCGTAGTCAGACGCGTCGAACACTCCCTCGCCCGGGCTTGGCAGACTAGTCTCGGGGAGCATGCGAACTCGCGGCTCTACTTCAATCTGCCATTGGTAGACCAAGGCTGGGTCGTCAACGTCCTTCAAATCGGCGAGGTCCTGGTCTTGGCTAAGGTCCAAGTCGGATAGTAACGAAACGAGGAAATTGCCGGTTTCCAGCAGGGGAATCAAACGCCTGCGTGGTGTGCCAGCATCCGGTTCGAACACAACCCTCTTGACGATTTCGCCGACAGTGACTCGGGCGTATTTGTATGCCTCGTCCAGATTCTGACGGTCCTCCATGTACTTGGCGAAAAGTTCGCAGATGAATTCATGGGTGCCGTTGCGAACGCTTTCGTCCGAGTAGAGAAGCAGCACGTTGGCATACTTATGACATCTAGCGATGAGACACCAGTGAATTTCCGCAGATGTCAAGTTTGTGTTGCGCAATCTGAGCACATGGCGGAAGAAGCGCAAAACGTCGCCACCACTCGGTGCCATCTTTTCGTCCGAAGTTTGCTCGACTGGCGCAAGGCTGTTGGCCACTATGTCGCAGACTTTGCTGAGACCCTCCACGCCGGGAGCAGCCTCGCAGTAGCTGGAAGCCACTCGTATGTATGGGTCGCAGTAAGGGTTATTGTACTCACTGATACCGTGGATTATCATGGTGATGATATCGCGCTGAATGCGGGGGTCGTGCGATCCGGTCAGCCATTTGACTATCTCGCCTGGATAGTAAGACTCCGTCTTCGATGTATCGAACAGTTCGACCATTTTGTCAATGACTGCGTACGCCCCGATTTCACCGTGCCAACACAACAGCGAGCTTTTCTCCTGGAATGTGAGTCGAAATAACATGCGATCTTCATCCGTAACCATCATCCGGTTGCAATAATCAGAGCTTGAGAGGTTTATATCCATGCGCGAAAGCGTAGTGGATATAAAGCCTATCAGCCGGTTGTAGACGCCAATCCTCTTCTGGAAAGCTCGGTGAAAGTCGATGTACTCATCCGCAAGCTTTGGACGGGCGTGCAAACAGAACAAGCGGAGGCAGAAATTCAGGATATCGGCATCTAGCAAGGCGCCTGTTTCAACGTGGCTCATCTCGGCAAACTGCGTTAGCAAGAGATACAGATCATCCCAGGCTCTGGAATGCTTCGCGGAGCTTTCCACCAGTGTAGCCAATCGTTTTGCGATCAAGACAACGATACTGCTATCATCACTCGAATCCGAGGCATCGTCTTCGAAAGATGTGTTGTAGAGATAAACATCTTTGTCACGCATAGCTCTAAGGCTATCGACCAAAAATGATCTTGTCTGTGACCTGATGCTCGGATGAGGGCATCGCAGAAGTAGGTTGTGGAGCACCTCTTCGTCTCGTGCGAGCCACAGAAGAGTGATGCCGCAGCACACCTCGCACGAGAACACAGACCGCCGAAGGTGGTTCAATGCCTGTTCAAATGCTTCAGTTGTCTGTTGCCGCCAGACTACGCGACCAAGGTGCGCCAAGAAGACATCGGTTGCCCGCGACTCATACCCATGGTCCTCTGAACATGTTCCGTTGTTGATGTTCCGCGAAGTGCCATATAATTGTCGCATGAACGCTGAATGGTGCAAGTCGAAAAGACAGTACTCCCGGATGAATACCTCATTCTGGAGGTCAATCTCCTGTCGGATGGCTTGAGGAATTTCGACTTTTGGCGGCTGTGGTCTCAAAGAGACGGTCAAGCTCTGTTCGTCGCTCACAATAGCTGTCCGTCGTTGGTAGAATAGCATGTAAGCGGAGTACATTTTGTACTGGCGAGTGTAGCCATCCTCAAATAACCCGCCAAATGTCTTTTGTGGTATCTCCGCTGGATTAAAGGGTTCGACCAGCTCATCGTTGAAATTGAGCCAGGTGGGCGAAAGGTCGCCAGCCGGGCAGGGTCGCTTCCGGATATAAGAATAGTAATGGCCGTTTTCGCAATTACCGAAGTGTACGACAACCCCAACGAGCTCGAAGACGTCTTCCTTATGCGGCTTTGAAGGATCACTAAGGTATTCGACGTTGTACAGGCCAATGTCGATCGATTCTGGAAATGCGAAATATTCGTGAACTTTCTTGCGGCTGAAATCGCTCAAGTCGAAATCAAATCTCTTCAGGTGGAAGATCAAGTTGTCTGGTGCAGATTTGAGGCATGTTCTACTATCATTAGCCACGATTTGCTCAAACCGGAACCACTGCTTACCTTTTCACTGCATCGACGAATTTGTCATCGCAGGATTCGCATTTGTACTTGTTGTCTCCCTCCATAACATCACCTTGAACGAAGGCTTGGAGGCTTTCTTGAAGATTGGCTTTGCCTTGGACGTCGCACTGCAACGCAAAGAACGAATCCGCGCGCTCGGACACATGTTTGCACTGTTTCGACTTAACTTGCTGAAGCATCTGTCCGCCGTAAAAGTTGCGGAACTTTCGCTTATCGGCTTCGTTCACGAGCTGTGCTTCCCACTGATCAAAAAGCAGGTTGTAGAATTCATCAGCATCCATCTGTACCGAGATATCGATAGGTGTCTTGTCTAGTGTCCGTACACACTCCGCGAAAGGTCGCGGATCAGCAGATTTGCGATATGAATTCTGCATCGTCGCAAACAGTTTTTGTGTCTCCAGTAGGAGTCTTTGCGAGCCGTTGCCATCTTTGACCTCCAGGCCAAGCATGAATTGTCTGAAGTCCAGGTTCATGAAAAGCTGAGCTAGTAAGGAGTTCATGTAGCATATAGCGCGAGGGTTATGTAGGCCGACATATCCAGTCTGAGAGCGAATCTCGGCAGCGCGATCAACTGAGATAGTAGGTAAGATGTTAGTTACCTGTCTATTCTCAACGTCGTCACTGAGACGAAGAAGCCGCTCATAGGAGTGCTTGTCATCCGCTAGTGCTAGCATGAGATCGTATAGCTCGCGACGAGTGCTGCTATCTAGGACAGGCAGCGAGGCGGATGCGAGATCATCTTCTTGTAGTACACTGTGAACAGACGGTACGCTATTGATTATTAGCAGAGTCTTGGCAGGCATGTTTCGAGATGTACCTGTTGAACATGAACTTCTGGAAAATCGAAGAGATAAGCGAGCCCGTGTTCAATGGGCGCTTATATGACTTCAGTGAAGGCACCAGACACAGGAGAAGCTTGGTAAAACCCAAGACAACATTGTCAGCCTCATACCGGCCAGGAATCTCAGTGTGGTCGTAAGCCAGTAACCAGGAACTCCAACTCCGCAGAAGTGATCGTAGATTTTCCTCGCTGCGATGATGTTCATCATAGCCTCGGAAGATGGGCTGCGCAAGGTCGAAAAGCTGTACAGACTGCTCCGCTTCTAGAACAGCTTTAGGCAGAATGCTTGCAATGGTCGTCCAGTAGCGTGAAACGATGTCGGCTGTGTTCAATGGGCATGACGATGGCAAGTGCCCGCCACAGATGGACAGTATCTTCAGCTTGATCTTCTCCCGTAGTACCGCGCGCGTGTCGCTCAATATAAGCGTTCGGTGGATGTGGAAAATCTGGGGGTGTCCCCAGAAAGTCTCCCAGATCACATGAGAATACAAAGAAGCTTCGAGGATCGTCGAATAGCACTCGTGTATAAATTTCGGGGGGCCTTTTGTCCGAGTCGCAGCTAAAAGAATGTCCACAAGACGATAAGCCAGTGCGGGCGCGTCGGAGAAATACTCATCCGAAAGGTCGGAGGACGGTCGCTCTTTTAAGAAGTCCAGCATGGCGCTGACGAAGACAGCAGCAAGTGTTAGTCCGCTAGCGACGGATTCTCCTTCGCCGAGTAGCTCTGCACTAAGTAGCGCGCGGTCAAGGAGCTTGATAGCGTTGACCAAGAAAGTCTCGTCCAGTGCTGATGTCCGTAGTTGACCTTTCAGCTTGCTATGGATAGCTTGGACAGCATATTTTGCTTGGAAATTCTTGCCAGGTGGGAAGAGGCTCTCGGATGTTGCCTCTCCAGCAGCCACGCTGTTGGTGATCGTGCTGCGGTACGGAAAAAGCGTCAAGAACTCGAAAAGCAGCTGGCTTGTTGCGTCGTCTGCATCCATCCATCCAAACATTTCGTCAAAGTGTTTGACCAGCTTTGTTTCAAACTCAGAGAAACCCGCAACGGGTGCGCTCACTGCATATGCTGTCTCATCCCTCTGCACAGGCTGCACAAGAAGGTGGCCGTCAATGTTGACATCCGAAACCTTCTCATCGGCTCGCTCCACCACATCAAGCTTCCGGCCTCCAGCGAATAGGTTGATCTTCGTGCATTCAGTCGCACGGCACAAGATGCGATACAAATCTGCAACTGTGCGGTCTGGAGCAATCGTTATGCTTTGCCTGTCATTTGTGAATTGATACCGGATAGTGATGGCATCCGCAATCGGGAGATCGGTGTCCATTGACTCAACCTTCGAATCTGCTCTGCGCCCACGATTGAATTCAGGCTTCTGGCGTACCAACTCAAGCATCATTTTCAAAAACATCAGAACGCGACTGAATCGAAGCTGGCTGTCTCGTCCAGCTTCACCAGATTCTTCATGCAACGCCGCTGAAGCGGATCTCAACTCTTTCATACACCGCTCAACCAGCTCAACGTGTGCGACCTCAACCTCTGATAGAACAATCTCTCGACTCTGAGAGATTTGCGTGTAACGAACAGCAAGATCTCGGGCAGCGAGCTCTTCGATAGTTCCGGGAGGGCTGGACAAAGCTAGAGACCAAAGGAGGTCGCTGCCTGGAATTTGCAGGAGCGAGTGTTCCACACCATCGATCTGAATAGATTTGCGTGTTGGAGGGAAGTTGTAGCTGGCTACATAATCGTACAACCCAGGTGTGAAGAATTGTGGGTCCATGGTCGGCACGTATGCGGAGATCAGCTGTTGACAAAAATCATTCTCAGGCGCTATCTTGGTCGCCTGCAGGAGTTGAGCCCATGCTGCGTCGCGAGCATGGTTTGACAAAGCCCGATCACCGATAGTATGATCCCACAGAGGCCTGTAGAGGTCCTCTGGAATCAATCGGCCAACTCTACAAGCCAGAAACGCAAGGATGTCAAGTCGGTGCTGCAACGCGGGTAGTTGATAACGATGCGGAGCATTTGCCGCCTCGCCCTCAACGAATGACGACAGCTCTTCGATGACTTGACGCACCATGGTCCCGTTTTGTTGGAAGTACGTGGTGTTTGCATTTGTGCTCAGAATGAAAATGACTCTCACCGATCCTGTAGCCTTGGTAGATCTGGCAGTAATGTGCTCCAGGCAGCACTCGTAAATTGACCGCTGGTCAGACTCCGGGATACTACGAGCCATGAACCGCAACTGTTCGTCCACCTCGGAGTTAAGGTCCAAGTCATGCTTGGTGGCACCGTTTCTTGGTGCAGTCTCTTGAAGCAGCCGGACGCAGACATTCCAAGGTCGTGCGGACTCATCTCTCAAACTCCAATCTATGGATGTCTGTCGCTCCAAAAGCCTGCTGAATAGCTCACGCAAGAACCGTAATATGTCTGAAGTAAACTTTTCGACAGGCAAGTCGTAAAGCTTCATACAAAAGTAGAGATGATCTGCAGGCTTCATCAGGTTAATAAAGCTGTGAAGCATCGTCATAGTGGCTGTGACCATGCGTGGATCCGGGCTGTGAGACACAATGTTCCAGATGGCGTCAGCTTGACTATCCATCCATCGGTCAGTGACAATCAGAAACCCAGCAACGTTCCCACTTCGAGAGATTAACTGTGGATGCGAGTCCGCACTGATGATGTAGTCCACCACCCGCCCGCGCAGGAGTACATCTGCTAGGTGTCTCAAGACAGGGTGTTTATCGGCCGATTCTGGATCGTTGTACTCTTTGTACACGGCCACTAGTGCTTCATCCATGAAGGTAATGCTCATGACCCGTAGTTCCATTCGTCCTTTCACGATGTACTTGCGCAGTAAGTTGAACTTCCAAGCATTCGCAATCAAAGTGGGGAGAATTTCAGGGTATTGGCGATAGTTGTCCGTGTCCTCAATCATCGGTGCGTCCGTAGGCGAGGAAACTATGGGTGAGCTTGCGGCCTGCGTGTCTAGTATCTCGTCCGCCAAACTCTTAGCGCTGCTCTCGCTCCACTGGCTGAGCTCTTGAATCAGAGAAGAGAAGCACAGAATCAACTCCCTTGCCATGCCAGCGTCGACAATCTTTGCTGGGTCTTGAAAGTCTTCGGCGTACTTGCGAAAGAAAAGCTGGGTCCTGTGGTAGTACTCTTCTGGGTCGATGCTCAACCCTTGGCGGTGGCCTCGTCCCACAGTCCAACCCAAAGCCCCCAGAACCTGACATATGTACAGAGCCATCTGGTTTTGTAGGGTTGTGGGTATTTTGCCAAAAGCTTCGTCGGCTAAACGCAGAAGGTTCTCGGCGCCGTTGGCAGCGAGGAAGGCGACATGCAGTCGATTGCTCATATCGCCCAGGTCAACATCGTGTTGTTTGCGCAGAAGATGGAATAGCGGAGCTTTTTCGGTGCGAAGGATCGAATGAAGATGATACAGATGCTTTTCGCTTAGGAGAGGTGACGAGCCGTGTTCCTCGGAGCGCGAGCGTTTCAGCAAGTATACATCAACAAGAAAGAGTTGAGAGCACAACCCCACGTAAGCGCTGAAGAATCGGGAGAAGGCATCGTCCACTGCGACGTCATCGCCAAAATTTTCACCGAATGGGTATCTACTCATGTCATCATCTTGCCCAGCGTTTAGAGCAGTCATCCAGTGGTACCTCCGCTTCAAAAGCCTTTCAACCAAGTCCGCGAAGTCAATCCAGAAGGCTGCTTTGCTCACGTAGAAGCTTTGCAGATGACCCGGACTGTCGTTAGGGAGGCTTTGTAGCCAGTGGGCTAGCGAGGGAAGAAGATCGGGAGGAATATCTTGATCTGTGCAGTGTGAGCAGCGAGGAAGCACGCGACAGATATCCAACTTACTCTTCTGTACATGGTCGGTGATTACACGCAGTGTGTGTGAAGCGCTTCTGAAGCGCTCATGATAAGGGAACTGCCTGAATGTATCCTCGGCACTGAGCTGCACCGTGACGCTCGCTGACACATCGTCGTCGTCATCATCTACGATCTCGATGATAGGTGGACTTGTAGGGTCATCTTTGGTACCGTCTAACATCGCGATCGAGTGTATAGGTGTTGGCTCTTGGCTGGCGGAGGGTTCAATAACAATGTGCTTGTGCTCTAGGTCGTCCGCTGGCGAGGGAGATGGCGGCGAATGCTCTCGTATGGTCATGGCTACCATCTCTTTGTGTGGCGACGTGATTGCTCTGCTTGGCGAATCTGGGTCGGTCGACATTGCGCGCAGAACAACACCGCCGTCATCTAGTCGCTGGCGTTTACGGGTAAAATTGTCGTCTGCGTCTTTGGCAGGATCGCGGCGCGGCGGCGAGGGTGAGATAGTAGCATCTGGCTCATCCGCAGTGTGGGACTGCTGAATATCTTGATGCTGTGCGCTCATGGCTGGGTGAGCTGGCAAACCAACGGCTTGTTTGCGCGGGCGAGTTTGGCGTAGTCGCTGCGGCAGGCACAGGCAACAGTTGCAGCTGCAGGTCCAGCCTTACTGGGCAAGGACCGCGTGCGAAAAGGTGGGTAACGCGTAAGTGAGTAACAACATGAGCTGTAACTGCATTGGTTCGCTTTGGAAAGCCTGAATTGAATGCAAAATCGTTTGCGCTGTTGTAGTGGAGAGCTGTTCGACGCGTCTCTAAATCACGAAGTTCGCGGGGCAGTTTGTCGGACGTCATCGCCAATTGGTCGCTAACAGGCACGCTATTACGGGTGACCATTACGGTCAGGGGGCCAAAACCAAAAACCGAAAACCAAAACTCCAAAACCTAAAAACTAAAATAACACAATAACAACTATATTGCATATAAACTATAAATTATATAATAAAGAGTAGAATTAATTTGCTAAATTTATAGATAGCAAAATTGCTACACTAAACTCCTAATTATTACTAACCTTCTAACTATTACTAACTATTATACTATATTATTTATTTCTAGGAATAGGTAAACTAGTAGTAAGCCTCTATTATCTAACACCTACTTATAAGCTAAAAAGCTGCCTAGAAACTTAAGCCTCTCTCCTAGTAGAGTAGCTAGTTACTTCC